>PVIH01000301.1:0-188631 GCA_004025045.1 Sigmodon hispidus
GTGTGTGTGTGTGTGTATGTATGTATGTGTGTGTATGTGTGTGTGTATGTGTGTGTATGTATGTATGTATGTATGCGTGTGTGTATGTGTGTGTGTATGTATGTATGTATGCATGTGTGTATGTATGTATGTGTGTGTATGTGTGTGTGTATGTATGTGTGTATGTGTGTGTGTGTATGGATGTATGTATGTGTATGTATGTATGTGTGTGTGTATATGCATGTATGTATATAGGTAGGTAGATATAGCATCATCACTCTCAATACATACGTCTAATGTCTGTTTAGGTTACCTTTTGCTTTTACAGGTGACTAAATCATCCTGATGCTGGCCTAAAAGAAATATTACTTTTGATTGGTCCACATCTTGCCCACATCTACCTTACATATTCTACTCTTCATGAAATAACAGTGAACATTTATGTTCTAGTTCATTTTCAAACATTTGTTAACAAAGAAAGAAGTAGTGGTAAAGGGTAAACAAGAGAGCTTGTGTGTAGTAAGATAAATAAAAGAAGTACTTTACAAATATCCTTTTATTTCATTCTCTCAGTAGTCTTGCAAAACTGTCATCATTATCTCATTCTATATGTAAACCAAAGGACAGATGAAATAAAACAATATTCATGTAACACAACTTGCTTCTGGTAAAAGGGAGTCAAGAATCTAGGTAAGCTACTCTCTGGCTATCTCTCCTTGTGAAAACGGACAATAGTCATAGTAACACAGGACAGAATCTGTGTAAAACATTCATAGAACGTGGGGCAAAAAGCAATGATTAAACTTGGTTGTAGCTGAGGTCCTGAGAGCAAGCAGTATACACATAAGAAGAATGTAAGAATGAGATGTATTTGAAGGAAAGCATGTGGAGAATCATGGAAAGATGACAGAAATATAGAAAGATATTTTTTCATCAGTGCTGAGGATATAAAACATGGGGCAGATAGGCTAACTCTTGGCCTTAGTGATGTTCCATATTACTAACCATTGGCCCCTTTAATACAGGCATGCTTTATCCACAGCCATAAATATACTTTTATTCCTAACCCACTAGATCTGGATAGGCATATATATTATGTCTTTATGGGATCTCACTCTCATCATCTATATGAGCTATATTTCCATATCCATCTACTTAAATATGGACTAAACCTATTTGTGCCATGCCAATCAGGAATGGATCCTGAGAGTTAATGATTTCTGACTCTGATGCACAATAACTGACACACAATTTTACTTACCTGCCTCCGCTAGTTCTCAATCCACATGACTGAAGTCATGACCCATATATATAAATGCTTCTCCTTTCACAACAGGGTAATATCCAGGTAAACACATCATCAGTTGAAAAACAGTCATCAAAAAACATTTAATGCACCTGGACTGCCAAAGATCACAAATCAGCAACAGATCATGTTCTGCTCATCCTCTTGATTTAGGGACTGACTGACAGTTGCAGTTTACTGACATTCATTATCCAATAGTCAAGACAGCAGCATATCACATATTGCTACCATGGAGATCTTCTGGTCATCATATTTTGCCTCTTTAAATATTCATAGCACTCATGATAGGGATTCAACTAAATAAACATTTTCAGAACAGTAAATTGTAGTCCATCTTTTCCCCTATGATAACTTAGGCACTCCAATACCAAGAAATTAGTGATTTGTTCAAGGTCTCGCTCAAGATGATTAATGGCTCCCTCAGAACATCACTCTAATACAGACCTATTCTTAGGGCTTGTTTTCCAGGCATTGCAAGGCATTGGGTAACTGATTAGTCAGCAGAAATATAAGAGCACAACAAAGGATAGGCCAAGTGGTTCTTTCTGTGAGTAAAAATAAAATGAGCCTTTGGAACCTGCTAGGGTTTTTCTGACAAGTTCAATCTAGTACGTAATAAAATGCAGGCAAGATTTACTGGGTTTTTGCAAACACTGTTGATGAGGTATTTTATAAAAAGCATAAAGCTGAAGATAAACAACTTTGAGAGGGGGCTAGAAATGTGGCTGCCAAATGGGAAACAGTTAAGCTGCAGGAAACAAAGGTCTGACACAGTTTCAATAATGAAAAAATGCTGGTTGGGCAAGCCTGGAGAAACAACCCTAGATTTGTGGAGAACTGGGATTGGGGAAGAGTAAACAATATGCCAAAACTGAGCCTCCCCACCATACAGCATCACCAAGGCCCCTACAGAAAGCTAGGTGAGGTAGTCTAAAGTCTACATTTGGAAAAAAAAAATGTGCTCGGGAAGCTGAAGTGACAGTCACAAGACTGAGGGCAGCCTGGACTACATAATTCAAGGCTAGCTCAAATTTCATCTTAAAGGGCCACAAAGGGTGGTACAATAAGTCTTTTAAAAGTTGTTGGGAACTGGAAGGATGGCTCAGCAATTAAGAGTTTTCTACTCTTCCAAATGATCGAAGTCCAATTCCTAGTACACAAATCAGGTGTGTCACTGAACTTCACCACCTAAAACTTCAGCTTTTGGGGATGTGATGCCCTCTCCTGGCCTTTGTCTATAACAGCATGCACCCAGGTCGACACACATGTACCTATAAATATATCAAATGCTTTCTTTAAATTAGGTGTTGTTGATTAGATCGTTCATGTCACTGTAATAAAGTGCCTTAGACTGTGTAGTTTATAAATAATGTGGAATTACTATTCACAGCTCTATAAATTATATTTAAGATTAAGGTACTGATTTTGTGTCTGGTCAGGACACATCATCTCATAGGTAGTGCTTTCTTTCTTGCTGTGTCTCCATGTGATAACAAGGGCATAACAAACAACCTCCGTCAATGTAACATACTTTTATTGGGCATTTATCCCATTCCTGGGAGTTTCATAATTTATATACTCATTGTTTGCATTTCCCTAAGGGCACACCTCCTAATACAACCACACTGGGGATCAGGTTACAATAGATAAACCTGGGGTATGCAAACATTCAGACTTTTGTAACTGTAGTTTCCCCAACTCTGCCTCAGCTTTATTTCTGCATCAGCTAACACTAGGTCTAGCCAGCTTCAGTGAGAACACAAATCTTCAGGAGCTGAAACAAAAATACCTTCTATTTTGTTAATAACCAATCCACTTTACATGCTGGCATAGGCCTCAATTCAATGCTGTCTTCCATAATGCAGGCAGATGGGACAGTTATCAAATGTGGTCAAATCATGTGGGAGAGGGAAAAAGGGAAGTCTGGGGAGTTGTCCCGGATGGGTTTTATGGACCATCACTGTCATTCACCATGTCTGCTTCCAACCTACATATAAGTCATTCAGTGAGAAAAAGGTTAGGAGTTTGTGGTGGTTTGAAAAAAACTGGCCCCCATAGGATCATAGGCAATGGCATTATTAGGGATTGTGGCCTTGTGGGAGTAGGTGTGGCTTTATTGAATAAAGTGTGTCACTGGAGTGCAGGCTTTGGAGTCTCAGATGCTTAAGCTACACCCAGTATGGCAATCTCTTCTTCCTACCTGCCTGATATTCTGGTTGTAGAACTCCCATCAGCTCCTTCTCCAACATAATGTCTACCTGTATTGATGGCAATGAACTAAACCTTTAAACTGTAAGCCAAGCCCAATTAAATGTTTATAAGAATTTTTGTGGTCATGGTGTCTCTTCACAGCAATAGACACACTAAGATAGAGTTTAACCTTTACTTTTATGTGTGCTCAAAGTAGAAATCACAAATATTGAAGAAAACATTTCTAAGAGTTTGACTAGCAGACCCTCCCTGGCGTATCGTGTGCACCCTAATGATGCAGGGTGGTCAAGTAAGCATCTGAACTCAGTCAAGAGAGAAGATAACTTGCATTCCACAGCAGGAAGGCCCTGAGCTAAAAGCCTCCAGGTCTGTTTGTCAGGCATCCCCCTCTCTTGCTGGCTGTGTGTAGGTGATGCTCTCTGAGCTCCTTCACAGCACTTTCCCAAGCAGAGGATTTACGTGTGTAGAATGTGACAAGTTACCTGTGCATTCTGCTTGCTCTGTGCTGCTGACACATTGCACAACTTAGCCCTGTTCTGTTGTTATCCAAGGCCTCTGCTCATTTACTCCTTGAGGCCATAGGCCTTGTCTTACTCATCTTGCAAAACCTAGCACAGCTGCTTGCAGACTGGAGGCACCCACTGCATGTTTATTTAATAAATGATCAGATTAAATTTCATGAAACTAGTGACTTTCAGCAGTCAGCTCAGCCAGCTGAGTAGATATCTTAATTAGAATTCACAGTGATGACACTGACAGTATCAATGATGAACAAAATATTAATAATAAAAATAATATATATGGGGCCTTTTCCAGTGTACAGACAGACCTCTTTCCTTTTATTGCTCCCTTCAGGTTTTCATAAAATCTTGGAGACAGAAGAAATTGAAATACCGACTTTATAGAAAGGAACTAAGATTTTAGTGGGCTTATTCTCATGGTCAAATAGTCAACAGACAGCTGGAATAAACATATATGGCTTTCCATACATTTACTATGATCTTCCCATAAGAATCATCTTTTTTCAGAGATCTCCTAGTTAGATTGCGAACAGCAGGGATGGGAACATGAGGGATTGGGTTGGGGAAAGGTAGATTAAGGGAGAGATTAATGACAGAGACATCTTGGTGGTGGTGGTGGGTGCTTTTTTGGCGACAGGTAGAAACCTGGTGCAAGAAAATCTCCCAGGAATATACAAAGATGACCCCGGGTAAGACTCCCAGGAATAATGGATAGGTAGCCTGATCTGGTCCTTTCCCGCAATTGTATTGGTAACTACCTTAGTTGTCATCAAAGAACCTCCATCCAGTGAATGATGGAAACAGATGCAGAGATCCACAGTCAAGCACTGGGCCTACAACAGGGAATCCTGTTGAAGAGAGGGAGGAAGGACCGGACAAGCAAGAGAGGTCAAGGCTGTCACATGGGAACCCACAGAAACAACTAACTTGGGCTTATAGGAATTCATAGACTCTCCACTGACAGCTAAGAACCTGCTGTCATGGGACCAATTTATGCTTGCTACATGTGCATAACAGTTGTATAACTTGATCTACTTGTGGAAATCCTAGTGGCAGAAGCAAGGCCTATCCCTAAAGCTTTGGCTGGCTTCAAGGAACCTAGTCCTCTTACTGGGTTGACTTGCCCATCCTTAATACAAGGGGAGGAGCTTAGTCTTTCTTCAGCTTGATATGCCATGTTTCTTGACACCAATGGCAGGCCTGCTCCTTTCTAAATAGAAACAGAGGAGGCGTAGATTAGGGGGTGGAGATAGAAGAAGGGAGTGTGAATGCATGGGTAAGAAAAATGGGAGGAGAGGAGGGAGAATAAACTTAAGTTGGGTTGTAAAATAAATAAATGAATTTAATAAGTAAAAAAGCAGAAGTCCACGGGGGGAAGAATTCTCTTCTTTGACTGCTTTCATAGTAAATAGACTTATTCTCTTCTAGAGAAACAGGCCTTTGTTGTAATACCTAGACCTAATATATTTCTTCATTCTTCTTGTTCAATTCCCAAGCCATGTCTGTAATCTTAACGTCGGTGAACACCCTACATTTATAAGAACCACTTGGGTATCAACAGCTCTGGACCACAAACAAGAGCATCTTCCTTCTCAGTGAGCTTTGTGATGAGCAAGGGGGTTTCTAAGCAGAATGATAGCTGCCTTACAGACTCACAGTTTTATGCTGTTTCTTGGCAATGACAATAAACACTAGTGAAGGACAATGAAAACCTGGCATGCTACTGTGCAGTTTCTCTCATTAATTTCCTGGAAAAGCAATGGCACCCATTTCACAGATGAGGAGTCATAAGTTCATAATAGAACCGTGAGAGAAAGACAGATTTAGGTGGTCACATCGGTTCTATCACAGATGAGCTGAGCAAACTATTTCTGCTCACCAACATCTATGTTTCATATTTGTTTCATGTAAGCTATGAACATATGCATAAAACTTTTAGTATTTTTATAGCAATAAATGTTTATGTAGCTCTTGTGAAAATCCCTGCTCATGATAAGCCATCAAAAAATGAATTATGTCCTTCCCATATATATACCTTCCCTCAAAAAAGGGAATTCTAAGATCTAAGGCACTGTGTTCACTCAAAGATTGAGATTCCACAAAACAAAGTACATATCTTTCAGTTCTACTTGATTTTTATAAACTGATTAAACTGTCATGCAACTTAATGGGGTTCACAGAAACACGTGCTTTGTAAAGTCACAAAGGCTCCTGTTGCCCTGGCATGTAGAGTGTACCTAGCATTATTTTTAGCCTCAGTTAGAATCTCAGAAACCTTGAGAAAAGTGGGACTTTAGGTCACACTTCATGCATCTTTAACAGAACTTCTGTGATGCCCTGTCTTGTTTTCAAAGGCTGATCTCTGTATAATTCCCTTCAAACCATACAATGTACTCTCTTTTAATACAGAACCTCAATTTATATTTCTTCAGCATAATGCCTGTGAATAGAATCTCAATTCTATGTCACAACTGGACCATAAGGAGAGTGAAGGTGAATAGAAAATGACATTAATATAGTCAACAATTTGCAAGTGGGCACAAGAATAAAAGAGGCACAAAACTCATGTAATGTTTATGTAGCAATTCATCGACCTTGGAAAAGTACAATATTTAGAAGAAAAGCTTTGAGAGGTCTACAATTTTTTATCAAAATATGCATTCTTTGAAATATAAGTATTATACTTATATATACTCATTATCAAATATATTCAGAGCTGAATCTTAGGCTCAATGCTAAGGGAGGCATCATCTAAACAAAGCAAAACAAAAGGATATCCAAGAACCTGCTGTAAAATTGAGAACTAACAAAGGAATTTTTTACAGTAGTTTTCTACTATGGGGCCTGCACTTTATTCTGAAATTTGGAGAATAAACTAATTAAACTCCTATACTTAGGGAGGTCAACATAAGATTGCCTCTTCTGTTTTTCTTCTTGGTTTTCCCAAAATCAGCAATAGATAACTTGTTAATTTGTGTGTGTGTGTGTGTATGTGTGTGTGTGTGTGTTTCAGTGACAGTGTATGGGTGTGCATGATTACATAGACACGTGTACATGTACATTTAGACGTCTCCCTCAATTGTTATATGCTTTCCTGGTAGAGGGCCTCAAATTGAGCCTGAAACACACTAGTTCAGCCAGAGAAGATATCCACCGAACCTCAGGGATCTTTCTGTTTCTGCCTTCCCATTGCCAGGACTATAGATATGCAATATTATGTATGAGCATTTTTAATTTAACATGAATCCTCGGTGAACCTAACTCAGGCCCTCATATTTGCAAAGTGAGAACTTTGCCAACTGAACCATTTCCCCAGGTAAGCGCATTTGCAGAACTCCTAGACTCATACCCCATACTCACATGGTAACTCACAACCACCCTAACTTCTGTTATAGGGGAATCTTTTCAGGCCTCTGTAGGCACCAGGCACATACATGGTACACATGCATACATCAAACAAGCATTTATCTGCAAAAAATAAAACAAATAAATCTAAATAACTAGACAATTTTAGTAGTGTTGTGGTGAGGGTGCAGAATGTAAAAGAATATTTTAAGCTTATACTAAGAAGTTAAAATGAACAATCTCTTCTTCTACAATGTTCATGGTATCCAAAAGACCAGAATAGAACACTGTTAAAGAGACTGGATCTCAAAAACCCATATATAAAAATAACATGCATTTTAACATGTTGGTTTATAAATACAAATCCCATTATCACAAATTCACAGTTGGCCAAGTCCCCATTGACAAAGGATTACTGTGCATTTAACACAGCAGGAAGAATAGTCATTTGTCGGCTTAAGAAATGGCCTGAACCTGATTGCAGGTGTTGGCACAGAATAGTTTTGCTTGAACTTAGGTCACATAAAATAGGGCAATTTTATATAAATCATGGTTTACTTAAGGCAAACTAAAGTGCTACTAATGAAGACTGAAAATCTTACAACAAATGGAAGATAATACTTACCAACCAACATGCAGGCCAGCCTGGATTAATAAGTACTCTAAGTATGCCTCCATGCCAGGCCTATATGGTAAAACTGAAAGAGTGATATGTAAGCATGAAGTCCTTCTACTTCTGGGTAATAGTATTATTGTATTATTCTAGACCCTTGTGATGTTGATTGCTTTTAGAACCTTTTGGGGAAATACTCTCTATGTAATATAATTATAATGATTCATTAAATTTGTGAAGGGTTTTGTAGCTTAAAAAGTATTTTCTCATCCATTATTTACACTGTCATCATTATTAATAATAGCTACCATTTGCTGTATGATTTTCAGGGTTTAGCACTGTTCAGTGATCTCTGTAACAGCCCAGCAAGAAGGTTATACATGGTAGAAACTTAAGGCTTCTGGAAATCAAATACCTTGTGCAACTCTTCTTTTCCTGACCCCCAAGATCCAGGCTATTTTCACTGTTTGTCTACACTTTAAATGATCCTAAGCTTTTTCCACTTATAACTATTACCTATCTTTCTTTTAGATGCATGATTCAGAAAGTAGAAAAGTAGGTCCTGTTCCAAGTTGAAACCTCTCTTCTGAGCCCAGTGCCATAGGCACTTAAATATCTCTAACAGAGCAAATGAACAGAGAGATTAAGTGAGTAGATGTAGCTTTTCCTTCCAAGGCAAGGAAATGGCTATGTATGGTCTTTTTTATAACTAATATATAGAGATATGGAGACTCTAGAAAATAAAACAGCTTCCCATAAGGCAGGCATGTGACTGTTAAGTCATGAAGATGGTAACCCTGGTCCTGACTTCCAGTCTCATTGGCTATCTATAGGGACCACTTGTCTCGTTATTGTATCAGAGGCATGTGAATTTGCTATGTGTGATGCTTCCCACCTTGATTGCCAAGCAATGAGCAAGAGTTATAAGCAGAACCTTACCCCAGGTATACTGTGTACTCTCCTCCAAAGCCCCCCCCCCTTTGCCAGCTCAGGCTGGGAGCCTATGAATCACTGTGCGAATAATCAGAGAGACAACTGCTTGTGGGTATGAGATGGAGAGCTGACAGTGCAGGCAGCCAAATTCAATTCAAGGGAATTTGGTTCAGTGCTTTCCATTAGCAACTCTGAGAAAAATATAATTCCCAAGACTAAAAGAAAAAAAGAGGGAGGAGCAAAAACAACGTTTCATCTTGTGCAGTCAATGCAAGCATCAATCACACTCATTCTCCAGGGCTTAGCAATGTCTAAGTGAGCACCAAAGCATGAGGTGTCTGAACTGTTTCTGTGTCTTTATGGCAGGCCTGGGAGAGAAAGAAAGCAAGGAATCAAGACAAGAAGGAATTGACCCAAGAAGCCTGTCTGCATTCTGGTTATCTTCAATCATCTAAAGGAAACTGCAGTTTATAAAGCATCACACCTACAATGAGAACTTTAATATAAAAATCTTTCAGAATAGATGCCAAAATATTTCCTACCCAAAAAATGAGAATCTGGATTGGAATAATTCAGTCATGTTCTCAAACACACATAGCTAATGTGTGGATTACTTGAATTTGAACCCAGATCCTCTACAATATCACAGGCTAATGCCATCCTCACTTTATAGGTCTGTGAGAGGCTTCTAGACTTATGCAAGGCCACATGCCACTATCAGTGAAACTAAGATTGAAAATGCAGAACTTCTCTCCAAAGATCCCAAGGCTAAACCCACCTGGGATGCTGCTCCACACATATAGGAGTGATTTCCATTCTGATTCAAGCTTAGCCAAGTTTGAGAACCAAAAAAAAAATTATAAATATTTTTAAGAAAATAACATCTTTTCTTTCGGTATGCTGTTCATCCAAGCAACATTTGAGCAAAAAAAGACATTGTCTATTTCCTTTGAGGCTATTTGTATAGAAGTGTCCTCTCACTTGCCCACCACCCTTTGGAAAGCAATATATTGAAAGAAAGTTCCCAATTAACCAAAAAATGTTCACTTGAGGGCTGAAGAGAGGGTTCCATAGCTAAAAGCATTTGTTCTTGCAGAAGACCGAGGTTTGGTTCCGAAAACCCACGAGTAAGCTCACAATCATCTACCTGTAAATTCAGCTCTAGGGAATCCAATTTCCTCTTCTGCTATCCAGGGGAGCCAGGCATGTATGTTTTTTTTTTATTTTTATTTTTTTACAAACATACACGTAGGCAAACACTCATGTTATACATAAAATAACAAATGAACATATCCTTATTTTGTTGTGCACTTAGGATGTGAACAAACTGAGTTTGAATTCTAGATTCACTTGTAGTAGTTGTGTGATCTTCAGTTGGTATGAAAACCTCCTTGTGTCCCATTTCTGAACCTGTGGAGTAAAGACAATAGTTGTACCTATCTAGGGCCGGTGTGAGGTTTCATGTGCTAATCCTCAAAGCTTGTAGTTCTGGGCACTGGAAATGCTTCACACATTTCTGCCATTGCCCTTGTGATATCCTCCAAAGATCTGATGGTACATCATTGAATTTAGTATTCTAAGTTGGAGAGTCCCCTGTAGAATCACAAATTCTAATGTAATATTTGAGAAAAGAGAACTGAAGGAGGAGGCTCCCATCTCTGACTTGGAGGGAACTTCTTTAGCTCACTCAGAGCCTGGCATAAATCTCCTTTGCCTATTCCAGTGACTACTGATACTTTTGCATATCTGTCTCAAAATCTCGCTTTATCCCAGGACTATTCATCTGGTCACATCTTCCCATGTTTTGCTTGTGAGATGTTTTAGCTGATATATTTTGAAAGGGCTTTTGAGAAATTCCTTAATATTCTTTGACATAGTAGTTACTTATGTTTTCAGTTTTTTCTTAAACATCTTCAAGTCAGAAGCTGCACACATCCATACTGCAATCCCCAGGGCCCTTGTAGGCTCATTAATGGCCAGTCAATGTAATAACTCAAGTGCTGATTATGCCCCTGGTGGATTAGCTTTACTCTATGTGCTTTTATCTTTTAGATACTATGTGGTCATTCTGTGGCTCATTGAGTCTTTCCTAGTGTCTATGTCAAATATCTACAGAGGTCTCACATCCAAAGCCCCCTTCATGTAAACATTTGAGAACAGAAGGGTATATCCACAGAACAATCTGAAATAATAGACTTTATGGTTCCATTCCTAGTACTGTCACTTACTAGCAGTAATCTAGTAAGTGAAAACACACTTCTCGTTGAACCTAAGTTTCTTTATCCCAACTCAGTTTTCATAAATTAGGAAAACCAGTGCTGTTTTAGTTTGCTTCTGTATTAACAAGATGAAATACTGATTTAAAGTATCATTGGAAGGAAAGGTTTTACTTAGACAGTGTCTGTCATTAGAAGAAGCCAGAACAGGATCTTGAGGTAAGAACTTGAAGTAGAAAGAGTATAAGAGAAAGGTTTACTAACTTGCTTCTCTGGTTTGCTCAGTTACCATTCTTATGTTGCCCAGACCCACCTACAGAGGTTTGGCTCCACCATTAGTAGGCTCAGTCATTTTATATCAATGAGCAATTATAAAATGATTCACAGATATGGCCACAATCAATCTGATACAGGCAACCTCAACTTAAGTTCCCTCTTCCCAAATGACTCTGGTTTTAACTTGACTACTATAGCTGTGACAAGTACATATTTCAGAAGATTGCAATATCACTGAAGATTATAACAAGGCTTACAGCATAATGTGTGCCACATAGTGGTGCCCAATGTTACTACATTGATTTAACATATTATTCATAGAAAAATAATTTTAAAACTAGCTGCTCACTAAGTAATTCTGAAATCCTCTGGCTTCCATATTTCTCTGCTACACTCATCTAGTGTTTCCTGCAGAAAGAGTCCTTTGCATATTCCTATTTGCAAGCACATTTAAAGAAAGGGACTGAAAATAGAGGCTGGAATTTGAAGCTAGAATATTTGTATTTGATTCCCCCACTATATGTTAGTAGTAATATGATGCCTGGAAGGACACTAAAGTTATCTGAGACTTAGTTTCTTTGTCTCTATATTGAACAAGTATTCCCTAAACTGCCTCCTGACCATAAGCATGGGAGAAGTAATATGACTGTTCTGTTGCTGTCATTGTGGTCATCATTGTTCAGGAACATTTGTGATTATTGAACTACATATAATCTATGCATTTAAATTCTACCTAATTTTATACTCAAACTAAGAAGTTAGCATTAACAATTCCATTTTACAGATGTAAAAGTTATAACTTATAAAAATCCTGGCTAGGATCTTCCCCAGCCTGAAAGTTGGCTATTATTTCCACTAGGCATCATGGCTTCCTTCTGACTTACAGAAAAAAAAATTCAATATTGTTGAAAAGAGAACCAAAAGACTCATCCAGCACTATTCAGACAAACATTTCAAAATTAAGTGTAACAGGCAGAAACACAAATGTGGACAAAAAAAAAATGAGGAAAGGATTTAAGGACCAGATCACAATGCCCAACACTGGATACTAGAGAAATGAAAAAAAAAATCAAAGTGTGAAAGTGTGTGCTGTCCACAGTTCTGGATGGTCCCAAGAACTGTAATTACTCTTGATGTGCACCAAATCTTAGTGTTTGGAGGTGACTCACAGTATTTTCTCCGAGAACTACAAAGCCACCATGGTACAGCAGTCCCAATGGCAGGCAGCATAATGAAGAAGGGGAGACAGCTGTCTCACAAGCATGTTTTATGTGCAAAACAAATGAAAAACTTACACACAAAGTAAGTTGGGTAAAATACAGCATTTATTGCTTTTAACATTATACCCCTTGCTCAAACTTCATGAACTTAAAGCTTGTTTTATTAGTATTTACTGGTTGCTAGTGAGATCTTAAGCAACTTATTCTTTATTTGAGAGTTTATTTTTTATTATGAATAAAGTCTCATTTTTTTATCCATGTATCCCTTTGTTCAAACTCCCTTCCCCCTCCCGCCCTTCCCAGTCACTCTCTCTTCTCCCCATCTCCTTATCTCCCAGCAAGGGCAGGAGGTCACAAGGTCCCAAGATGCTCAGAACAAGGACAGATCTTTCATATTTGTGTGTAATAAGCAGAAAGGCATTGTTACCATTGCAGTGAAAAACATTTAGGTCAAAATCAGGTTAGAACCCTCTTGTGGTGTTAGAAGCAGCCAGTCAGCATGGCTTATTTGAAGAAAAATGTGATTATAGAGACGCTTAGATTTTCAAGAGTTCTAAGAAATAATCCAGGTGGGAAATAAGATAACAAACTGGAACATATCCCTGCCTTCATAATGAGTGAAAAAGGAAATTAATGATGACTCCAAGGTGGCAAAGATCCTGAACTCATCTTTGATAATCTGTCTTTTGCCAGCCAGAGGAAAAGAGAGAAGAAATGTGGACAATTAGGAAGTAATTAAGATCTCACAGAAGCAATGATGACAGAATGCAGTTAAGGGAATACTTAGCAAATGGGGGAAAACACAAATCAACGGGTTAGACAGCATGCATCCTGAGGTGTTCCAGGCAAGAACTAACACAGTTACTGAAGCACTAACAATTATTTCTGAAAAGTCACAGAAGAACAGCAGCAGAAAAAAAATATACTTACATTTTTTAAAACATCAAATGTCATATTGATCTTCTACACAGAGGAGAAAAATACATGAAATAACTTTAAGAATGTAGGGAAGGGCAAAGTACTTCCAATTGGCATGTGATAAACATTTTCAAATACATCATTCCATTGAAACTGTATGTACTGTTGATGTTTTTCAGACTAGAAAACAGGTCTCAGGATAGGAATGTCATTGTCAAAGAAGAGCCACTGATTATTGCTATACAGGCTGGTTTAGTGTGTCAACTTGAAACAAGCTAGAGTCAACAGAAGAAGGAGTCTCAGTTGAGAAAATGTCTCCTGTAAGGCATTTTTTCATTTAGTAATCAATGAGAAGAACCCAACCATTTTGGGTGGTACCATATCTTGGTTCACGGTTCTCGGTTCTATAAGAAGGTGGACTGGGCAAACCATAGGAAAAGAGACAATAAGCAGCTTCCCTCTGTGGCCTCTGTATCAGTTCAGGCCTCCAAAATCCTTCTTTGTTTGAATTCCTGTCCTGACTTCTTTCAGTGATAAACAGCTATGCTGAAGTGTAAGCCTAATAAACCCTTTCCTTCCCAACTTGCAGTTTGGTCATGATGTTTTCTCATAGCAATAGAAACCCTAATTAAGACAGTTGTTCAAACTGGAATTCAACTACAGCCCATGTTCATGCTTGCAAGTCCAGCTCTTGCTTTTCTTTTCTTTTTTTAAATTGGTCTTCTACAAGAAGGATTAACAAATTGGAAACAACTCAGAACAACAAAGGAATGAAGATAGCATCAGATTGAGTCTATAAACAAAAAATTCACAGATCACACTTTTCAAACATGATAGCTTTCTGTAGAATTACAAAGACAGCAAATGAAAAGATCATAAGATGACTTAAACTGTACCAGAGCAACACAAAAATGCTTAGTGCAAAATTAATTCAAATGGACTCAGAGAGGCTGTGCAGCTGCAAGGGTTGAGAGTTAACTCACAGGCAAGATGCAAGGAAAGAATTCAAATGCAAGACAAAACCCCAAGTCCACTAGAGCTCAAAGACCTCACTGTGTAATTTTATCAGTGCTTCTGGTTAGCAGGAATTGCCTAAACATGACTGAACAAAGGTACTGGATAAGCGGAATCATGCTGAACAAAATCTAGTTTGTTTTCTCACAATGAGAACCTATTATAGGTCAAGAGGAGATATGTGGAAGGTGCAAAAGAAAGTGTATGGCCTGACTAAATGAACTACCCAACTACCAACAACAGGCTTCAAACCCTTTATATCTGACCCTGTATAGCCTCTCTGGTCCCTATTATTTACTTTTGAATCGAATGATTTAATAGGTCATCTTTAAGATCATTCCTATTTCGCTCCATCACTTTTCCTAGAATACCGTCTGAGTTTTATAGTGTACTCTGATACCACTAGCTGGAACTCTCTCCTATCATGTATCACATGCTACAACCAATCTTCCTAGGAAGAAGAATGTGTATGTTGTAGACTTAGTCCTTATGGTATGGATCAACAAATAAGTCATTGCCCGGCTCGCTAGATGTCAATGTGGGGTGTTTCCATAGTTTACATTCGCTTTAACAATGCTTAAATTTAGGGTCAGAAGAACATGGAAGTTCATCGTAAGCAAATATCAGAACAGATATTTCAAGACTGCAACTTCTTGCACAAAAATTCATTGGTTTTCTTTCCCCCACTCAACTAGGCGCACTCAACAAAGCCCCACAAGTAATGTTTATATCCCCAGTTCACAAATATAGAAGCCACAAAAGCCACTTATCTTTAAGACTGAATGCCAATTTATGCAAAGCATTTTCTTTAACACATGATCTCATATGCTCTTCATCAATTATGCTAAAGAATTATCACTAGCCACACGCCACCCTCCAGGAAATGAAGGTTCAAGGATACAAAAGGTCACACACAGCTTTTATTAGAGAAGCAAGATATTGAAGCTCAAGTCTACAGTGTAGGATGCCCACAATGTAGTTATTATGTGTTTTAGTTACTCAGCCCACAATATATGCAAAAAAGAAGAGTCGTAAAATAACATATAATCATTATAGTTCTGGAGGTCAGAAATCTAAAATTGTTTTTACTAGGACCAAATCAAGATGTCAGGATCCCCTTTCTGGATGCATGAAAGAGAATCTAGTTCTTGGCCTTTTCCAGCTTGTAGAGTTTTACCATTTAAATCTTTGTACCTTCCTCCTGCATCAAAATATACAACACAGAATCATTCTTTTATCTCTATCTTCACACTATCTTCTTTGATTCTTGTGCCAAGTTGACTCTAATAAGGATCCTTTTTACAACACTGAGGTACCTGTGACCCAGGATAATTTTCTTATGCCCAGATCTTTGATTTAACCACATCTGTCATGTCCTTATGTTCCATACAGGTTAATTGATTAGAATTAATGTTACAGGCTAATTGATTAGAATGCAAACATGTTAAGGACAATATTATTCAGTCTAATGAGAGATGAACATACTATGGCATAAGAGATAACTAATACACATTTTCCTAAAGGAAATACTGAGTTTCACATCAGCAATATTGGGAGAGTAGGAGGATAGAAATCAAAATGGTAAAAGCGGGTACCAGGAAGATGACTCAGTGGTTAAAACCAATGGTCCCCACCACACACAACCATAGGACACAGGATTGGTTCCCAACATCCACATGGTTACTCAAGCATCTTTAACTCCACTTTCAGGGCATTCATCATCACCATTTTCTGATTTCCACAGGCACCAGGTTCACTGTGGTGCACACATACATGCACACAAGCAAAGCACTCACAAAAAATAAATAAAAATTTAAAAACTTAAAGTGGTAAGATGCAAATCTGGAATATGAACATACATATGGACACCATCTAAGTCCATCCACCCTTGACCTTGCTACACCATGCAGCTTCTGAAAAATATCATGCACAGACAAAACATTGCACTCAAAGAGCAAAATCAAAGTAATTCAAGTTATCATTTAAAACAGTTTAAAAACAGAGTAGGTGGTCATTTGGGTTGCTGTCAACACAAATGGTGCATGAGAAAGGTAGCGGACCTGACTTCTTATTGTTATAACTTGGAATACCAAGAAATGCCCCCTACCACACACATACACAGAGACTTAGCTGAATATTGGTGAGTTTGACTAAAGCTAAACTTGTCCTCCTCAGCAAGTAGACAAAGAAAGGGTAAATAAAGCCACGACTAGTTACATGTACAGGTACATGATGTTCTAGTGCTAGCCATAAAAGCATACTTCTCTGAACTCCATATCTGAATTTAAAGTCAGGCTGCAATCTTATGAAGGATGAATGATCAGGTATCTGCATGGTCCATGGCATTGTCTTCAGCATAAGTAGGATCTTAATAAAAAGTGGACGTTCTTATTTCTTGTCCTTTTCGCTGGGTCAAGAGAAAGACCCAAAGACAACTGAGCTTCATCTGAAAAAGGACCAATGACTGTGCAACCAATCTTTCACAAACTAACTGGTCCTTCTTCTTGCCTGTGCTGAAAGCTTAGCTGCAGGCTTGAAGTCATAAAGCAGACAAAGTGGGAAAAGCAGAGGAAGGGAAAATTCAGCCATCCATCAGATGCAGAAGCTGAATGCGATGCATTATTCAGGGAGTTCAGTGGTGGACCTCTGCTAGGAATGAACAAGGGAATCAGAGGTCTTTTGAACTCCTCAGGACTTGGCTGGTTTCTGAGCAAGGCCAGATGCCATAGCCCCTATTAGGCAGCTGTTTGCCAGCCATTGACAATCCACTGGGAACTTTTGAAGAAACATAGGGCTCTGAATAGAGCAGGAGGTTAATCAAGCCACATCCACATTCTGGGAAAACCTTTCTAAAACTCTGCTTTGGAAGCCATGCAAGCACTCAGCTATAGGAAGCCAGGCCCAGAATGTGTATGGGGCAGGACCTGAGTCAACTGTAAACAGAATCACTAACTGCTGTCAGAGGGTAGTTTATAGGACGATGGACAATGTTCCAGATTCACAAAAATCTCTATTCCCTTGCCACCATCTTAAATTTCTTTTACTCTCTTTGAGGATAAATTAATAAAGTTCTTTGGAGGGCAATATCTATGCAAACTGATAATGCTCATATTCTATGAGTTAGTAATACCATCTTCTAATATCTAACAGGCAAAAATAAATACAGTAGAAATATGAGCATGTTTATATATACACACATACATACACGATAATTATCTAAAGCATGCATATCAATAAAGGTTTAGAAACTGACATAAATGCCCACGATGGAAAGTATCAATAGAACACAAATTATAGTAATCAATATAATAGCATAAGGCCATTAGAAATAATGAGGTAAATTCAAGTGTTCTAATGTTAATAGATTTCCTATTATCTGAAATAAAAAAACACACACAAGTTTTAGAATAGTAAAGCAATGATTCTGAATGTAGCAGAGAAGACATGCATTTGGCTTCACATATGGGCATGGATATAAACAATGGAGAAGATCACACACAAAATAATTAACAGTGACCTCTGAAAGGGAATTGAGATGGCAAGTGCTGACAGAAGACTGTCCCTTTGTACAGTGATTTGGATGTTTTCCTATTTTGAATAGTAAATTTCCCTTTGGGGCTGGTGGCAATTGTCTATAGTTCCAAAAGAAATGAAACAATTAAATATATCTCAATACGTGAGAGCAGGGAAAGGTTTGGCAGGTGATTGATGTCCTCCATGCTGCAGAAAGAGACTGTCCCAGATAAGACAAGACAGTTCTGTCCATGGTCGTGGGGCTGGTTCTATAAGCAGCAGTCTAGTGCATCTCTGTGCCTACTGTCCTTATGAGGGCTCTTTCTCCCTCCAGGCAGTCTCCTCACCTCATACTCCCCTTTCTCTGTTGATCCCCTTTCTTCATTGGATTCTTTGGCCCAGATGATATATTTTTTACCCAAAGGCCTAATTGCTTTTCTTCTTAAGTTGAAAGAATCTAAAGAATTCAAGGAAGTTAATGGCCTTAAATGTAAAAAATACTTTCAGTTTCACTCATAATAAAATGCTGTCCTTATGAGTGAAGGACAGTAAAAACTTGAATTATTAGTTTTGAGGCCTGTACAATCTAGCTGTTCCCAACTTTCTTCAAGTCTTTTTTCAGGAGGAGACCTTGACAAGGTAAGGCAGAGATGATTGGGTGTCTCTAGAAACATGTCCCCAAACAGCCTGCTTTAACATCCCCAAATTCCACCATTAATCCTTCCAGTTAAGTAGTGGAAGGCCTTTGTTAGCACATAAATGTTTCTCTGGGGAGAAATAATAAAGTTTAATTCAAGTGAACAAACATTTACTGGCAGTAGTTTCAAAACAGGCACTTGTAAGGCATAGTAAGGACAAGATCCTTCCCTTCCTGGTCCTCCAGGAACTTAATAGAAAGGAGAATGTGTTCCAAATAAAACACATGACACAGTGGAATGGTAGCTCTTTAATTCTTCTTTTTTCTGCATATTTTATCAAAATCCAGAGTACAGTCTCACCTTCTATTGAAAGAGGTGACATCTGTGCTCTTGGCCTGAAATGTAAGGTAGCCGTATGTGTTTTCTACACAAACAAAAGGAATGACATGATTCTGGAAGAAGATTTCTTTTTGCCATTTTTCTTTATATATTTTATTTAGAAAATGACCAGTTTTCTGACTTTGACAAAATTATGATAGAATTAAAAAGTATCTGTTGCTTCTTATTTCTTTATCTGACAACTGAATAGCTAGAGAGTTCTTTATTTTCATTTCAGTTAAGCCTTTGCAGAAATGTTCTGGCTGGTTTTATGTCAACTTGTTACACAGACTACAGTTATCTGAAAGGAGGGAAACTCAACTGAGAAAATGTTTCCATAAGATCTGGCTGTAAGACATTTTTTATTAAGAAATTTTAAAATTCATTTTGCATACAAACCACAAGCTGGAGGTGAAGGCAATTTAAAAAGATCAATCCATATGTTTAAGAAAAAATTAGGGTGACTGCTAGGAAGAACTATGAAGAACAGAAAAGGCTATAGAGAGCAAGAAACAGGGCAGAGTATATAAGTGAGAAATACATATATAAATTCTAAATATAGAAGTGAGAAAGCACAAGTTCTTTGGAGAAGAGCATCATTGCCTACTAAGGGAGAATACTGAGGTCTTCTGGGAAGAGGCATTACAATGTATTCTCTAAGGGAGTAAACATAAAGAATTAAACAGAATGAAGCGCCAGGGCTGAGGTTGTGACTCAATGGACTAGTGCATGGTTAGCACTCATGATGCTCTGGATTTTATCCCAGCAATGAACAAATTAAGTCAAGTAAGCAAGTGAGACACCATTTAATCTAACTGTGATGGCTACAGTCAAAAAGACAGGCAACAATCAGTGTTGGAAAAACTAGAAGTCTCGTGCTTTACTGGTGTGAAGCTAAAATGGTTCAGTTACTTTGAAAACGAAAAAACATTTTGACAGTTTCTCAGAAAGTTAAGCCCAAAATTATCATAGCACCAAGAAAATCTCCCATAGATATATACTGAAGGAAAATGGAAGCATATATTTATGTAAGACTTCACAGACACATGCTTTATAATACCACAAAGTGGCTGGAAGTAACTCAATGTCCATCAACACAGGCATAAATAAATAAAACCACATGTATCTATTCAATGGAAGATTGGTCCATATTATTAAAGAATAGAGTATAGGCACTGCCAAATCATGAATCTGTAATCTGTGGGTACCACATGCATGACTGCAGACCCCTCCCACATTCATATACATAAATTAAAATGAAATAAATCTTTTTGCTAATGATAAGAAAAATACAAAAGAGGCAACAACAAAAACAAAAACCCTAGTGGCTACTAAGGGGGAAAGAAAAGTGATTATTGTTTCTTTTGAAGTAATGAACTGTCCCAGAGATACATAGTAGTGAAACTTGTATTCACTTACAATTTTAGTAAAATCCACTGCATTATATACTTTACTTAAAAGAGGGACTGTTAGGCCATTGACTTACTCTAGGAGTCCTTACTCTCTCTGAAGAATGGATTGGATGGGGACACAGGGTGGGGGGAAGCTGGGGGAGAAATGGAAAGAGGCAAGGGGAACAGTGTTGGCTATGTTTAAAAACATCTTTAAATTTTTAAGAATGAGAAAAAAAGTTACTGTCATCCCTCATAAAATATTTTTCAGTATTTTTTAAACAGCAATGAGGTAAAGAGAGTGAAATAAAAGTATC
The DNA here is from genome assembly GCA_004025045.1 of Sigmodon hispidus. Classification (NCBI taxonomy): domain Eukaryota; kingdom Metazoa; phylum Chordata; class Mammalia; order Rodentia; family Cricetidae; genus Sigmodon; species Sigmodon hispidus. The sequence goes on from PVIH01000301.1 coordinate 20,790, forward strand.
ATTCCATTCAAAGGGAATAGGAAGTATAAATGATAATGGGATAAAAAATGTAATTGATAGACAGAGCCGAGGTCAAGGTCAATGTGGTTGGAGCGTTTGGGAACAAAGGAGAGTAACAGTGCACAAGGGCAGACGTGCAGGGGCAGAACATGCATATCCTTTAGGCTTGGTCTTTGTCTCACAATAATGCAGTGTGGATAGAGCTTTATGTAGGAAAATAACATAATTATATTCTTTGCCTGTGTTGGGCAGCATAAAATAAAAGGAGTCAAGAAGAGCTGACCAGCTGGCATGGAGCCAAGCAAGAGAAGATGGAAGGTCAAGAGGAAATGGGACTGAGACAGATACATGGAGAGAATAGATGATGACTAAGGTTTCGGAATGAATGACTAGTACAGTTCTGAGTTCAGTAACTCGATGTCCATTCTGCAGCATCATTCTCTTATGCCTACTGTGTATAAGAAGTAGACCAAGTAGATTTTATATCCATATGTTCTTTAATGTTCATACAAAAACAATGAACTCATTTTTATAATTTCTACCGCTTACAAGAAACAGAGGTTTAGAGAGGCTAATCAACCTCCTAGTTATAGTGAAGTAATAACAGAGGAATAAAATCCAGTTGTCTGGTGCCACCATTCTTTACATTACTACCTTGTACTGCAACTTGAAGCTAGAGGGAGAAAATAACTTTCTATACAGACTTGACTCCAGTCTCTTAGTAGTGACTGCCTGAAGCACTGAGTTGAGACAAATTCTGAGCTGAAGCCCAGTCCCAGCAGGAAAGGAGACCATGATTGATCAGTAATGCATGCCATGGGCACAGAGAGGTGATGGTGGGGGAAGTGCATGTCTGCTATTCCTGCCAGTGAGCTCAGAGGAGGAAGACAGAACATCTGGCTGAGAGCATCTCAAATGGCCACCTGTGAGCCACTGAAGTGCACAGCCATAAGTGAATCTCAGGAATGTGATACTGAGCAAAGACATCAGAAACAGCAGAGTTCTACTCCATAAAAAGTCAGGAAACCTGCTGTATAAAGGGCTAGAGAGTAAATATGTTAAGCGTTTGGAGACAGACACTCTCTGTCATAACTACACAAGTCTGCCAAAATGGTGAGAGCAGCCATGGCAGTCAGTAAACAAATGAGCTTGGCAGTGTGCCAAAAGATCTATTTATAAACATCCAAATAAGAACACCATAAATTTGTGTATGAAATATCTTTCTTTGCATTTTCTATCCAACCATTTAAAATGTAAAAGCTACTCTTTATGTGCAAGTCATAGGAAAGAGGAAATGGGCTACACTCTTCTAAAAAGCAATAGCTTGTTGGCCTCCCCGTCATGTGCACTCATTTATAAAGAGGGCAATTAGAAGGGCTAGGGGAGTGTCACCAGGGGTAACAGCATAGGCTGCTTTTCCCAAAGAGGACTTTGGTTGCATTTCCAGCACCTGCATGGCAGCTCACATCTATTTGTAACTCTAGTTCGAGGCTGTGCCTTCTTCTGTCCTATAAGGACATGAAGCATGCAAATGGTGCACAAACATCCACGTGGGCAAGGCACCCATACACATAAAATAAAATTTAAATGTTTTTTTAAAATGAGACAGTTATGGATGTCAGATTAATGTCTGTCTGTGGGTAAATAAGCCTACATTGAAGGATGAAGAGAATTTGGGACTATTGTGGACATGTTCACATTCACACAGATAAACAAATTTGTCAAAACTTATTGACATGGACATTTAATGGCTTGCATTTCATTGGGTATAAACCTAATCTCAACTGTAAAGTATAGTTTTGAATGGAAACCTCATGGAAACAGGGATATCACTGCCCAGATGAAGTGTCATCTGATGATTACTAAAGAAGAATGAAAGCCTCCAAGGTATAGAAGAAAATATAGATGCTTCCAAAGTAGGGGCAAAATTCAATAAGGACTAGATAATAAACAATAACAGCAAAAATTGGATAAAATTCTGCTTCTCAAGAAATAGTGGAAGTATACCCTTACCCACGTGCCTTATTCTGCAAAGACTCTAGCTCAGAAATAATTGCTTTGCACAATAATTGGGAGATATAGTGTGGGAGTTGGCACAAGTGGAGCCCAGTGCAATTTGGGGAGATTTGTTACGCTCAGTTCCCTTCTATCAATTCCAGAGGCTCAGATATTCCTGACCTGTTGCCTGGCATATTGTGAAAACTGCTTTTATTTACTGCACTTCCATTAAAAGATGAAATCCACGAACAGAGGCTTACAGGCCAGAAAATCACCGTTTATGTCTCCACTTATCTCTCTGTAGCGTCCAACAACTCATCCCCTCTGCGTCTACAATCTAGCTTTGGCAGCTAGCTTCAAGGCAGCCTGAGAGTGTCCAGACAAATAGGGTTGGTGGGCAGGGCTAGGCTTGAAAAAAATGGAGGTTCTCACAAGATGCACAGGCAGCATGGCTACAAAGGATAGGCTAGATTTCAAAGCAAATGGATGCATGCAGAGTTAAGTTTTATACAAAGAATCAGGTACCTTGAAAGTCTGGGGACAGGATAGCCTGGGGATAGTGCAAGAGGTTTCTGATTCAAAGAATAAAGTTCTACTCAGGCGTCTTAGTCATTGCTCTAGTGCTGGGAAGAGTGATCAGGACTATGGCAATTCTTATGAAAGAACGTATTAATTAGGGGATTGCTTATAGTTTTGAGATTCAGTCCCAGTCCATTATCATCACTGTGGGAAGCACAGTGGCATGCAGGCAGGTGCTGGAGCAGTACATGAGAGCTACATCCTGACCCACAGTTAGAGAGAAAGAGAGGGAGTCTAGGCCTGGGCAGGACTTTTAAAATCTAAAAGTCCAGCCAAGTAACACACCTTCTCCAACAAGGTCACACCCACTCTAATGAGGCCACACCTCCTAATTCAAATTATTTTAGAGTTCCACTCCCTGGACTAATCATTCAATGTATGAGCCCTAGGGGGTGCTAATATTATTCAAACCACCACATTCCACTCCATGGCTCCCACAGTCTTGTAGCGATAGCATAATGTAGAAACACATTTAGTCCAACTTCAGGAATCCCCATGGTCTACCACTGTCTCAACACTGTGTAAAAGTTGAAAATTCAGTCTCTTTTGAGACTCAAACATTTTTTAAACTGTAAGCTCTTGTAAAATCATAAAGCAGATCACATGCTTCACCCAGCTATACAGTGGCACAGAATATCCATTACCATTCCAAAAGGGAGGAAAAGGAGCATAGTGAGGCAATACTGGACCAGAGCAAGACTGAAAACCAGCAGGGAATTTTCTGCATCTCCATGTCTAATGTCAAATCACTCTTCAGATCTCCAACTCCTGTCAGCTTTTTTGACTGCAACACATTTCTTTCTCTTGGGTTGGTTCCATATCTAGTCTACAGCTTTCCTTAACAGGTATCCTACATCTCTGTTATCTCCAACATCTTGAATCTCCAACACAAACCAGGCTTCCCCTTCACAGATTCACATAATGGCTTCTCTAGGCTCCATGCAGGGACACCTCTGACACATACCTGATCCCAGTGGCTTTCCTTTGTTGTAAAGCCAGAACCATGTGGCCAAATCTGCAAAGATCTCCTGTTTGCTGGGACAGGAACATGGCCTCTTGCAATTACATTTGATTCAGCTTTCTGTTGTCCATGGTTTCCTTTACTGCTTAAACTTTTCTTTAATTCCTTTTCACAAAATGGGAACTTAGGTAGGGTCTTGACTTAAGGGCATCACTTTCTTTACTTTATTTAGAATTTGGGTTTCTTTAAACTTTTCATGTTCTAGAGCACTGTACTTGGCTCTAACAAAATATTTTCTGGTGCTCCTTTTCTCTTCACACTGTACCTTTATATTTTTCTTTGCCTCCCTCTCCTTTTTATATATCTGTATAAGAGCAACCATTAATAACCACCTGCAATAGTCAATAATAGTCTACCTTGAAATCTTCTCTGCCAGTGCCACTAATCTGTAACTCTTCAATTTAGCTTCAAATGGATTTTCAGAATGAGGACAAAAAATAGCCACCTTCTTTGCCATAATATCACAGTGGTTTCTAGGTCACTTAGCAATATTCTTTACCTCTAAAACTTCTCTGTCTGGGCCATCATAATTTGCATTGTTCTTAACACCTCTGTCTTCCATGCTTTACTAGTATGACCCATTAATCCACATTTAAGACCTTTAGTGAATTACCTAACCCAAAGTCTACATTCCACCAAAAAGCAGTATGTGCAGAAGCCTGTCACTGCAACAATCCAGTCCCTGATACTAACTTCTGGTTTAGTCACTGTTCTAGTGCTTTGAAGAGATACTCTTATGAAGGAAAGCATTTCATTGAATGCTTGCTTACAGTTTCGAAAGTTCACTCCATTATCATCACAGTGGGGAACATAGTGGCTTATAACCAGGCTCTGGAGCAGTAGCTGAGAACTACATCCTGATGCATAGGGAGAGAGGGGAGGAGAGAGAGCTAGAGAGAACCTAGGCATGGCATGGGCTTTTGAAACCTTAAACCTGTGCCTAGTGACTAATTTCCTCCAACAAGGCCATCTACTCCAACAAGGGCACACCTCCTAATCCTTCTTTCAAAGAGTTATACTCCCTGGTGACTTAACACTCAAATAAGTCAGCCCATGAGAGTCAAACTTATTCAAACCACTACACAAAGGTAACCTCAACTTGAGTGACTCCCATAATGCTTATCATCATAACACATGAATCTAACCAAGTTGCAAAATCTCAGCTTAAATGTTACTATTATTACCAAGTAAATTATCCAAGAGACTATGAGTTCCTTCCTGCCTCTAATCCCTGATCTATCCTTCTAGAAAAGTGAGGTGGGGATAGACTGAACAATACATTCTGATGCTAATGTTATTTTTTAAGATTTGTGTGTGTGTATGTGCATGTGTGTTTCTATGTTTGAGTGTGGTGTGTATGTGTGTGTCTGTAAGTATTTGTTTACTTGAATCACTGTGCATCACATATGTGTAGGATTCCCTGAACTGGAGTTACATGCAATTGTGAGACATGTGCATCATGGGAAATGAACTTAGGTCTTGTGAAAGAAAGTGCTCTTAACTCCTGAACATCCTTTCAAGCACTTGAATGTTCTTTTGACCCAAAAGCTTAATGAGTTTTGGGCAAGTCATTCTTCTAGACTGTGGTCTTAGAAGTGAATATAACTATTTCTAAAGGTCTTCAAAGATTTGGGCCTTCTTACTCTCACCAGAAAAGAAGATAGTTATCTCATTGCATTGATCATACTGCACCTTGGAGTGTAGTTAAATATATACCATTTTCCATTATATAGCTCCAATGATTAGCAAAAAGATGAATATTGGAAGAGAGAGGAAAAGCAAAGTTGGATGAAGAACTGATGGAATAATCTGTGAAAAGATGACAAATATAAAAATAAATTAAAAGATTTTGGGAAAATATTAGAAAACAGAGATGAGAAAGCATGACAATCAGCCACAAGAAATTGTCCCATGACATAGCGAACTCACTAGGATAAAACCCATATACATATTCTGAAGTTTTCTGGGGCCTTAACTTCAGAAATAGATCATCACACTTCTCTTGTTTTCAAATAAGTGTCTAAATTATGGACAAGTATCATGTCTATTAATTTTCTATTAGTGAAATAAACAAAAGGGGATATATGATCCCCTCCACCTATTGGAAAACAACAGACAGACTCAAGAAAGTATATAGTGTAAAAATAAATTAACTTTTTAAAAGTATATGGTTACAACAATAATAACTCAATAAATTTGTAAAAATTAAGGATATGAAAAGCATTGATTAGAAAATAATTCGAAAGATGGTCAGGAATCAGACTACCAGGAGGTGGGAGGCAGGGGCAGTGAACATTGCTTAACTAAGACAAAGGAGAGTCCTGGCTAATTGTAGGCTGTCCAGACCAAAGAAGCATGCATTCTGCTTCTTCCATTTTGTCTCTGAGTTAAAAGTTGAAAAGACATAAAATAATAGTTGAGGATATGGGAAAGAGAAAGAAGGGTTAAGTAGACTCAAGAGACAGACATGTGTGGGAATATCTGGGAAATCAATGGAGTTCTGGTTCCTGAACCAAAGAAGACACTGAATCAATCAATGCCCCAAGGCTGGCAAGAAAAAGCAGCCCTAGCTGGAGAACACCAGAGGTTGATTTAAAAAACTGGGGCAATATTGACTGGCCCAGAGTGCTCAGTGCTGGGGCAAAGAGGACACCTGGAACCCAGCTTTTTCCTTCACTGCAAATTCTAAGTTGCTAAGGTTACCTTCTCTTGACTGCTTAATTAGAGAAGCTGTCACTTTTTGACAAAGATCAAGAGGGAAGAAAAAGTGAAAGCAGACATTTCATACTCTGACAAGAAGAAAATTATAAACCCGGTCACATATCTGTAGACATTCTGCCTACAGTCAAATATTATGTTGTCTGTAGCAGGACTGTATTATGTCACTAGCTTGGAGACTGCTGGGAATCCACAGTTATTCCCAGTTATCAGGCAGCTGCAGACATCTTTTATAAGTTTAAGCGGGCTGTAAAATAGGTAAATCAGTAAGAAGGGACTGTGTATTCATTCTGTTGCAAATTCCTCCCTTGAACCTCAGTAATCCCATTAAGTGATGCCCATCTTAGACAGTTGATGTTAAGACAAGCTGATGCATCTATCCCATACTATATCCTTAGACCACAAAGGATCATGTGTTATCTTGGAACTGTCCTTCTGAGCTTCATTATAAAGAAAGAGATATGGAATATAGAGTACAGATAGGATGCAAAGGGAGGAAATAAAAGGTTTAGTAAGTAGAAGCAACAGAAAAATCTCAGATGAATGTTTTTCTCTGACTATAGAGATGACTGACATTCCTCTCACTACACCACTGTGGATGACCACTGTCAGTTTCTCAGCTGCCTTGGGTGCTACTGAACAATGCTAGACATTTCATGGTCAGTAAAATCAACATACACTGCATGGCCCGCCTTTCCTCTTCCAGCACCATACAACTCATCCTGATCTAATCGAATCTTTTTTCTTCCAAGAAGAAGCAGGGTGACACTTTGTGCTGTCTACAAGATAGTCCTTTTAAACTACAGCCATTAATTAGTGAGGAAAGTATAAAATCACTTCTGCATCAAATCTACCTCAACACTGAATATCAGTGGAGAATCAGAAATTTTGTACTTTCTGGCTTTCATAGTCTGTACCCTACTGAGTTCTTGGGTTTCATGTAGGCTAAACTACCTTTTATTCAATTTAAACAAGTGAGTAACTTTGGATCTTAGATTTGTGACCCATTCAGATATCCATCTCTGGCCTTTACTAGAGGACCTAGTTCACAGCAGGACCTCTATAAATGGTCACTGAACTGAAGTACTATCTATAATTTTGTCATAATTTTAATTTATTTCTTTATTCCATAAAGATCTATCATATAACATCATTTTTATCTTCACTGAGCTTTAAGTGGCTAGTGCAAAACACAAAACAAAACAAAAAACCTATCAAACAAGTTAATGTATGGTTGAAGCAACCAATGAGGTTCTACCAGTAACAGAAGCTTGTATATAAACCTGGGAGACGATCTCTCTAACACGAGGTGTCACAAGAAGCTTCTCTGAGAGGCTGGCATCAACTTTAATCTGAAAATCAGTACAAGTCATCCAACATGAAAAAAAAAAAAAGCAGCAAGAAAGTATCTTTCAAGGCCATGAGGCAGACACAGATGTGTTACACTACAGGCATCAAAAGGTTGTCAGTGGGGACAGGAAAGGTGCTCAGTGAATAAAGTACTTTCTCCACAAGCATAAAGACCCAAGGTTGAATCCTCAGAACTCACATAAAAAAAAAAAACAGGTGCATTGATGCACACCTGCACTACATACGCTCAATGAGAATCTCTGCGACTCACTGCCTAGCTACTGTAGCTCCATCCAGAATCTCCAGATTCAGTGAGAGACCTTTTCTCAAAAAATAACACTGATCTCCATGCACACCTAAGCATGCGTATGCTGACCCCATCCTTTGTACACACACACACACACACACACACACACACACACACACACACACACCACATTGCAAAAGATGAGCAGAAAAGATGAAAGGCAGGAAAAAAGGTAGTATGTGAGGGGATATCAAATAGAATTTAAACTAGAAAAATACCATACTTTCTAGACTCCTCCCCAACACCCTACCCCCAACTCTACCCCTGCTTCACCCCGGCCCTGTGAGAAGATGACTCTGGACTTTCAGACATAACTTGAGATTATAAACAGTAGAACAAAGTACAGCATCATCCCTATGGAGCAAAACAAGTGCTCTATCCTCTAGCCCAGCCCTTGAATTAGATGCCTTGTTTTACTGCAAATGCTAGTCCAGAAAGGACTGTACAGTGTCTCCCTGTACTTCCTGGAGCTCTGCAACCACTTCAGGAAAAGGAAAGAAAGACTTCCTGTCAGGGAAAGGCATCAGGCAGAGAAGCTCTATTTTCCCCTGCCTTTTACAGCATAGTCCCAAATCCTTCCAGAATGCTCCCTTTGCTTAAAAATAAACAAAGTAAATGGAGTTGAAAGCAGAGTGCTAGCCTAGAATGCTAGAATGTGGGAGAGATTACTCAGTGCATTCAGTAGGATGCACTATCTAAAAGAGGAACCATGGTGCTTTACCACAGTCTATGGCTTCAGAGCAACTGTTTTAGCCCCATATTAATTGACCCTTTAATCCTGAGTGTTCTGTCCCATACTCCCAGCCTCTTTCTAAGACACATACAGACTAAGAGAATAACTGCACTTCTTTCCCTGTATTCTACAACAGAGCTCACAGGCTATCCTGCCCTCTGGTCATTGCTCATATGTCTGATAAGAGTTTCCCCTCATTGCTCATAAAATAATGTGCTGAGTGTGTGGAGAAACAAGTATAGATATTATGCTGGAGCTGAAAGTCAAGCCAAATAAAACCAAGATAAATTCTTAACTGTATTCTACCATGCTGCTCCATGGCACACACGTTCCTCTTTCCCCCACCCAGGCAGGGATTAAAGGAATCTTTTGCAATTTATCCTGATTCAGAATGCACCTGTGAGTCTCCCCCTTCACATCACTCTTTCCTTTGCTCACAATCTAAAAGCAATTTAATTTACTATATAAAAAGAAGAAGCAAAAGAGACTGGCAGGGGTTGGGGAGAGGACTTTGCGTTTGCTTGTTGGTTTCCTTTATGCTTTTTCACTGGCTACAAAGCTGTTTCCAACAGCAGCAAAAGTCTCTCCCAGGGCTCTTGAAGGAGATGGGTACACACAAGCCTAATTGTATTACACTGCAGTTTGACCAAACAATCACTAACTTTATTACAGAGAAAGAAAATAAAAATGACAGAAACACATTTAACTCATCTCTCCCCTTCCTTTCTTCCAAGACTCTGGTCACCAACTGCATGGAATAGGAAATTGTGGGAAATGTTCCTGAGTCATTAAGGAAATTTACTTCCATGTTCTACAATCCCCTTCAGGGACTGGGACACAGGTACAGGCAATCCTGTCTCTCCTAACTCCTGCCATCCATTACTCTTCCCCAGGGACCAGCTTTGCCCTATTATGCCACAAAAAAAGAGAAAGCAGGTTAGACTTAATGGTTCACCCAATCCTTTGTTCTATAAATGTTTGCTGAGTATGAACCACTACCAGTGAGATACATGAGGCATAGTATGTTGAAAAAAGTTAATAATGTCTCTGGACTTACAGAGTTGGGTTGTGGAAAAGTAAACATACAGAGATACTGTAACACAAGGTGGATTCCTGAACAATAGTAAAAATAAGAGTCCATGTGACTGCAGGTTAAGATGAGATGGACAAAGAAGGGCTCAGGAAGGGGACCCAGCAAGGAAGAGGAGAGTTAACCCTGGTGCAGGTCAAGGCTGGCAAGGTGTGGGTGGACACTGACTTTCTAACTAGCTGGAATTTACAATATGCAAATCACTGGAAATATCACGAGCAAAATAAACAATAAATCTTGGGCCCAGTTTTTCATTATTCTGATTTGACTGGCCTACCTTTCAACGTATTTTAGGGATTTTTGTATGTTTGTTCCTTTTGTCTGTGTGTGTGTGTGTGTGTGTGTGTGTGCTTGCGCACGCATGTGTGTTGTGTTGTGTTGTATGTGTGATTGTGTGTGTACTACATTTTATATATTTTTAAAGTTGTAGGTTTACATGAGATTTTCTGGAAATTCAGCAGGTTTCTGGATTTTGTCCTTCCTAACCTCAACTATGTTTTTCACATCATTTGCTTTTCTATTTGCTTGCAACCAAGGAGCCACATTTGCAAACTCCCAAGAATGAGATTCTGTAGCTCACACTACAGTTCTTTTTGGTACATACCCACTCTGGTGCATACCCATTCTCCAGCTTTAAACGGGTGTAGAAACACACATGTCCAATATTTCTATGTCATTCAGAAAGTTTCACTGCTCTGGAAGTCCTTAATGACTCTGTCAAGACACTTTCCCAGCCCCTTCCTCTTCAGGCATGACATTGACTGATCCTTTCAATATCTCAAAAGCTGTGTTTATGTCACATAGTTGAATGTACAGTGTGTGGCCTTTTTAGCTTAGTTTCTTTCTATTAGTAATATGCTTTGAAGATTCCTCTATGTTTTGCCCTCTATGTTTTGTTACTGAAAATATCCCAGTGTTCACATGTACCACGGTTTGTTTATCTAGTCACCTATTGATGGACATATTGTTTCTATCCAGATTTTAGTTCTTACAAGTAAGCTGTTAATAAACAGGCACATGCAGATTGCTACATGGACATAAGTTTTCAATTCATTTGAATAAATACCAAGAACTTTAATGATCAGATCATATGGTAAGACAATATTTCATATGAAACTGCCAACCTGCCTAACTCTAATTAATTTACTAGCTAATTAATTTAATTTATCTCAGGGTAGATCCCAACTATTCTAATGTATAGCTGAGGTTAAATGTTGTGCTTTGATAAAGAGTTATGTATTTTATTACAAGCACAATGGGAAGCCACAATGAATGTAGCCAGAGGCAAAATTAAATACATTATCAAAACTATGAACATATATGTGCACTTGTCTGCTTGTAGTGTGTGTGTGTGTGTGTGTGTGTGTGTGTGTATGTGTGTGTGTCAGTTTTACACACATGTGGAGGTCAAAAACAACCTCAGCCATCATCCACAGAAGTGCCATTTACTTCCTCTGAGACAGATTTTCTCTTTTGTCCGGAGCTCACCAATTAGGCTAGACCGGCTTGCCTGTAAGCCCTATGTCTCATTCTGTCTCTAGCCTCCTAGCCTTGAGATCATAAGCACACCATCTCAATCCTTTTTTACATCAGTTCTGAGAAATTGAACCCAGGTCCTCATGCCTATAAGGTAAGTCCCTTAACAAATGAGATATGGTCCAAGTCCCTGAAGCACATGTTCATAAAGCCTCTGGACATGTAAGACCATACAGAAAAGAAGAACAGGAGAGAATGAGCGAGAGCCCAAATCAGAGACTACTGAATTACAGGTTCCACACAACAGTAATGTGTACCAGGATTGACTAACAGGAGGAAAATCAGTAGCTTTGGTGGTGTTCCAAACCAAAATGGAACAAAACAGAAGAAAATTTAAAGAATTACAATAGGTACCCCCCAGTTCTGCAACAAAGGTGAATTTATGCCCACTTCAGAAGACATAGGAGGTAACACATTCTTTTAGGGCACTGTCTTCGGTTCCTTTGCCTCCTCCTTCATTTGTGTTTTTGTTTTCTTGTTCAGTGTTGAAAGAACATTCTAGGTGCATTACAATTGCTTCTTTATAGGACCATTAGACTTTGTACCCCAAATGAGCATTGGCCTTCATGATCAAAACTAGCCTCCTCTGCCCAGAATAAAAGAATGTATGATATTTTGGGGGTATATTAGGTTGTTTCAGGTCATTCTTGTAGTTTTTGAATTTTTAAGGCTTGAAATTTTAGAAGCATTCATTATCATTCATATTCACTTCTCTCTCTCTCTCTCTCTCTCTCTCTCTCTCTCTCTCTCTCTCTCTCTCCTCTACTGGCTTGTTTGGGCTTTCCCATATAGTCCAGGATGACCTAGAAGTCACAGAGACCTGCCTGCCTCTGTGATGGATTAAACACCTGTGTAACCACCCATCAGCAGCAATGCTGTCTTTAAAAGACTTATCAATCAATCTCATAACTTTTTAAAATGAAACATCTCTACTGCAGATGTTTTCATGACCTTATGGCAACAGCTTTTAAAAAGGGCTGGTGATAAATAGAGCAGGATCAGTGGAGGGGGCTAAGAAAGGAGCAACCAGAGTCACAGAAAAGGGTCTTGAATATATAGCAGAACAGGAATTAAATGCACAGGTCCTTTCTATCAGATTTGATTTCAAAAATAATATTTCACATCTAAAAGCCAGGTGTGTGTTTTGGGTCATATTCCCAGTGGTCATGGAAGACCTTACGGTCACACAGGACATTTGGAATCATGTTTGATAATAGAGGCAGCCTAGAAGTTAGGAGGACCTCTCAGATGAGCTACCCTGCCACTCTAAACCCTGGTCCATCCATCTTCTCTACTGAAAATACCACACTGGAATGTTTTACTCTCTCTAGACAGTGTAAATGCATTTGAGCTTGCAGAAATGGTCAAGCTGATCAACAATGAGATCCTTCAGACAAGGTGAGAAGATGGGAGAGGCTGTTTTATAGATGATCACAGGACACATAAACACTGAGTGACGTGGACAAATGGGGAGAAAGATAGTTTCATAGAAGGAAATAGTAGGGAAAAAGATGGAGAGAGGAGAAAAGATGTTTGACCACAAAGTGAAAGAGGACGAAAAGGACACTAATGAAAAGAGAAGAAGGAATGCAGAACGTGGGGTGAAGGGGAAGCTGAGGAAGGAGGAAGGAGAGGTAACAGGAGGGTGGGAGGGCATGAGCATTCAGTCTGCATGCCATCACTCACGGAGAGAGTTTCAGGAGTTCTCTCTCAAAGAAACACTCAAAAATCTTCCATAAAACATTGATGGAAGCTCAAACCTGCGTGTTCATGTCAGACAGCTTCATCTGAACTCCTCTTGCAGGGACTAAAAACTTCAGGGGCCTCTTATCTATGTATCTTTTTAAAGGCCCAGATGTTGCAGTGAGCAGAGCTGAGATGCAGGGGAGGAGGAGAGGAGAAAACAAGGAAATACTGAGAAATGACCCATCAGGGGCCTAAAATTCCTACCAGTGAGTGTGATTAATGGATTAATATAAGATATCCCAGATTAGAAAACATCCTAGACTTTGTAAATGAAACCCTGTGATGCAGCATTTTTATTAGCAAATCTTGGTGTGGTCGAAAATTAATTGCTTTGCATTGAAATCCAGATCTTTTCGTTGTTATGGGTTACATACCCATTTGTCACAAAAATCAGTTCTACCAATATTTAAGACATCTGTTTAGGAAAAGATCTTGTTTAAGGTAACAGGGCCAAAAGCTCACGACTCCTTCCACTCACTTAAAAATCTCATAAATAGGGCTGTCCAATTGAACTTTCTGCTCTGTGGTTCAGTAGCAAAGCCACTGACCACATGTGACTATTACCAAGGATTTAATTAGTTAAGTAAAACTTAAAACTCAATTGTTCAGTCAGCATAGGTATACAGTGTTGCACTATGACAGGTAGTGGAGTAAAAAAACGATAAGGAGCAATATTTTACCAGAGGATATGGGGCTTAAGAGAGATTTGCAATAAAGTTTGCTGAATAAACATATAAAAAGATTAATTTGGAGAAGGGAACAGCAATGGAATTTTCTGCCAGCAGATTTCCAACAACAGAAATACATATGGGTAAGGACATTCTAACAGGGATGGATAAAGACATCCTAACAGAGATGAAAAAGGATAACTTATTTTCCCAGGACAGTTAAACATTCAATTTGGCTGAAGTACAAGCAGAAACTTATGAGAGAGAACAATTACTGAGGTGGTTCTTATGTGGAGGGTTCAGATGCCACAAAATGTGCCCTTAATCTTATAACCAGTAGGAAGCCATTGGAGATTCAAATCAAGGGCATAAAACCTGTGGGGATGACTCTTGAGGCAAAAGATGATATAGCCTCTTAAAGAAGGCTTTGGAGCAGTTTTGTGGAAGACTGTGAGCACCAAGAAGAGGCAGGAAAATGAAGGAGAAGTTGCTATTACAATGCAATGTAGAAGGCCATAGAAGAGTTTTATTTTTGTCTCAAATAAGAATTCCTCCTAAAAGTTTAACTATTGCGACAAAAAAGCAGATCCCAGATATCATTTCCTGAGCCAATGTCCTTGCACAGGAATCATCCAAGAAAGAAAAGCTTCTGTACTACTATTTGCCAGCCCATTAACTTACACTGCAGGATCCATTTTCTCAAAGCCACCTTCACTAGCCTAGTCCCTGGACCCAGAGCAGGGTCCTTAAGAAATGAGTGAGAAATGGAAAAAAAAGAAAAGAAAGGGAGAGAGGGAGGAATACAGAGACACAGAGAAAGAAAAAGAAAGAAAAAAAAAGAAGGAAAAAGGAAGGAAAGAAAGAAAAAAGAAAAGTAAAAGGAGATGAAGAGACGAGGTATTTAAAACGTACTAGAGAAGTCAAAACAAATTCTAATCCATTTCTATTGGAAGACATTTTATGAGGTGAGATATTCCCCCAAATGAGTTTTGAATTATACTCTGCACCTTATAAAACACACACACACACACACACACACACACACACACACACACGGTCCTAGATTGTCCTCCTCTCCTAGCAGGTAAAGATCCAGGAATATCTGGTGAGTGTGAAGGAACCTAGGTCTTTATTTTTATATCTTCAGCCCTGTGTGAGCAAGCTCAGTTTCCAGGCTTCCAGGAAGGTAGGAGCCTTCTCTGGGCCTTGGCCTCACTCTGCACAGCCAGAGAACTAATATGGAAGATCCCTCAGAGCCCTGACAGCTATAGATTTGGATCACCTTTGTGATTATATCACAATTCTGTCATGCAAAATTCAGAGAAAGCATTAAGATGCTCCTTCAAAAGACCACTCAAACCCCAAAGGCAATAAAGCAATTGTTGTGGGGTTCCCAACTGTGTGTGTAGTGGGGGGGGTGAAGAATTGATAAACCTTAACATGCGAAGATTACATTCCTGACTCATCTCTGAAATGTTATTTCCTCTTCTTAACGACAAAGTTTAGGGCAAAACAGTATCTAGGGTCTCAGATTGCTATATCATACTTCTAAGAACCAATTATATGTAAAAAGCTTTCATCTGGCATTGCCTCACCAACAGCTTAGTCCCTGTGTCACATCATCCCGGACAGGTGTGTCCAGCTTCTTACACCCCAGGGTAGCTAGGAATGTGCCCAACACAAAACTGTAACTTACTTAAAATGCCATGAGATTTCCTTTTTTTAAAAAAAAAAATTCAATTGTGTCATTTTCAAACATAAACTTGCTACAAGACAACATCATGTTTTAAGGTCAAAGGTTATATCTGCAGATAGCACATCCCAGGTTTATAGACCATGACCGGGCACACTGGTGAGACACTTTCTCTCCATTATTCTAAGGACTTTACCACCAGTTAAGTTTTATCTCCCTAAGCACACACTCCACGGGGAACCAGTTTGTTCCCCAAACCTATTTATGCTCATTGTGTTTCCTACAACTTTAAATTTTAATGAAATAGAGTCCAAATTAAAATTTTATGAGCACCCAAAGAAAGTGGTTATTTGAGACTAAGATGATTTTACTGTATTAAAAAAAATGCCAAAGTCACTTAAATACTGCTAGTGAGTTAGGTCAAGCATGACAACCATAAAGATTTAGAAAGGAATCATAAAATTCTAAAAGAATGACTTGGCAAGCACCTACATCCTTAGTCTATTTTAATGAAACCAACATTCGAGATCATCTTTGGTACATTATGAGCATAGTTTATGCATGAAAGATGGCTTGGAACTACAACCATCTGACCCAGACTCAGAACGAGATCTGATGCCTGCATCCAAAACTTGGCAAATACATGCACATTTATGTATTTCACATTAAGATAAAATGTACAATGTGCATCTGATATTTTTATGATGCTGTACTTTAATGGATTTTCTATGTGTTAAAACAAATGGCCTCAGAAACAAGGGTTCAATCTTAAACCAGACAGCTCCTCCCAAAATAGTCTGCCTTCCCACTCAAGTAAAAAGTTTAAGGAAATAGAAGGGCTTTATCAATCATAAATCAAATACTCAACGACTCTTCTAGGAACTCCTGACAATCATTCCCCTTTCTGTCAGGTTCCCTTCCCCCCAGGAAATGTTCAATGTCTTTTAGTTCTACAGACAGAAGAATCATCATATTCTCAGAGCATCTCCTTTTCTCACTTGTACATATATGTATGATTTGTATATAGACATGTATGTGTCCCATACAGGCTCAAGTGTTCATGTACTTAATCCCCAGCTGGTGGTACTGTTTTCAGAATTCATGAGACCTTCTTTGAGGAAGTAGGGATAGCTTAAGGAGGCTAGTCATAGAGTTAGGCTTTACAGATCAACACTAATTATCATCTGAGAGCTCTCTGCTTTCTTTTCCATCACAATGTGAACCAGCTGTACCACACGTTCCTATTAGCACAGACCAAGTCATTTCAGCTGCCATGTCTTCTCTGCCATGATGGATCTATCCACTTAATAATGAGCTACATAAAACCTCTCCTTCCTTAAGTTGATTCTGTCAGAAATCTGGTTGTAACAATAAGCTAACTGAAGTAGTATATAAATGTATGTATGCATAAATTTAAGGTGTACATGTGTGTCTGTGTACAATAAGTGAGGACTTATAAAGATCAGAAAGAAATCTGGAGACAGTTTCTGGGGCCTTGGTATGTTCAAATTAGTGTTATGTAGCTAGTTAAATGCAGTAATGTTGGATGAGTTGCTTCTTCTTTGTTGTCACATCTCAGATGAGACAAACATCTTTAAGCAAACATCTTCTTCAAAAGGATGCTAGCAATGTACCCAGCACAAGTGCCACTGGGGAATTACCACAGAGGAAAGACTTACTCTTTCTGGCATTCTCTGTATTTTTTTCTAGTATATGAACTCTACAGCAAGATTGTAAATTTTTGTATTAAAATTTAAAGTCAAGGTTATAAATACAATTAAAGATAAGATTGTCAGTGAACTTTCTTTTGCTGTGCAAACTTTTTAACACCCAGCAGAAACATCAGTTGCCATTTTTCTAGTGCTCTTATGCCATGTGGTGAGTGGGTATCAGTGGGGTGGTTTAGGGAAAGTGATATGCTTGCAAAGTATATTTCTAAGCTATGGAACTTTTGTACAAATGAAATTTGAATCCCAGTGATAGAAACAGATAAAAGGAGAGCATTTCTTTCATGGAGCCACAGGACAGAATATTATGCTTTTCTGACTTATGATGGAACCCAGTTACAAAGCCAGTTTCCTACTAAAGACAGTCTTTCCCTATTCAGGAACTGCCTGCAAGAACTTTGCAGAGTGAACTTACATGAGACTATTCTTTCTTGATACATCACACATGGTTCTTCAGACAAACTTCTCCAAATGTATTCCAGCAAGCTAATCACCATAGCTACCTCTTGGGATGAACTTGAAGGAAAGTTATGCACTTTTTATAATATTCCAGATTTACATGAAGGCTATGACAAACTTGTATTTCTTGTTTTACAATTAAAAAATAAGAATAGAAATACAATAAACACTAGCTACTACAAGAAAAAAAAATGATGCTGGATTGTGGTGGCTTAAAGACTAGCAATTGAGACATATATATTCCTTTGTGTCCTAGTCCATTTTCTATTACTGTGATTAAAAACCAAGACCAACCTAAGGAAGAAATAATTTGAGGGGGGTGCTTATCCTTTCACATCACAGTCTCTGTCTGAGGAAATACAAGGCAGGAGCTTCAGTCAGAAACCTGGAGGCAGGAACTGAAACAAAAATCAGTGGAGGAGTGCTGCTTTTGGCTTGCTGACCATGGCTTGCTCAGATACCTTTCTTCAAAACCCAGGAACATTTTCTTAGGTCTACCACCACTTACCGTGGGCTGGGCCCTCTCACATCAATAATTAACCAAGAGATGCCCCGCAGACATGCCTTCAGGCTAATCTAATGGAAGCAATTGCTCAGTTGATGCTCCCTCTTCTCAGATGAGTCTAGCTTATGTCAAGGTGACGAAAAACTAACCAGCACACCTGAAAAATGAGGGTGTCTGTACTGAATGGATATACAAGGTATTTAGAAGCTGTTTCTTGAAGAAGTGAAAAAAATGATATTAGAACCAGGGACATGACATCATGTTGGATCTTTAAAGGGAGTAGTAGTTATGAGGTATGAACTTTTTAATAAAATATATATTGTATGTATAGCATGTATAATAGAAGAAATCTTACAAGTGGAAAAATATGAATTTTAGAAGAACATCCAAGTCTTCATGTTGACTCTGGTCATTATTTCTTGCTTCATGAGATATTAATCTAGATGGCATTGACTATATCTTTTGTGGCAGTAGTTATATCCTTCCTTAATTTAATAAAAAATACTATTTGATAATTTAATTTATATATACAATTTACATTAGCCAGTTCACCCCTAATTACTTCCTCTTGTCACCCTGAACTCTCACTGAACATTCTCTTCCTGCTGTCAAGCCTCTCTCCTATTGCTAGGTCAGTTTTGTTTTGATTTAGTTTAGGGGAATGACTGACTTTAATTGGGGTTGCTCTCATGAGCATGGACAGAAGTGATGTACTTGGGCATGGGTGACTTGATAGTGGCTCACCACTGAAGAAAATGATTCTTCTTCCCCCCAGTAACTATTAATTGCCAATTGTTCCTCAACAAGGTCTTATGTGGATATAACAGCTCTGCCACATCCAGAAAATAACTATTCACTACATCCCTTCCCATCCTGTGGTTTTTACATTATTTTTACCCTCTCCTCCACAATGTTTCTAGAGCCTTCAAAATGGAATGAATGTCTCATTTAGCCCTTGACAGTCATTAATTCTTATATAATTACTACTAAATGCTATTGTCTATCTAAATGCTTGTTCTGGAGTCCCATTCATGACAGGGATACAAAGTTTTCTTCTCAAAGTAAATGTAGCTAGTACTATTTATTATATCACCCTGGGTAATGGACTTGATCTCTTTGAATGGCTATTTCTTCATTTATAATGTGGGCATGATAAAAATACTCATGAAAAGGAGTTTTACAGATCAAAACATATAAATGTAATTATCACAATAAACGGAGAGCTCCATACATTTTCGAGCCTCCAGGGTCTGTGCTGGCTAATTTTATATCAACTTGACACAGGCTATAGTCTTCTGTGGAGGAAACACCAGTTAAGAAAATTTCTGTATAAAATTGAGCTACAGGCAAGCCTATAGAGCATTTTTTTAAACTACTGATTGATATTGGCGGGCCAAATCATTGTGGGGGGGCCACCTCTTGGGTGGTTGTCCTGACTTCTTTAAGGGGGTAGGCTGAGCAAGCCATGAAGAGTAAATCAGTAAACAGTATTCCTCAATGCTGTCTGCATCGGCTCCAGCCTCCAGGTTCCTGCCTTATTTGAGTTACTGCCCTGACATCCTTTGATGATGTGAAGAAGTAAGCCAAATAAACCCTTTCCACCTCTAGTTGCTTTGGTAATGATCTCACAGCTATAGAAACCTCCATTACAGCAGGGTTTGAGTTGATGAATGACTGAATGAGTAAGCATCAGGAAAAGAAGCTAGACTCCTTGGGTAAACTGGTTTAGTCAAGGGAATGTGAATTAAAGTCATTAGCCATGGTAACCTCGATTGACTGGTAGTGACTGATGAGGTCTTGTATCGAGAAAGAATCTGGAGCCATGATTAAGTGATTGATTAGCAATGTATCTCATGGATTTGGAAGTGGAGAGTGACAGTATGACCACACGTATTTTCCATTCATCATTCATTCATTCTTTCTCTCAGCAAACATTTATTAACTGTCGACTGCATATTGGGCATCCCTCCAGGCACCTGAGATTCCAGCAGCAGAGCAGTCTGGATGATTTCTCCTGACAGAATATCCTATGTGACCCAATCTTCTCCAGCTCCTTGAAGAAGAGTACCCTCTTGACATTTGCTTAATCCTGGCTGAGACTCAAAGAGGGACTGTCATTTATCTGAAATCACAGAGCAAATGCACTGGCAGAAGCAGACAGACTTTTGCTGTCTTTAAACTGAGCGGAGCCATATACTTCTCAGACTTACAAACCTGTTCCATTTTCCAAGCCTTGCTGCAGCCATTGCAGAGGCACACCACACCACTCCCAGATCACTCTCATCCACCTGCTCACCCCCATGCTGCTTTCCCACATGCTGTCCCTCTGAGGGCAGGAGAGACCTTCTGTTCTCTGCCTGAAAGCAAGGAGGGAGGTGAGGGGAGCAACTCTCCGGAGGCCTTGGGAGTTTGGAGAGATGCTGTAAAGAGGCAGGAGAACAAAGAGAAGAGAGAGAAGGAGGGGTAGGGACAGGAGGAGACCCACTATTACCAGTCAGGTAATTGGTTACTTTGAGTGGTCAGCTTCTTCTGTCTCCCTCCCTGGAGGAAGCTAAAAAGGATGAAACTGAAGAAGGTTCTCTCACAAATTAGTGAGACTGGACTTGAAACTCCAGTCATACCTGGGCTCAGAGCTGAGGGTTTGATCTTAGAAGCCCCACAAAGAAAGCAAAGTGGGAAAGGAGCAAAGCTTCAGGCAGGCAGGCTGCAGTTCCAGCCTCAGCAGCTCTCAGAAGGAACCCTCTCCCTCCTGGCCTCCTGCAGAAACCTATAACTGAGAAGAGCTGCAGAGGTGACTTAGTTTAATCACATCGCATTAGAGACAGAAACAGCCCAGTAAGAGAGGGGCTCCATTGTAACACCAAGCAGAATGGGTTCCAACTCAAGAAACCCAACTGGACATAACCATTTCACCCACATGCTGGCTTTCATGGGACTTTTACCCATAGTACTTCCTAGTGTGCCCAAACATAACTACAACCCTGAACATTTTAGTCTGAACCCATTGAATATAGTGTCCTAAACTCCAGGTCTTGCAGAGAAAATGGGCAAACAGAATCCTTCCTACAATTGTGAAGCAGCTGGGCCAAGACTTTTAGGAATAAATGGAACAGAAAGCACAGGGAAGGAAGTGAAAACAGGTGCTGCTTGGTCTTGGGAGGACATCTTAATGGAGGTAATATTGGAGTTTTGTGAGCCAAAGAGAAAATGTAGACGATGAACTAGGAAGAAGGGAAATTATTTAAGATTTTGTAGACCTTGAAAAGGAATTAGGATTTTATCTTAAGAGTAATTGAAGGCTTTAAACAAGGAAGCTGCAAAAAGCAATTTGCTTCCTGGAAAAGATTACCCTGGCTACTCTGTGCAACAGGAGTTGGCCAGCTTTTTCCATAAAGAGCAATTAGTAAATGTTTTCGGCTTCACAAGCAAGATTCTCTCTGTGGCTAGCAGAATGTGCCGCCACAATGGTGGCCACAAGCAGCACAGAAACAAATGAGTGTGACTGTGACCCAGCAATGTTGGGTTTTAATGTTGAGAGGAATCACAGTCTCATGCCACTGTCATGTATCAGAACATGTTGTTTTCCTTATTTTTGGTGAGTTAATTAGCTTACAGGCCATAAAAAATCAAACAAAGCACTGCATTTGGCCCATGAGCCATAGACTGCAATTAACAAAGGAAGAAAAAACCAGCAGAACCCTGTTAGGAGGGACCATAGTCTGGACATAGAAGTCAGCAGTGGGAACTATGAGAAATGCTCTGTCAGAATTAGGTGATTAAAACAAGAGACAAGGGAAAGGATTGGTGGTAATTTCTTAGCTTAGATAACTGATCTCTTGAGATGGGAAGCTACAGGTTAAGTGGGTTTAGGGATCAAATCAAATAGTGTCAGTATATTCCTCATCAGGAAAACAAAACAAAACAACAACAACAACAACAAAAAACTGCTGGATCTTAAGGTTTCTAAGTAAGATACAAGTTACTTGGTAATATAGATTTTAGGTAACTACTGAGACAATATAGACAATATTACCATAACTATGTTCCAAATATTGCAGGTGACATGTTTATATGAAATATGTGTTCATCCTTCATCTAAAATCTGAGCTTGGTTACTCTGTACGTCATGGCTACACGTAACACTCATACCAGAGAAATGGAAGCATTGGGGTAGAAGACCTAAGTGTACAGAAAAGGAAAGAAACATGGCATCTTAGAAGATGCAATAATGAGGTCAAGTCCAGGAGTTTCCCAGGTGACTCAGAGATAAGGTAGGAGAGAGTAGTACTCATATTATAAGGTCAGGAGTTCAGCCATATGTACATCATCTAGGGTCACACTGAACACCAACAGGTCAATTGGAGTCATGCATGGGCCAGGGCATCTGAGAAATCCTCTAGGGACATGCCAGAGTTAGCACCTTGTGTACACATAAGTTCCTAAGCCTTGAACCTCTTGGCCCAGAAGTTCTTTCCTTAAGAACCTAGGTTTGACTGTATCACATATGAGATGCTAACTTCAGAAAATTTTGAGTTAAATAATCCTTTTCCATGTATAAATCTCAGGAGTCCAGCAGGCTGCTGCTGACTGTGAAAACCTTGAAAGGAGGAATCCAGGTAATTGGAACAAAGACAACACACAGTAGGTAGGAATCCTCTCATCAGGACCCCTCAGATGGAGTACTGCCCCTATGGAAGGCATCAGGAGATCCTGAACAGGTACTTTCCCTTTGACACCTGGCTCTCACTTAGCCATCAGACAAATCAGACATCGCCTGTTCCTTTTCCTTGCCTTCCCACATCCTTCCTTCCTCCACCCACAGCCACCACTGAAATGATTCCCCCAAATACAGCTATTACTGTGACTGGAAATCTCTTTACTGCTGATTCTGCTAATGGAAATGTTCCTTTTCTTTTCAGCTGCTTGCAAAGCCACTCGTGACTTCCATTCCTGTATGAGAGTAAGGCTCTGTCAGCCAGCCACCACCAGAAGGGAGAGGAATATCCCCCGCCTGCTACACCAACACTCACCAGCCTCAACCTCAGTGTCTCAGTTCTTCTCTGCCTAAACTGTCCTCAGACAACCCCAGAATTCTCTCCTGCCCCACCTCCCCATAGCTGGCAAAGATCAATGGCCAATTTCATGCTTTTGTGCCTTACTGAGGGAAAAAGACAGGAAAGGAGAGGCCTAGGCAGTGAATCCCGATATAGAAGGGGAGGAGGAAATAAGTGGAGTCCACATTCATTATTTATTCATACCTCTACCCCCATGACATTGAACAAAACAAAACAATAAAGATCCAGGAGGAAAAAAGGTTTGAACATGCTGGGCTATGCTGGGCAATCTGGATCTCCATGACGGCCACAAGGCTTACTGTAAGTAAAAATTGTGCACAGTGCTGGCCCTAATTAATGTTTAGCTTATAGAGAGTTCACACACACACACACACACACACACACACACACATACACAAATACAGCACAGAAAACCACACACATGATTGTAGTGTTCCATTTATCTTACTGATAATTAATCAGATGCTGACTTACAGAGATGACATATGTAAGTACTGGCTGAGACGTGCCTTGGAGAGTCTGTAGCAGGTTTTGGATGGTCAAAACTGGCACATGCTTCTGTTCAGCTCACTGCCTCTCTGTCAGAGAACCGTATCTAGAGTTCATCTTTCACTGGTTCCCTATGGGGTCTTAGAAGATGGACATCTCTTTGCTAATTCAATAACAGATATACTTGTCTGAAACTGAAAGATATATTATCTAATTCTTCTAATGGTCCAGAAGAACACATATTATTTGATGTTTCAAGAATTTTGATATACAATATTTTTTTCTGCTTTTATCCCACCTTAATGGTAGAAAATTCAAAACTTGTATAATGATGCTAAAATCACAAGAATCAAACAAAGTTCAAAATCAGAGTTGAGCAGAGGACTTACTAGAAAGAGCACTCAACCAAACGGGAATTATATACCACAGATACCATATTCTTTGGCCATTGCTAGAAAGAGAACATCAAACTTCTACACACTCCTGCAAGGAGATCATAAATCTTCTATACTACTACACGCAGCATAAAGGTGGGGGATTCCTGAGGAATGGGAGCAAGAAAGAGCAGAGAAGAGAAACAAAAGAAAAGGTAGGAAGAGGAAAAGATACAACATGAAGAAGGCACCTTAGAAGGCACAAAAGCAATGGAATTTGCTTCTCAAACCAGTTTGTGGGTAGCAGGAGCATCCACAGTGTGGGAACCAAGACCTAGTGCTCATGACAAAGCAGCATTGAGCTGTGGGGTATGGGATGAAGGTGGGGTTGCTGGAGAGATGCTGAGTCAGCTACATGAGATACTTGGCTCCTGTGAGCCTGGAAGACAGTCGCATTCTAGTTCTTATAGGAGAAATGGCTGAAACTTTTTTCTAATGAGAAGTGGCAGTAAGTAAAATAGGGTGGACAAAGAGACCAAAATTTGACAGTTTCCCTAATTCTGTGCAGTATGAAAGTCAGAGAAAATGCAGAATCAGGAGAACCAGGCAGAGCTGGTTTGGACCAAGTTTAGCTTCATTAGGGTTGTGTAGCTTTGAATATGTTTCTCAAGTCCTCTAAGGTATATGCTTGCTTGGGACACATACAAACCATTTTTGCCATTGATGGGACACATAAAAAGGCAGTAGGAGCGAGTGTTACATGGAGCATAATCATTTTCAGTATGTGGTCACTATTTTTAAAGTAATGATAGTCATTTGACACCATAGATATTCACTCCTCCTGTCTCTGGTTGCCTGGTGGTTGCCCTTCCTTAAAGCAGAAGGGTAACAGTGTATTAGCAAGTCCATAGCATAAGATTTGACATCTGGCCCACCAGTGACTTGGTAAGAACATCTTGACTTTCTACCTCGGATACTTGCTAATTCCAAAACATATTTTCTCAAATGCCCAATTCCTTCTTATTTGCCGTAATACCCACTTCTGATGCTTTACCTGGTTTCCAAACTCTTAAAGTAAAGCTTTTCCACAAAGGCAACACTAGTTCCTCAAATTATATTGTTTCTTGTGTATTATACACATAACCCAGATGAGAAAACTGGAAACAATGGTAGAAATGGTTCTTGGAGTTCAGCAGACAGAAGGCTCCATGTAAGAAGACGTGCTATCCAATCTCATCCTTAAAGGGAAAGATGTGATTGAAACACCTCTCTAGTTTTTTTTTTTTTTTTCAAGTGTAGTTTTGGGAATGAGATATAGCAAACATGAGGCTCCCATTATCTATGATCTCCTATACGCTATGCCAAGAATATGGTGAGTCACTCGAGTACAGAATGAAGGAGGTCTGCTGTGTGCTTAGGGCCTGCGCAGCAAAGAAGCCCAAGGCAGGTAAGGAAAATATGTGCTAAATGTTCTGTTCTTGTTCTACTGTAAGCTATCCTTTCTCACATGAGCAGTGTCCTGATGTTCTTCTGTTTATAGAGAAGTGTATAATGCTTTTTAAATGTAAGCCAGAGCTTGCCTTTCTTTCACTTACGATCATGCACATCCCATGGCACAGGGAACAAAAGCTGAAATTCTGAATGTTTTCTGCATGGCCATGTATGACTTGGTTCCTGTTTGCCAGCTTGTCCATTCCATTCCAACTCCAATCGCCATCCTAGCCTGTGCTTTGTATGACCAGGGTGTGCTCCTGATTCAGGTCTTTCTGGGGCTTCTCTCTGCTTAGGATATTACTTCCTAGATTTTCTTGGATAATAATTCATTTCTCCTACGCCTTTGCTCTAATCTCACATTTTCAATAAATTCCTCACTCTATGATATTTTATATTAAAGCTAAGTCTCTCATCTTATAACTCTGAATTCTTTTTTCTTCTTTTGTTTAATTTTTATAGAACTTGTCATCTTTTATATACTCCAGAATTTACTTATCATATTTAACTTTGTTGTCCTCGAATAGTAACACAGATATATACACATATGCACACGTGCAGGTGAGGGAGAACCCTCCTGGATGCAGCAGTCCTTGTAACTGACTCTCTTGCATATGCCAAGATACCGGGGCAGCCAGGCATGTAGTAGGTGCTTTGTAGCTCTCCAGGGACTAATAAATGCCATGATGGTCTTTCTGCTGATTGAGTGTCAATATTGATGCACAAAGTTCAGGAAAGAGTTCAGTGGTAAGTTGGCATTTGAACTCAGTTTTAAATAATAAATAGAAATTTTCTAATGGTGGGGGTAAGGCACTTAGAGACTGAAAGGAAAATGTCCTTGTAGGACAATATGATATAATGTGATCACGGGGCTTGCACTGGTATAGGAAGCCTGAACTATGGGCAAAGATCAAGAAGGAAATGCCAGGTGAATCTTCCCATTATGGTATTTGATATTTTGATAAAATCAGATGGACAGGATAAACTGACTAGAAAAGAGACTTGGAGGGGGAAACAAATGAGTTGACTCCTACACTTGTAGTAGCATAGAGAAGTGTTGCTGAGCCCAACAGTATCTGCAGAAATACAATGAAGTAATTCCCTCTCATGGTTAAAACCTTAAGTAGGTAACATTCAATGCCCTTCTCAAATTTCAACTTACAAACTTGGCTGCATCTACATTCTAGCATGCCAGTAATGAAGCTATGTTAACATTTCTATGGACAATGCCCACCTTTTCCATTCTAAAGAGAAGTCTTTCTGGAGGCTGTTGTCTAAACATACCTACAGACAGTAGAGAAGAACAGCTGAAAGCAGACAGCAAGTACTAGCAAACAGAGCAGCCCTGCAGAGCACTGCTGTCTGACTCCTAGTGGGGCAGAGAGCTGTTTGCTCTGCTACATGGAAGGGAAAACAGCTATAGTTAATCTTCTGTTGCCACTAGCTGGTCAGTATGAGAACTAGGGAGAGAATCAGCACAGCAAGCCAAACACACCTCGGATTCTGTTCACCCTAAGGTTAAATATGACCATTCCTTTTTCTAGAGAAGAGCAGATTTTTCATGCCCACCCCCGAAGGAAAGGGTCCCCTTGTCCAGGACAAAAATACATCATCTGACAGACCTCTTTTGGAGAGACTGAAGCCAAGCAACTGGATACTTAGGAAGGAAACAAATCCAATTTCCCTAAGGAGATTCTTTTCAACTTAAGGTTATTTATTTATTTATTCAGTCATTCATCCATTATTATGGTAGTAGAGGAGAAAATCCTGCTATACTTTATGATGCTCAGCAACACTGCATGCACTGAGATGCAGCAATACCAGTTCTTTATGTAAGAGGAGCCATAGGTTCAAGTGTGAACTGTGGGGGCTGGGGGTGGGGACTCTTATCTTTGTCCAGGCCCTGGTGTCACTATATAATATGGAAAAGGTGGATTCAATGCCTTCTGACAGTTTGTAATCAAAGAAGTCCATGTGCTATCTGTTTGAGGACCTCGCCTAAGAGGGTGCTGTCAGTCTCCATCCCTCCTTCTCTCAGCACTCATGTTCATGTCCTCTGGCATCAGATAAATCTCAAGGCACAACAGACAAGGGAATAAGAATCAAGCAGACTTATCTGCAAGAAAACTGGTCACACCAGCTACCATAATCAAGCTCTGGGTCATAGCAAAGCTGGCATCGACCTGTTGTCTCATTGCTGTCAACACCACCACCAAAACACACACATACCGCATCCTCACACCAAAACTGTCTAGTATGAAGTGAAGAGAAAAGGGGCCTTTCCTTCTCACTCCTCTGTTCCCATTTCTCTATCATGGTGCTCTCTATGAGGAAACAATGTAGTCCCCTCTGCCCTGTGTGCTAAATAAGTTCCAGTGGATTTGAACTGGAAAGAAGTAGGGTGGGGAGTGACAGAAAGGGGTAGAAAAGGGAAAACATGCAGATGGAGAGCTCACTTAACATAGGCCTGCCCCACTGCAGCCTAAGGCACTCACTCGTTACAGTCAGCCCCATCCATCACAGCAGAATAGATACTGAAATTTGACTGTTACCCAAACATACCCATTTACTGACAACCTGGTGGCTGATGAGGTACAAACATTGCTTGAAACACAGAATTATTTTGAGACAGTCTCCCTCTTTTCCATCTCAGAAACTCTCACAACTGAACAATGGAATTGATGTTAACCAATATTTTCTGGAGACATAGCTCACTTGTAACCATTGTTCCTCCTTTCAAATAAAGGGTACAGATCTTTAGAATCAAACCAGAAATGAAGCAGAGACCTAGTCTTCAAGGCACTGTGTTCTCTTTTCAAATACCTGACCAAAAGCTACTAGTTTCTTTGTAAACAGTGACTAAACCTCTTTCTCTCTCAGCACGTTTGTCCCATAACCTTTTGGTCAGCACACAGGCTGCTGGACAGCTCCACTAGCCTGTCCCTGCTTTCTCTTGGCCCTTTGAATGTTCTTTTTAAAAAAACTCTCCACAAAAGCATAGATTCCTCATTGTGCACTGGTGACATTTGAAGAAAACCTCTTCAGCCCTCTGTGAACTGTTATTTGATTAGATTCTCTGCTATCATCCACCTTCAGTTAGATGTCTGGTCTTTTGCACACACACACACCCTCAGCCCCCCCCCCCCACATCTTTGAGTATCAATTTCTATGAAGACTTCAAGAAACCTTCACTGAACTGACCATTATCACATTGGCATTTTATGTTATGTGTATTTCTTCCACCCACGATGGTTATTTTTTTTTGCAAAGGGCATCTTTTCAGGGATTAACCATCAGGATTCGGCCAGGCTCACTCATGTGAATGCACTTAAAGATATACAAAAGGGCTGTTCTTTCTTCACATTCATACTAACTATACATTACGTTGCTTTCCTGTCAGAATTACACAGTAATGCAAATTACTCAGAAATGTTGATAATGGTGGTTACTCGTATCACTCTTTCTCTCCTATGACTGAATTTAGGCAGGTGGTAAACAGTCTGGCTAGACTACTATCACCAACAACAACAAAAAAATAGGATTACATCTCCCTATCTATGGGTAAAAAAATTAAATCCAGGAGCGGGCTGCAGGGGTGCCAAGGGGTGGACAAGGACCATATGACATGCAGATTCACCTCAGAAGCCCTGCACTAGCACTAGCTCCTGTTCAAAATCATTTTTTAATCCATCTCTCCCAACACCTCCATGTTACCAGCAAAGGCAAACAGAAGTGAGAAGTACAAGAATCTAGTCAAAGTGACAGAGTAGGTCAGGGCACTTCAAGTTCATAGAAGCTTTACACCAAAGGATTATTTTAGGGCTCATCTACCCACTCATATTACAGCACAAAGAACTGAATCTCTGGAGGCATAAATGACCTCTGTTCAAGGTCACAGGAAGCTATGTTAGAGATCACTAGAGCCTAGCACTAAATAAGTTTCCCTACTACATTTTAGGACTTGGGTTCTCTTATAATTTCCTCTTACAATCTTTGGGGCACACTAGCACAAGTTTATTTTTTCTGCTACAGAAAGTGTCCCCAAATTTTCTCAAGTCTATAGAGATGTCTTTCTTCCCTGATGTCACATCACATCCACACTCATCAGCACTAATAAACAGCATGTCTTGACAGCCCTGAATCCTAGAACTTGATCATTTAATTCAAATATCACTTTCAATACCCTCCTACTCAGTTTATAGACATAGTGGAGATTTCCTACAGAAATGCTTCTTTTCTTGTTGATGCACAGAATGTCACTCTATCCAGTACCTGTCCTGTATAAATAACACCCTTCCCTCAGAATGCCAGCTTAACAACACCAAGAATATAAGTGTCCAATAGGATAGCATCGTGCTTCCAGTTCTACTTACATGCATTGGAACTTGGTACTGGTATTTCTAAGGATGCTTCCTCATCTATCAAATGGAAATAATAGCAGTTCACATTCCACGTTATTTTGCATGAATTAATAATACATGGCAAGTGTAAAATTCTCAGCATGATATTAAAGATTCAATAACTACTTGCTATTCCTTGATCACTTTTAGAGAAAATTTACTTTATCAGTGCCATTGACATAACCACATTCAAAATAAAGGGCATAAGCATGGAAACTCAGGCATACTTTCACACCCAAATATGAACTTCCATCTATAAAAAGCAGGTTTGATTTCATGGGAGGATGTAGATAGAGTTCCAAAAAGGCATGGGTCCAAAGGGGGGAGAAATTCTCAGGAATTACCAATGACTCCAATAAAAGACAGAATGAAATAAAGGAAGATGACTTTAATGAATAAAGGTGCTAGACAATATATGCAGAGAAATGCCTTAAGGGTACCCAACTAAGTTTTTCATTTTTGCAACATTTGTTGCAGTCAATAGTTCTGAGTCCAGGACTCAAGTCATGTCTGGGAAAGCATTGCCAAAAACCGTCATACCCTAGTCGTGGCTCCACACTCCCCACTAGTGGCAAGATTTGAGTCCCAATTTTATACACACAGCTATGACCCCTCCCTAAAAGAATAAAGTTCTGGTAAAATCTAGCCTAACTGGCCAGAAGCAAATACCAGAGAGTGTTAATAAAGGTCCAGAGGTGCAATGGGGCTGCCCCAAGACACTGGAAAAAAGGTGACCATAAATAATTCATATTGCATACCCCCTACTGGTGCTGCCACCAGCCCTCATTGCCAGCCAGCCTGGCCCTGTAAGAGCTCATTGTGCAGTCCATGTTTACACGCAAACAGTCGAAGACCAACACAAATAAAAAGCCCACGTCTCCCTACACAGCTCCTGCTATACCCTGCCATCTGCTGAGTACCTCGCTAGCCAAATCCCTCTCCGGAGCTCTTGAGCTGCCAATGAAGGACTCTGGGGTGGGGAGAGGGTGGAGGTGGAAACCCAGTTTCCAGTGTGGGCCCCAAAAGCTTAATGCAGCCAAAAGGACAAGTATCTGGGCCATTCCAGGAGGCAGAGGTAGCTAGTTACCCTGCTTCTTCCTGTGCATCAGTAAAAGGCTCCAAATGGAGTGTACCAGGGACTCCCAAGCTTATTCTGAAAGGCTCAAGACTTTCAGCTCAAGGCTTTGCTTGACTCTTACTGAAGTATCCATCCTCCTGCAAGCCAAAGTTAAAAATGTCAAGGACTGCTAGCTCCAGGAATTTTGATGCAAATCTATCGCTTGCTGGACTTGATTCCCACATCTTGGATGAACTGGAATGCTCTTGAGTTCTGACTGCCAACTCAGGCACTTCTTGGGGCCCAGCATTCTTTTTACTTCATTGAATGGCTATGTAGGAGAACGTCCACTCATGGCATCCCATGAATCCCAAGATGAGGTATGTTAGGATGTAGGGTAAATGGCATGATTAAAATGGTGAGGATAGTTTTGGTGTATGTGGAGAGAACACATCAACATAGCATCAAAAGGACATAATATTGAGCCCTGAGAAGCTTGATGCCCCCAAAACTCCACCTAGACCCTTATGCATCCCCTTCCTTGGATGTGAGCAGCCCATGGGTGCACATGGGAAAAGCTACTGAGAGTTTGTATGCATGTGTCTGTGAGTGCTTATGATGTGCAGGAGAGGGGGTGGAAGGAGGAAGTGAGGGAATGAAGGAGAGAGGGAGGGAGGGAGAGAGAGAGAGAGGAAGGAAGAGAGATTGTGTGTCATGGGAAGTCCTCTGGGAACCTCTGGCCATTTTCCTGCTTTCCTCCCTCCAGAAAGCTCCACATACTCAAGTAGCAGCTAATCAGAAAGGCACAGGGCTCCCAAACTTGCCGGCCAGCCTGGTTATTGGCCCAAGTTCGTAAAAAAAAAAAAAAAAAAAGAGCCAAAATAAAAGGGAAAAGAGGGAGGGTATTGCAAAATATAAAACATCAGGGTTCCCAAAAGAAGTGAAGTCTAGTCTCCTACTCTATAGGTCTTCTCCGGAAAGCAAAAAGTTAATCTCGGAGATTCCAGAATGGCTCCAAAGAATGCCAACCACTAAAGCCCGCCACTTCGCGACATTGGAACCATATCTAGATCCTCAGAAAACAAGGATCTTGCAGAAGCTTCTCCAGAAGCCTTTGGCTCCTTTCCTGCACAGTTGTTGGCCTGACTCAACCAACCAATCGGGCCCCGCGCCCCCAAGAGGGGAGGAGAGAGAGAGCGAAGAGCGAGCGCGGGAGAGCTAAGGGGAACAACATTTTTGTAAACGCTTTCTGAGATAATTAAGCTATCAATTACTCGGGTGGGAAATCAGCCGCGCTTCCCACAGCTCCACGGAAGGGCCGACTCCTCCGGGATTCGCGCCGGGAATCAGCAGGCGGCAAGCTGCTGGCGAACTTTCTGATTAACTTTTCTATTTGAGCCCCCTACCCCCACCAATTTACTCTCCTGTCCTTTTCTTGCTTTTATTATTAGCCCAGTGAGTGAACAGCAAGGACAAGCCGGCTCACAACTAGGAGAAATGGAGAAAGAAGAAGGTGATAACAGGGATGGAGGGAGAATCTAAAAGTGGAGAGCTTGGGTTCAGAACCCCAGTCCTCAAACATTACTCAATCGATTCCAGCTCGAATTCACAGAAGGCCAAAACCGAAGCTCAGAGGGGAAGCGACTTAGCTAAGGTCACCAAGCCTATATAGAAGAAAAGGTTTTGCTTCACATAGCTACTCTGCTATGATTCCGAGAAAACCTGTCTGCAAAGGCAAAACCCACAACTCCGAGAGCAGAGAAGCGGGTGGGAGGGAGAATTGGAGCTGTCCAGAGGATCAGTGCGGCTAGACCGCTAACTGGCTTCAGGACGAGGGTCTTCCTTGCCCAGTTCCTGGTCAGAACACACCGAGGGACTTGGGGTCTCCTGCGTCCGGGATGCAAGGGGCGGAGCTCAGAGAAAGGATGGCAAAGCGAAGGGCCAGGTCCCCACTGCGGGATCCTTGGCACGCCCCCGGAATCCCAGAGCGCGCGCTCCAGGACCTCCTGCCCCACACTCCTTTCCAACCACCTGTGCGCCTTCCTGGCCCCTAAGCTGCCCTTTGCCAACCCAGATGGGGCAGCCTGGAGCAGGGACCCCCAGGGCGCCCCCACCCGTCTGGCATCACTTAGGGCTTCTGGGTTCCTTGGGACTCCGCTTGTGTGACGCCTACCCTTACCC
This sequence comes from Sigmodon hispidus, assembly GCA_004025045.1. Classification (NCBI taxonomy): domain Eukaryota; kingdom Metazoa; phylum Chordata; class Mammalia; order Rodentia; family Cricetidae; genus Sigmodon; species Sigmodon hispidus. The sequence goes on from PVIH01000301.1 coordinate 53,987, forward strand.
AGGGTGAAGAAGGGCAGCTCTGTGTTGTCCAGGTCATCTTGCACCGCGATGCGTCCGGGGAGCTCATTACGCACAAAGAGCAAGAGACGAGACTCCGCGGATGTGCCGGTTGAGCCCGTGGAACCCGAGGACGCGGCGGCCGCGGCCGCGGCGGCTCCGGCTCCGGCCCCGGCCCCAGCTCCAGTCCCGGCTGCGGCCCCGGCGCGGGCACCACTCCAGCCGATGTCGCTTTCCCGCAGGGCGGGCAGCGTGGACACTGTGACTGTCTTGAGCCGGCATGGGCTGTCGGGCTCCCGCGAGGCGGCGGCTGTGGCGCCGGCCAGCAGCGGCGGTGGCGGCAGCAGAAGCAGAAACAGCAATAGCAGCGGCGGCGGCGGTGGTGGCGGCGGCCCCGGGTGGAAGCTGAGCCTCGGCCGCCCCCGAAACCCCAAGCTGGGGCCAGGGTTCCGCCGGGCTCCGGCGGCGGCCATGGCGGGAGGGGCTGCGGTGTTGCGGGCGGTGGCGGCGGTGGCGAAGAAGGAAGAAGAAGCAGCGGTGGAGACGGCGGACACTGAAGCGAACCAGGACGCCCGAGCTAAGGAGCCTAGAGAGCCACTAGCCAGCAGCCCCCAGCTCTGGGCTCCGCCTCCCGATCGGCCCTGGACCGCCCCCCCGCGCCGCCTCCCCGCGCCCCGCCGCCAGCCCCCCTTCACCTGCTCCCCTGGCGGACCCCGAGCATTTTGGAAGCTCCGCCCGGCCTCGTGCAGGTCTCAGTAGCTCCCTCCCTTTCCCAGGACACCCTCCCACCCCTTGCCTCCTGCACAAGATTCTTCAGCTTAAACACCCCTCTCTAAAATGCTTAACACTTAAGGGCCCTCTTGCGTCTCCTCCAATGCCTCCTAGGTCAAATCAACTCTCCTAGCTCCACCCCTCCTTGGCTCAAACCCCAGCCTGCACCTGGGGTGCACCTTAACCTAGCCTTGACCAAAGCCCTGCCTTCCTGAAGGTTGAGTGCGCCCCTGGATAGCCAAGACAACTTTCTCTTCCCCACACTAATCTAAAACCAAGTCTCTTCAATCTTTTACCCAGTTACAGCGTCAGAAATAAGTTCGGGTGGACATCAGGACAAGCCCCTCCCCCCCCTTCCCCAAACACTTGTCTGCAATCTCACTACCAGGACACCACTTTACCCCTCCAGCCAGGTCTGGGATGTTACATTAAATCTTAGTGAACACATAAGCCTTGAACTTCATTCTCTAATACCCTCCCTGGCAGCTAACTCCAGCTAGGCAGCTTTTGGCACCTAGCTGCCTCCATGCCAGGCAGCCCACTCAGGCACTTCTACTGTGGATCCCGGCTCTAAGCTTTGCTGCTGCTGCTCCTCAGTGAGAAATTCCTGAAAAGGGTGCTAGGTAGAGACCTATCCTGGCTTCCTAAGCTTCTGGGTCCTTTCCCAGTTCCCATAGGAAAAGATTCTTCACTCATCAACTTTGCTCATGGCACACACACACACACACACACACACACACACACACACACACACACTTCTCTGAATAATCTCGGTTAAGTGTAAATCTGGGTCTTTGAATATTACACCCTGTGGTCTTAGACTGATTCCAGTTTCTAACTAGATACTTCAGACCTGCCCCCAAAAGGAGCCATCCCCTCCTTAAGTTGCGACTGTACGCTCTCCTTTGACTAGTCAGGTTTTTCTTCATCTTTTATGCTTCTTTCTGTTCTCTTTCATCTCTGCACCCATTTCCTTCTTCCCTGCGTTGACTTTAATCTTATAAATGCTTCTGCCCTATAATTTATGAGCCATTTTCCTTCTGTCTAGCTTGGCCACCTCTACCTTACTGCAGTTTTTGCATTGGCCCGTTTTTCCTAACTTTTGTCTGCCTCTTCCCCGTTAGTGTTCACGTGGATTGCTCTTACCTTCTCTTGTTTTAAAATCTGTTTCTAAGCCTTTGGATAAAGACAGATATCTAAAAACACAGGGAAAGTACAGGTCTGTGAGCCTTCTTCAGATGTAAGATATGTGCATATATAAGCTTAATATATAACCATAATCTAGTGAGGTGGGTGCCATTATTTCCAATTTCTGGATAAGAAAAGGAGACCAAGAAGTCAGAGAAGTGAAGAAACTTTCCCAGGCAGCTTTGCTAAGAACCTGGATTCAAACTCTCAACCTCTAAGCCTAAGCTGCTTCTTTGAAATTGGATTGTCCTCAGTGAACTTGGAAGTTTCATCTGTTTCTGCTTTGAGATTTGTAAGGATTCGTCTCCTGTCCCCCATTTACTTATCTGTGAACCCAAGGGTCAGAGAGTGGCATGGAGCCTTTCAAGTCCTCTAATTCTAAATGGTCTCCTGCCTTTCTGATGCCTGATCCAGTTCATTTACTCCCCCAGATATGTTGCTCTGCCTCCCTCAGTCTCTCCTTTGTACCCTTACAATCCGCCACTATCCTCTGCCATGGGGCTTTCTGATTCTCTATGCCCCTTTCTTCAAATATGCTGACATAGTCCATTTATAGAAGTGCACACTAGGAAAAAAAGGGCTCCCTTATGTAAGGCACAGTCTGTGCAAGTCCTTCATGGTCCTCTGATACAAAGGCCTGTCAAATGAGATGAACACTTCCATTCGTTCGTTCATTCATTCATTCATTCATTCTTTCATCAACAAATACCCTACCAAGCACTATATGGGCATGTGGTGATAGATAAACAGAACTACTGCCTTTAGAGAGCCAAAAAAAAAAAAAAAAAAGGAGGACTAGGGAAGGGAAGGCACCTGCGCAGAAATTTCCTAGGTACTACAGGAAAACAGGCCAGAGGGCAAACTCTGTAAGGAGTCTTGTGATGACAACTTGGACAAGTCAGAGAAAGCTTCCCAGAGGTGTTGGCAGGTACTGGAGTTAAACCATAAAGGCTCCTGGCAGCTGGTAGGTATCGTAGGTTAAAGCATCAACTGCAACTGCTTAGTCTCTAGACGAATCTTTCCCTGCATCAGAAAGTGTTTCATTGTCAGAAGTACAGACCAGGAGGAATCTAAACCTTTCTAGATAACTTTATTAACCTTCACTGCAGTTAAGGCTCGAGTATATGGTGCAGATTTTACCAATCAGACAGAGCTGCTCCAGATTCGAGGAGGGACAATGGCATCACTCAGAATCCATCAAGGGCCAAAGTGTCAGTTTGGGGGACAATTACCTCCAATTTTCATTACTTGTTGAGCTGGTTTCAGTGTTAGGAGTCTTGGTGTAAACCAATGGCAATCCTTGGTGAATTTCACTGTCTGGTGCATGGTGCAATAGCTGCTGATTAATAGCTCCAACAGGGTGGTACTGTGTTGTGACTTTTATGTGTGCTTTTGACATTAGGGATTCTTAGACTAGACCATAGACTCATTTGGTGACTCTGTGTCATTTAATCTCACAGAATTTTGGGTTCTCTTTTTACTTAGATAATTCAGAATTAATTTCTGTTGCTTGCAACTCAGACATCTGTCTGAGAACACAATAATGTGGAAACAGAGGGAAGAAAGGGCAAAGATTTTTGACAGGAAATGGAGGAAGTCTAGTGAGGAGAAGATAGAGAGAAAGGAGGAAGACAGTATAGAGAAGAGAGCCAAAGAGCCCAGAACCAACTTTAATGTTAAATCGAGAGTGACTGCAGAAAAATAACTAGGGTTTCAGAGCACTTGGTCTCTGACTCCAGAGACTACCATAAAAGTGTATCAGTGAATGATGATGATTTCAGTCTTATGCATGGTGGGTGCTCAATAAATTCTAATTATTATTTTGATACATGATCTCAGAAACATCTGGAATAAACCTTTTTAATCTACAATTCACTCACAGATGTGAGCTCTGGGGTTAAAGAAAGATGGGAAACTTGATTTTAATCTCACACTTTCCAAATGGCAGAAAACAGAAGTATCTGACTCTTGAGCTTTAATTCTGTCTGCCTGACAGTCCCTTCCATCTTCAAGCCCCTGCCCTGTGTTTGGTGGGCACTCCATGCTTTTCATGGTCTTTCTCTTTCTTTCTGTTCTCTATTCATTTTATTTTTGTTTAATTCTTTTTCTTTCATTATTGATTTAATTTTTTCTTGTCTAGAGCCCCATAGACCTCCATTTCTGACTCCATTAATTAAAATTCCATTTGACTTTAACACTTTCCTTTCTTCCCCAAAAAGATGTCCTGTTATTTCATCTCTAGTATTTTACATTAACCTATATAGGAAAATGTGAAGGTTTTCTCTCTTTCCTTTTTTCATCATTTCTCACAATTTATTCTCTTTTCTCTCTTCACACTACCTGGGGTTGTTGGTAAGTCGAGCTGGGAAGCATTGCTTATACACAAGATTTGCTATCTACTGGGTCAGATCACTTAACAGCATCTACTGGACCTTTTGAGTTCTCAGTTTGTGAGATGGGGAAGGTACTCCCCATTTCGCAGGGTCATTATGGGAATTAAATGAGACCATGCATAGAAAACTGTCTCATACCTCTGAAGCTCTCATTAATGTTACAAGTAAATCCAATCATCTTATGCATTTTACCTGCTGCTTTCTCCTCCAGCCTACTGTCACAGAATCTTCACCACTACCATTTCGTTCTATATAGAGATCTCTTTTCTGTTATCTAAGTATTTAAGCTCCTGAGCTCAACATCTTCATACACTCCCCTCTCAGCCTATATTGGTCTCCCTTTCCTTCACCTAGCCAACCTCACTATTTGCCCATTAATCAAGTATGTTCTTTACTATGACCTCCCAGAGAGCCTGTAATCCACTCTCTTTTCCACTCCAGTCTACAGTTTCTTTTTATTTAATCGAGCTTATTCAATATTTTAATGATAGTCTCTGTATATGTACTTCCCTGCTAGACAGTTAGCTTTAATATACCAATCATGTGGGCTAATGTGTGTGTGTTGTGGGGGGGGCAGTCAATAAACTGCTGCCTTAAAAGTATGAGGAGCTGTGTTCACTTCCCAGGAAGTATATAGAAAATACATCATGGTGGCATCTTCTTCTAATACCAGTTCTTGGAAGGCAAACACAAAAGGATCTATGGGACTTACCCAAGAGTTGACCTAGTCTACTGGGTAAGATAGAGGACAATATCTGAAAAAAAAAAAAGGTGTGTGTGGGGGGGGTGTAGTAAGTGATATCTTAGGAATGAATTCCTAAGTGTGTTCCCTACATGTACCTATACACATTTATTCAGACATTCTTAAACATGAAGATTAAGCACACAAATATTTAAGTACTGTATTAGTTGCCAGTATGTATACACCTGAATCAGTGCAGTAATCACTAGAAGGTAGAGACATACAAAGTATTGTGCCAGAAATGATGAGAAATATTCAAATTTTACTGTGAGATAGTCTTTGAAATAGCCATTAACTATACTTCTACATAGAATAAAATAGACCATCCTTTTAAAAAAAATTTAACAAAATCATCCCAGTCTGTCTGCACATCCCAACTCCTTGCCTCTCTTCCTTTCCTTCCCCCCCCCTCTGATTTCTGTGATTCAAGTAATTTTTAAAAATTGCCCTTCTTCCTTAAGCCTCAAGATGATCAGAGTGGGCTGCATATAAACCCAGTTAAGGACAAAGGATATTATCTGAGGTTCCATCTCTGCTCTTTCTGAGCTCAGTCTTCCATCAGACCTCATTGTGCTCAGGACCTTCACCATTTGTTTTGTCTGGTTTCAATCACTGCCTTCTCAGTAACTCACCTCCTCCTTTTAATCTTGCTTTACTCACCCCAGCACATTGCCTCCATTTATCAGTGAACATAGTCTGTTTCCTCTCCTTCCCTTCAACCTTTTAGCCTCAGTTCTACCAATTCCTGGGCGTCTGGGCCTGTGCTGAGCCCAGCACCATCAGTTGGTTTAGGATAAATGACAACATTACTGTCAGTCAAGAAGCGTTTCCTTTTATTGCTTCTGGATTTAAAATAGATCACTATAAATATATCTGTGGCTGCTATCTTTTTCTTTGATACAGACAGAGGTCTCTCCTGGTGTTATAAGTTCAAATTATTTTCTATACTACTCATCATCTGGCTAAATTCTTTGTCCAGACTCATAGCTCTGTCTAGGCTTCATTCTTTACCTATAGGAGAAGGTAATGAGGATGTGGAATACAAAGGAGGTACAAATGGAAGCACCAGTACTGTTGGGCACATAGTCAGTCATCCCTAATAGTAGTAGTAGCTTATTTCCACCTGTATACAGCTATTTATTTGGTCCTCCTGTGATTTCTGTCTTATTACTCTTCTCTCTCTATTTCTCATGTCTACTTTCAGACCATTCCTAATAGGTCTCATTTAGAGCAAACTTTTACCAACTTCTCTTTCATGAAAAATGAAAAGATATTTTAATCACTGATGTCATTCTTCATTTTCACTTGCAGCTGTTTGACTGATTTCTGCTTCAGCTCAATACTTTGCTTACTCTCTCTTAACAATTTTCAAATTTATTATCTTTATTTTCCCCTCCAACTCCTGCCACTCACTACCTCCTTGTTTTCCCATGTTGGCTCCTCTAAATCACCCCCTTCTTATTCAGTGATTTACAGCAATTCTTTCACATCTTTCTTACAGTCAAAATCCTCACAGTACTCCTTGAGAGTCTCTCTGTCCTCATTTGTTCTTGTGCATTTCCCTTTTCTAGCCCACTCATCTTTAATTCATTGTCATCATTCATTTGCTTGTACCCAAATCTCTGTACCTCTTTGCCTCTTTAATCATTTAACCTATCCACGTTCCTCTTCTGTTCCTCCTGGAATCTTTCATCATTAAGACACATTAGTGGGTGATGTTTGTTTGGACCTCTTCTTACAAATCTTAATCCTGGTGCATTTTCCCAGTCCTTCTTCTGAGTCCCCCCAGACTGCTTTGCTGTTTGATTTGGGAGAGGGCAGCTGCAGCATCCTCTTTGTATTTATTCAAGCCGAACTGCTAACCTGGTGCATTCAAATGCATGTTGCTGATGAAGAGTGTCAACTGTATTCTTCCCTATGTTCTCTTCACTGAGCCATTTTCCTTCACAGAGCACATTATTTTTATTGTTATAGTTTGAACAGAAGAGAACATCAGCATACCTGTCATTGTTTCCACAACACTGACTGGGTGCCTACTATGTGTGAGAAGGCCCCATATTTTTTTCTCATATAATTCTTGAAAGACTATAAATTAGGATTAAATCAAACCATGCTTTACATGTAAAGCATTTGAGAACACAGAAAATGCAGGCTTTTAAATATGCTTGGCAATTTAAATGAATTAAAGCCTTTCTAACTTTGGGCTGTACAGACAGAGCTGAGTGCAAGAGTTAAGAGTGTCATACTTTTATAGCAGAGGTGATCAGAAGTCCTTCAAAGATATATTATTTATTATTTGTTCTCCCTACTAAATTATAGTTTCCATAAACGTAACAGCCATTTTTTTTTTTATTTTTTGTCACCAGCTACCTGATATATCTGAGACCATCAATGATGGTTGTTGGATTGATCAAGGAATGCATGTTAGAAACATACAGGTTAGAAACACAATTTCTTGCATAGGATCACATTGGATTTGTATTTCCATTGTAGCATTTAGTTAACCTGTGGACTTAAATATAGTGGAGAAAGAGAGGACAGCGTCTAAGGTCCTGTACATTTCAATGTTGTTTGCTGTTTTACTTCTATTCTTGTGAAGGTCAGATGTGTATATAATGTAGCTTGATCCTATTCCCTCTCCATTTCCTCCACACTACCGCTGACCTCGCCTTTTTATTAACTAGTCCCCCCCCCCCGCTCATTTGCATGTGAATTTTTGTGCATGTCTACTGAAGGTCCTCACAGCTGGGGTGTGGTCATGATTGCTATAACCATGGCATATATTGAAGACAAGTGTTTCACAAATGTTGCCCCAACCACCACAGCCCCTTCCCATTCTCTGGGTATTTTCTAAAATGTGATACATGTATGACTTATTTAGGGTTGAGAACTCAGCAGTGTTGTGTACTGTTGTATGCATGCTATTTTCAATTTTTATGTAATAACTAACTGCTATTATTGGCAAACAAACCAGGATTTAAACTCCAGCCCTCCTACTTAATAGCCTTGATGCCTTAAACAAGTATTATGTCTCTGCAAACATCTTTTCCTCATCTGAAGAACTAGATGATTCTAGTTTTTGTTTGTTTGGTTGGTTGGTTGGTTAGTTGGTTGGTTTTTGGTTGTTGTTTTGTTTTGTTTTGATGGAGAGTATTAATTGACTGGTAGTCTGAGGTGGAATTCCAAGAAAGTCTGATTTTAAGGTCTCTATTCATACACCAGCATCTTATTGTTATGACCTCTAACTCTAAAGACAACCTTCACTTTTGCCCTCCTGCTATCTCAAGGAACTTACATGGACTTGACTTCCCAGACCATGCCTGCATGTTTCTCAGGGAGGCAGAGGCCAATCCTGCTGCTGACCCACTTAGCAAGCTATATTTGATGACTATTGTGTGAGAATCTGCAGACTCAGCAAAGCTGAGATTCTGCATGTTCTCTGTGTCCCCTGAATGTTAAGCTTCACTCCATCCTCTTCTAAAAAGCTTATGGAAAAATTCAAGAGAAATTATGGGAATGCAGTCTTCCCAGGACTGGGACACACTTTTGTTTTTAAAGTTAGGCTCTGGTCTACACAGGCAAAAAGAAAAACAAATTCAAAATTACTCTATTCTCTTCCTCCTTTCCTACTTCTAATCTTCTCCTTTGTTTCATGGAATACAACAAAACACTATTACTAGGCTTGGGATCCTGTGAAATACTGTTCCCAGAAAGAGTCTAAAGTGTTATCTGCCCTTGTTTAATTCTTAGTGGAATCAAGAGCAAACATAATAATATAAAGTAAATATATATATATATTGGAAGACTGAAAAGAAAGGATTATTATGACTTTTAGCATGCCAATAGTGTGCACAAGAGAGAGAGAGAGAGAAAGAGAGAGAAACATTAAAGGTAACACATAAGTGGAAGTTTTTCTAAATATCTTATGCTAGACAAGAATGTGATTCTATAAAGCAACATACCAAGTGAAGAAATGATTTGTTAGAAAGTGACCTTACTTAGAAGACATGAAGAATGAGTAGGACTTATGATAAAATGAGTATGGATTTGAGGCAGCAGGAACAATGGGTAGGGGTCCTGAGAGAGACATGGAAAGTTTCAGGCTATACTTTTAATGCCAGTAGGAGTAAAGAGTTAAGAAGGAAGATAAGCAGAAACTGAAATAATACTCAGAAATAAATGTGGCTTCAATTATTCAGGCCTATATAGATCTTGATGAGGCATCTGGATTTAATTCTAATTTAAGTGAAACTTCATGGTGATTTTAAAAGGGGAATGGCATAGTCTGAAGTACATTTTTAAAGTGTCCTTTTGTCTTTTGAAGACAATGGATTTGCATGAGTTAAGTTCAGTTGGAAAGATGGGGAGATAGCTCTGTTGGCAACGAGCTTAGATGTAAATATGAAGACTTGAGTTTGAACCACAGAATCTGCATAAAAATGTTAGACATAGAAATGTCCACTGGTAATTCCAGTGTTGGAAAGGCACAGGCAGGATGCTCCTAGGACCAATGTGGGATACATAGAAAGGTTTAGACTCACTGACAGATACTGTCTCAAGACAATAAGGTGAAGTTTAAAAGAGTAGGACACCCTGTATATTTCTCTGATCTCCATGCATGTTCATAATAGGTATGCTATCCCAAACACATGTCTGTGTTCATAGAACACAAATACACATATATACAGCATATGCACACATAGACACACAACACAACACATTCACACACAAACAATACGCACACAGCATAGATGGAGATGTCTAATATAGACCCTATTTCAGATGTCTTTGCAGAACATAGCCTTTCTCAGTGAAATCTTCTACCACCATGGGGCCCCCAAAGAAACTTAGAGAGAAAATAAGGTGTATTATCTCCATTTAAAATTGCTTCTACCCTGTTGTTTTCGACCATTAGGATGTACTGATTTATATCTTCCTTGTTGAAACTATTACTTATTGATTCAAATTTTGTATTCTAGGGAAGCTATGTAGAACAATTTTTATGAAGACCTTCCATGAAGGCCTTTTATCTTTGCCTCCTTATCAAAGAATGACTAGACCTATTTATTCCCTCACTAGTCTCTGGTATTAGAATAAAAGTAAAACAAAACCAGACAAAAGTAAACAAACAAAAACCACAAACAAATAATTAGCATCAATTTCCATTTACTCTATATTTTCACCCTTGAGCCAAGGAGACACATGGACATATAATAAGCTCCTAAGTTTTGCCATAAGGCTTATTCTCTAAGTTTAGACATCCAGTGTAATAATCTTCCTGTTTAAATGCAGGAAAAATATATTTTATATCTGGACTTTGTTTTCTGATTTGAGAATTTAAAAAAAGCCCCCTTTTTAGAATCTGATAAAGATAGCATGAGCTTAGAGAGTACAAGTTTGAAATAGTGTCTAGTGCATATGAATAATGAGTAAATTTACTATCAACAGGTATTTGCTGATACTGTCTTAATTCAATTTGTTGGTCAGAAGAATAGTCAATGAATTTGAAGCTGCTGTGTGTTTGGGACAGGATAGTCTGGTGACTTGTCTTGAAGTATTAATTCTAACTTGATGTTATGATATAGTGTTTCATTGGGGACTTGGTTCTTTTTAACAAAGGAATAATCGTACTATAGGCCTTAAAGGTGTTGTAAAAGTAAATTCCAGAAGTAATAGGAGAAATTAACTAACCATAAGAATTGTTTACTTCAATTTAACACATATGTATAAAGAGTCAAAGGTAGAATCTACCTACAAGAAAAGAGATATAATTCTCACTTCATTCAGAATAATTATTTCTAGCTCTATTTGCCCAACTGGTCAAATGACAGAGAATAAGATGCATGGAATGCTTGGTCATAAATGGGATATTCATATGGAAATCCCTCTCCTCAAGGCTCAATTGTAGAAGAGAAAGTGGAAAGACTGTAAGAGTCAGAGTTAGGGGATAATTTCTGTGAAATAGTGCTTTCTGCTCATGACAGGGACATTGTACACAAGAGCTCAAAGTGGCTGTGACAGCATGTGCAAGACCCGAGAAAGACCAGACAAAATCACAGCACAGATGGAGTAAGGGCCGAGCAGGTTTCATTTTTAAGGTGAGAATTTATTGAAAATGATGGGTACCAGGGGAGGTTGTCAGTTTCCTTCATATGCGGACCCACATAAGTGCTCCCATGTCCCGCGCCCTGTCTTCGCCTGCGAAGAAGAACGCAGTACGCAGTTTGGATCCTTCTGCAGCAAGTTTATTCTTTACCAAATGGGAGGAAGACCCCGACCCCTTGCCAGGAGCCGGCTTTTATACTGCCAAGCCCAAGCCTCTTATGTCTCCCCTTCTGATTGGTTGCAGACTCTCGCCTGACATGACGCAGGGTCAGAGGGCTTGGCTCACAGAGTGGAAACTTACCGGGGGACATGCGCAGAAGCGTTGTTTATCGCCTCGGCCGCGCCTTGGTACCGGAAACCGGCACCGTCTTTCCTGCTTGACCGGGCTCCCGGCTCCCTACACTCCCATGTTCCTGTGGATGGGTTTACATCTAGGCACATACTCACAAAACTGAGTTGTACATGAAGTAGTAAGGTACAAGGATGGGAAAGCAGGAGGGAGTGTACAGGAATGGCTTAGATCAAAACACATTATATTCATGGATGAAATTCTCAATAAATGAATGAATGAATAAAGAAACAAACACAGTGTTTAAAACATGTTCTCTTCCCTTCTTTCTGCTTTGGTTTTACAACATTTCCTGGGAGGCCTTTCTGATGTGCTAGGCTGTGGAAGACACCTTTGGTTTTGCTTTTAGCACTCATCCTCTGGGGCAGGACGTAGACCACACTGCATTAATGGTATTTGATCCTTTGCCTCTTCAGAAAGAAGTTGCTCGATATGGCAGCATTGTACAAGCATTTGGCAAACTCTACCAAATTCCATCTTCACATGAGCCATATGCAGAAGGTATATACTCATCCTCCATCATACTAAGAAACAAGCATAGGGGACATTGAGCCATATCCCTCAGCTTATTGTGCCAGAATAGAGGGGAGCTCACTTGCTCCTTTTCATCTAACCTTTCAAAGATGTTCTAAGATGACACTCTTAAAATTTTTTATGCCAAAAGATTCATCTATTATTCTCCACCATTTCCTATATTATGCTTTCTCCGTCGGAGCTGATTCATAGGTGTGTAGATAGATTTCCATCATCCAAATGTAAGCAAGCTTTAAAAGAAAGGTTTTGCCTGTCCCTTTTCACCACTGTGCATTCAGTTCTTAGATTTGCCCTAACACAATAAATATTTGTTAAATAAAATCCACATATTTGTTAATCACTATGTATAATTTGCAATTTAAAGACAAGTTATCTAGCTATTTAAAAATTTCATTCTTATCTCTCTCCCCCTTTCTCTCTTTATATGTGTGTGTGTATGACTGTGTGTCTTCCCCCCACATAGATACTTGTTAGGACCTAAAGAGGGTGTCAAATCCCTTGGAGTTGGAGTTACAGGAGACTGTGGGCCTTCTGACTAGAGCATTGGAAGCCAGCTCAACTTGGGTCCTCTGGAAGAGCTGTATACTCTCTTAACCTCTGAGCCATCTCTCAAGTTGCTAAATTATATATTCTTACACTTCTGAGAAAGCTAGAAGTTTGTATTTTTTGTAGTGGTAGCTTGAACTCAGAGCCTTATATATGCTTGGCAAAGGAGTCTACCACTGAGCAGCATCTCCAATTTGTTAATGTCATTTTAAACAGAATGTTGCCAGGAGTTTGGAAGAGTCTTTCTTGAACCCTCAATAACAAGCACTTCCAACTGCTCAACTGGCCAGCAGCTGCAGAAGTGCCCTCCGCTTGCAGCTCCAGATATGCCTTCCCCTTGCAATGCTATAGAAACTCTCGCTCAAGGTGAAGAGACAGCAGACAGGGAGGGGTCTGCAAAAGGAGGAGATATACTGCAGTTGTGGCATTAAGCCCGAGGTTTGAGATGCCCACAAAGATTCACTGAGAAAAAATAATACTTGAGAAAAGTATAATGTCTGGTATTTATCACCTTAGCCTACTGGTAGTTCATTCTCCTTGACAACTATGGAGATTCTTAGGAACTAATATATTATCCAACACCTACCCTGCCAGGGAACTATGCTTCTTTTTGCTGTTGTTAGATTTAATTCTCAACTGCTGTTCCTTAATTAATTTTGTTGCTCTGGATCTTATCTGATGAATTCTGATCTAGTCTCCCACTGCTTTCCTGCTTAGAGGCTATGTTCTCCAAAATACAGAATGGGAAGATGGTTCTGTAGGCAAACGGTCTTGCTGTCTGAATTCAATCCTGGGGAACCTATGTAGAATAAGAAAAATGACTGCTATAAGTTTCCATTTGGTCTCCACAGATGTCTTTTAATGCACACACATAGACACACACACACACACACAAATGCACACACTCACAAATAAATGTAGTTTAATATGTGCTTTTATTGCTCTTTCAAAACTCCATGTTACCTTTGAGTTCCATGTAAAAGATGATGACTGTGCAGCTAAGATGGGCAGAAATCCCTCAGGAGCACTTTTTGTTTTTACATTTTACACATACTATTCTGGCTTTAATATGTGTGTCTTACCACATGTAGTATTTTCTGTCATACATGATGTTTGTAATTAGCTCTGTGATGGTTTATATTTTATTTATTTATGTGTTTATTTGATCCAGCATGTTTTTACTTCCTTCTTGCTCTTCTTACTCTCCAGTGCCCACTCATGCTGGGCATAACTATGTGACATGTACTTGATGTGATGTAAAAGTCATGAGATATCCATGCTCCAGCTAGCCTACTGACTCATGTAGGGTGATATGTGTGAGAACAGACTTGAGCCTAATCTAAAGCTGGAGACAAGCCTACCTAGGCCAGTGTTAAGGACAGATTGCCTCAGACTGCCTGAAGATATATGAGTGAAAAACATTTGATTACTATTCAATCAAGAATTTCAGGGTAATCTTATTAACCAACATCTATGAGCCTGATCCAGTCATAACTTCCATCTTATACTGTTGAATTTCTTGAAGCTACATTCTGATTCATCACATTTTACTTCCAAACTCACCTTCCTGGTGAAAAGAAAAAATTCTAGAAAATGAATCAAAATCCAGGGGAGAGAAAGGTAATTACTAATCCAATGAGAATTCATTGAACAGTAATTTTATGTCAAGCATTGTATTACTAGTAGGGTATTCAGTGATACCACACTAGATCTGGCTTCTAGATATAACTTGGTAATATGAGTGTCAGAAGAAAACATTCATAATGCAGTCAATGTGCAAATGCTGATTATCCTTGAATCGTATGCGAGGGCACCAAAGTAATCAGAGAAGTGATAATGGATAGAAAAGAGCACAAGGATCCTTTCCTCGCTGCTGATTCCCATTATCTCAGGTTAAGAGCAAATCCCAGGGAAGCATTTGCATGTATTTGAAGAAAATGAGTTAGTAGAAGCTGCCTAAGGGGTAACATCACATGTCACAGGAAGAAGCACTGGTTGGTCATCTTCAGATTACTGCATGCTATCTCTGTCCTTCTCTGTAGTTGCAAAGAGGCTATCAGCTTTCTGATTCTAAATGCATCATCAGCTGTAAATTAAAAAAAAAAAAGAATCCTGGAACTGTGGCATCCAGATGTGACAATGACCTCAGCGTCCATCAGGGACTCTGTCTAAACTCAGATAAAAATCACCCTGTGTCCTTTTCTGTTAGCTTTTCTAGATGACTAAGCATTTGGGTCACACTCTCCTGCATTTCCCATCATCCACTCTAGAGATATAGTTAAGGTAGACTGTGGCTGATGCCTTTCATTTGAACAGGAATAACAGCAGGAGCCAGTACCATAGGGCTGAAATTCCTAGGGCATGAAAAGCATCTACAGAGACCAAGCATACATCCAATGTCCCCTGCCTTGGAGAGCAGTCACTGGACAGTAAAACTTTCCCATGTGGCATGTGCTTAATTATTAAATAAAATTCTTGTTTATTTATGTTTGTTTTGAAAAAACAAAACAAAACAGGTGGCTAGGACAATGAGAAGACAATTAGAAAAGACAACTTTCACGGGGCTTAGATAATACTCCTAGAACACATGGCTTTATCCTAGCACCTTTCAGCTTGGAAAAATAAATTGGGGCACATTGCCAAATTTTAATAAATACTACCTCGAAGTTTGAACAGACCCTAATGAGGAAAGTGGCTGTAAAGAAATACATGTTTTGGTGCAGAAGACAGACATCATAGTGATCTATTTTCTAAACATGGTGACACTTGAAGATGATAAGGTGTGTGTGGTGCACATCCTTTAGCGTGTTAGCAACAACAATAGTGATAGTGACATTTACTGGGCCCTAACATGGCAGGCTGTGTGCAAAATGCTCTAGAAATCCCATCTTAATTAGTCCTTTCAGTAATGCTGAAAACTAGAGGTTTGTACTGCTATTTTATACCCAAGGAACCTAAAATTAACAAAAGAGAAAGTCTTTGTTTGAAGCAACACCTAAAATTTAATCTTGTGTAGTCTTACTGCAGCTGGTTTCAAGTTCTTACTCTGACAATTTCGATGAAGTTAATATACCATCAACAGCCGCAGCCTCACCACCAGCAGGATGATCATTTTATATAACCTAAAATCACAACCAAAATTGTTAGGAAGCAGGATAAAAAAAAGTTACTTAATGAGTACAGTTGTCTTGACTAGTATTACTAAGAGAAACTTTTGGTTTAAATGTAAGGGTTGAGTCTATGTGTGATCTGCAGTGCCAAACTGTAAGATATTGCTAAAAGGAAAGCAATGTTTCTGAAGTTTAAAAGCCTTTTTGTTTTTCTTTTTTGTCTCACCCACAGGCTAAGGCCAGAAAAGAACTCCCTTAAAACATGACATGTTAGGAGGCTGGTCGCACATCTCAGTGGGTAATGGGTCTTGCTGCCAAGTCTGATGATCTGAGTTGGACGCTTGCTACATATATGGTGAAAGGAAGAAACTGATTTTTATAAACAGTCCTCTCTGTTGTGATCAAGGTGACCCACACATACGTACACATATGTAAAATACACACATTGTCATAATCTTTGTTACATTTATCTATGGTGTGTATGGTTGGTAGAGGTTGGAGGATAACTTCTGGAAGCCAGTTCGTTTCTCCACCAAGGGGTCTTGGGATTAAGATAAAGTTCAAGGTGTGAGGAAAAAGGCCTTAACTACTGAACTATCTTGCTTTAGTTTTGTGGGTTTTTGTTTTATGTACAGGGTCATAATAACTAGTCCAGTCTAGATTTGAACATGAGATCTTTCTGCCTTGGTGCAGAGCTCATGCTTGAATAATCTTTCATTTTTAGTTAAATGAATCAAACTATGATCTACTTCATTATTTAACTAAACATACATTTTACTATTCATTTCTTAAATTAATCATCATGTGTTATGCCAATACCTGTTTGTTTTGGGGGTGGTCCTTTGACTTGTACCCAAGGTCTGGTAACTGCTGCAGTCATAATACATTTTTTGAAAAGAACTTCAAAAATTTCTGTAAGCTAAAAGGTATAAAGAAGGTATCTTTGCCTACAGAAAGAATAAAATATGTACTGCAATATGTACCTATGTATTGCTTTGTACTGTTAGTTTGTTATTTTTTTTAACATCACCTTCCCCTTCATCTGTAACCTCCTCTATATTACTTTGCATTTCTCTTACTAAAAAAGCATAGGGTAGGAGCTTGAGGGATGTCTTAGCAGTTAAAAGCACTTTCTGCTCTCCCAGAGGACAAATGACTATAACAATATTTTAAAGGAATTCTGTGCCATGTAGGCACAAACCACATATACATACATGAAGGCAAAACATTCATACCCTTAAAATAAAAATTTAAGAAATGATTCTTAAAAAGTAGTAGAGGATATTGCATTATATCTTTAATTAGGGGTTTCTGTGTACTCTGGTTTGGCTAAGTAATGCTCCCCCCACAAAGGCACAAAAGACGCAGATATTTAAAGCTTGGTTCCTTTACCAATAGTGGTGCTGTTTTGGAGTGACCTTAAATCTTAATGTATAAGGTGGTGGGGCCAAAAAGGGGGAGGGATGTCTTATGAAGCATGTATCCAGTAGGACTATATCTTTATCATTATTATTATTATCCATTGTTTTATTTCATATCCAAAGCACTGTCTCCCTCCATTCTTCTCTTCCTACTTCCTCCTCTCTCTTCTACTCTGCCCTCTCCCATCTGCAATTTCTCCATAATTTCTCAGAAAGTGGCAGCGCTTTCATGAGCTTCAGCAAAGCATGGCATATCAAGCTGCCATAAGACCAAGCATTTCTGCCTTAATCAGACTGAGCAAGACAATGCCCCTTGAGGAATAGGTTTGCAAGAGACAGTAGGTGTATGTCTCATCTCTGATATTTCTTGCTTCCAGCTGCCCAAAAGAGTCTTCTTCACTGTTTGCCCAGAATTAAGAAAGCCAAAAAACTACAAAGTGAATCCTTTGAAATCATGGTGCCCATCCTACTGCCTCCATTTTGTCCTTAAATTGTTTATGTCACAACAACAAAGCATGTTTGATTAAAATACCACATGCTGTGATTAGAATGTGAAGTGACATCAATAGGTTCATGTGTTTGAACACTTGATCCTCAGCAACAGGTGCTATTTTGGGGCTTGTGAAAACATTAGGAAGAGGGGGCTTCCAGGTAGGCCAGCTCCATTTCAGACTTGGGCCCTCTACTCTCTTGTCTATCGAGATAGAAGGTTGCCAGCGGCACAGTCTCTGCTGCCATTCAGTCCTCCATGCATTCTTCAACTGTGTTAGACTGTACTCTCTCAGACTGTGGGCAAAGAAAGTGCTTCTGCATTAGTTTGTTCTTGTAGATTATTCTATAAGAGTAAATTATATACCATGCAGTCAGTTGTTAAATTTTTGACAATTTCATTCATGTGTATACTATATCATTTTCATCCCCTTTCCACCCTCCAACTCATCCCATGCCCCTTCTACCCACTCAAATTCATGATCTCTCTCTCTTTCTCTCTCTCTATATATGTATATATGTATACATATATATATGAGAGATATACAATATACACACCCAACTTTCTGAGTACAGTTAGTTTCCTATGTGTGCCTGTGCTTAGGAATGATAACTTAGGATTGGACAATGTATTAGTGAGCTCATCTATAAAGAAACCTGTTTGTCTCTCCCTTGGAAACCACTGAATGTGTAGCTCTTCATTTAAATGTTGGATCTTATGAGTTTTTCCCTATCCATGCTGATGTGTCAACTACTGTAGTCTTCTGCAAGCAACTATATCATTGAGAGTTTCCAGGTGCAACGTGCCTGATATATCCAGCAGACACTGACTTATAGCATGCCTCCATGTGTTAGATCAAGAGTCCTAGGGGACCAAGATGCACAAAGTCAAGATTTTGTAGTCTGTGTTCCACAGTCATAATGAATCTCTCCTAAGGCTGATCTCTGGCTGGCTTACAGAATCATTCATAATGCCAGCCCAGTTCAGTCAATCTTCAACCAACCCACTGACATTTAAGCTATAATCTTAAATAGCTGTTTGTGTAATTCAGAAACATGCAACAGGAACAGAGAATAACTATGTCTAGTCTTTGTCACATAGCATCTGTTGCCAAAGGTAGTTTTTTTCAATGAGAAAAGCCTCATCGCTTCCCAATTTGAAGTGATGTGCTCATGGTAAAGGCACTCACACAAAGGTGGGAGAAGGCACCCACACAAAGGCACTCAGGTAAAGCATTTTTTGATGCTTTCACTTTGGCTCCCTGCTGGAGATAGGTAAACAATGCAAGAGATTGGGACAATGAGCTCTACCTCAGCACACGTGTGTGCAGGACAGGCTTTCACAGACTATTTCCATGGGTATGATTGGTTACTTCCCTGTTATACACAGTTCCCCTTTCTGTTCCTGAATTTTCATTTCTGTTAAAATTACAGCATCTGATTTAGCTTCCTGAAAAGGACAGAGTTTTTGGAGAGGTGGGAACAGGGAGCAGAATGGCAAGAAAGGAAAGGAAAAAAATCATCCACTAAAATGGGCTTTACAATTATAAAGTGCTAATGAAATTCGAAATAACAACAATAATTATGCTTCTATGGCCAGAGCCTCACATTTCCCACCATGAATATTCATTCTCATGTTATCTTTTAAAGAACAAAAATTGGGTGAAACTCCACCATGTGTTAAGTGTGATTTGCTAGAGGTTGGGAGGCAGTGTTTCCTTTTCCCCTTCATATTTTACCTGTTATATGGGCTGATGCTATCTTGTAATATTTTTTCTATAGCTGTGATTTGTGTCTCACTGGTTGTTTGTATACAGATACCTTAAGCTTAAGAAGAAGATGCTTAAAAAATCAAGATAATGTTAAGTTGGCAAATTAGTATGGAGTGGGGGTGGAGGAGCTGAAGTAGCTCTTCATAGCTGCTAAATGGTCACAGGTGGACTAGCTCTTGACCTTGAACTTGGTAGCCAAGGTAGTAATACATTTTCTTTAATCAATGGGCTTAGAAAAGTAGGAGGTTATTGTTGAGTTATCAGCAGAGGATTTGTTGCCTGAGTAGCCTTCCCTTTCCTTCTGTGTCTGGAAGTTAGGTACGTGCAGTCGCAGACATTACAGTTCACTGCAGCTGTTTGTGTGTGGTACTCGTCTTTTTCAGGGTGACCCCATGTTGTATCACAAGGTGGATAATTTAGACAAAATCAATTATCTGTTCACTTCCTTGGAGGCTGGAAATCAAGGCCAGGTGTTAGCTGGGTTGCTAACTGTTTGCCTTCTCTTTGGAACATGTTACACGTTCTGGGGAAGAGAAGAGGAAAACAGGGTGTGTGAGTGTGTGTGTGTGTGTGTGTGTGTGTGTGTGTGTGTGTGTGTGTGTGTGAGAGAGAGAGAGAGAGAGAGAGAGAGAGAGAGAGAGAGAGAGAGAGAGAGAGAGAGAACATAAGGTTATGGAAGCCCAGATTAGAGCTCATCTCCATGGTCACATTGATCACACTTTAACTTCGATGTCATACCCCCTAAAGGGCCCTGGCTCCTAGACTGAGATCCTCAGGAGGCTGGGTTTCACACATGAATCTTGTCTGCAGCTTACAGTGCAATTGCCTGTCTCTTAGAAACATTGTATGATTCCCACTCTCACCAAGGAACGAAATCTCCAAATTTCCCAGCTTGAGGCAATCAGTGGCCTGAATGTCAGGGCTGAGTTAGAATGTAAGTACAGTAACATTAGTCCTCGAAGACAAGGAAAGCAGGAAGAAATCACATCCTTCAACAAAGCCCAAGGGAAGAGTGAGGGGCATGGGCTGTGAGCCCAGGGCTCCCTTCTCCAGGGCGCTGCAAAGCAGCCAAGTTGGCCCAAGTCAGTCACCAGGTGGAGAGTTGTGGAGACAGGGAGGGGACTGGGGAAGTTGCCAAGGGATGATGTGTTCTGGGAGAAAGAGGTCCCTTGGGTCATGTTGTTGACGGCATGAAGCAGGAGAGAAGGCACTATAATAAGGCAAATGTTGACACAGGGAGACTCTTGATGCTGTTCTGATGACATCACCCACACTTTTCCTCATAAACTGACAGAAGCTCTTTGCTAGCTTTCTAGTAACATTCCAAAGCTTTTTATCTGGACTCCATGGTTCTGCTGGCCAGTAAAATACAATTTCTAGTTGGTATTTAATGAAAATTCAGAGCTAGATATTGGGGAAAAGTTGGAATATCAGAGAGAGGAAACAGACCACAGTTAATTCTTACCAAGCCAACTTCTCAGGGTAAAAGCCGTCTTCAAGAGACCTCCACCTGGCTCTTCATTGCTTCTACAGAATACCTCAATGTCTTCCTACCCCTGCCTTAAATATCTTCTTTGCCTAGGTGTTTCTGCTTCCATTTTAAACTCTGCATCATAATCCTAGAGTTAGGATTAAAGTTGTGAGCTACTACTGTTTGGTTGTTAGGCCTTAAATTTACAGAAACACAGAAAAGATCACTGTCTCCTGAGTAATGGGATTAAAGGCATTGGTCACCACTCTGTGTTTCCCATGCTAGAATTACAAAAGTGAGCTACAGCATTTCATCCCTGTGCTGAATTTAAGGGCATGAGTTACCCCCTCTGACCCTTATTGCTTGACTATGGGTGAATCTGTTCTCTGATATTCCAGGCTTATTTTATTAAATATAAAATATATCACCACAGGCCAGATATTTACCTCCTAACTTTTTTCCAGATGAGAGGTATGATCACCATAGCTAGTTAGCACTTTGGGAATGTCTGTATAAAACTGGTACTGTTCTGTCCCTTTTAAATCTATAATTGCATTTAATGTTGACAATATTCCATAAAGACAAAACTGCCATCTGCATTATTCATAGACAAAAATGGGGCTCAAAGAAGTTAGTCCTCAGCCAAAGTTACAAAGCTAGCAAGCAGTATAGCAAGGAGTCAAACTCAGACATTCTACCCTCAGACCCATGCTCAAGAGTATTATACAGCTAGCTTTCTTCATGTAGTAGTGAAAGAGGGTCTCTAGCTTTCTCCCAGTGTCTCCTTCAGTTTTTGATCCTGAAACATTTGACCTCATTCCAATCTCCTTTGTTCTCTCTTGATCCTAAATCCAGTGAGTGTTTATGATCCTGGTCAAGGACAAGAAAATGCTCTATGTGTCTCGTGATTCAGATTCAGATGTACACTTTTCTCTTTCTCTTCTCTCCTCTCCTCTCCCCTTCCCTCCTCCCTTTCCTTTTCTCTTCCTCCCTCCCCTCCCCTTCCCTCTTTTTTTCCACCTCTCCCAATCTCTTGTCATCTTCTTCAATTATGGCCATTTGAAGATTGAGTGAGGATTATGAACAGATGACAAGGTATCAATTGATCTCTGAGACATGGCAATATATATTGTTCTGTAGAACTGTAGGTTAGTATAAGCATGAGACATCCATGTCACCATGCTTCACAAGCTGCAGCATAAGACATAAATCCATTTACCTGTCACATAAAGCAAACATAGGAACAGATAGACAGAAACTGTCTCACCAATTCTATAGTCTTCATGGATCTGAATTACTTCTACAGCCTTGCATCAGACCCAAGATGTGGGTCTGGTCTTCAAAGTTCAAAGTGATTGTGATTTGCAGATGTCACAGGCATTATCTGTTCAGTGGGACAGAATGAAAGAAGGCATCACAAAAATACATTATAGTATTGCTGCTTATCTTTTGTGGTCCAGATGTAGAAAAATATTTGTTATTAATGGCAGAAAACCTAGAGGAGGAATTTTAAGCATTTGGTTATGGGTTAAGCCTAAAAATTAAAAAGGAAGATTTTGTCATTACTGAAAGGGGTAACTACGGTACTCTATGGTAGAAATAACTAGTGATTTCACTGCACCACATTGTTAGTCAATAATACAGTCAGCAAGCATTCACTATAATGTTATATGAAACACTAAGGATATATAACTCAAAAGGAAATTAGAATTCCCCAATTACTAAGAGCTAATACTTAAATTTAGAAGAAGAGTAAATATTACTTGCCAAAAATTAGTGATAAGAGCTATGCCAGTATGAGTAAAGGGTGCAAGGAACTTAGAGTGTATGAGACATTGACCAGATGTTTTGTGAAAAGAATGTTGATTTAGTTGTACTATCCTGATAGGCACACATGAAGAAAGAATAGTGAGATGACCCAGTGATTATTAAGTTACTTAATATAAATATACTAAATAACTTAATACACACACACACTCACACTTACTATCTCACCTCCTATGCTCACATTCTGTAAAATTTAGTTATGTTGCTTATAAGAATGGATTGGAAGAGCATCCAATACATATTCAACAGAGATTGGCTTTCAGTTACCCCGCACCCATTTCTATCTGGCTTCTGCCTTTTAACACCAAGCAGAGTCCTCCAGTTTAGACACAGAAGTTATGGATAAAATTGAGATTGAATTTGATTTTTCCCCCTTGAGTTGACATACAGGGCCCTGTCCTTTAATTACTGGTCATTGCCCTTCACTCACACACAAATGGTAACCTGCTCAGTCCATCAAAGTCTGCCCTTTGAAATGCTGAACTAGATAGTGAACAGAAAATATCTGCCAAAAAGCCTTCTATTCTCTCAGAGATAAAAGCAGCTTGAAATGCATGTAAGTCCTGCGCCCTTGTTAATTAATCAGAATTTGCATTAAAAGCTTAAATGCCTTTGAAGCAGGAAGCTCCAAGAGCTAGCACCTTTTTTGTGTATGTTCTATAGAGGGAAAACAGGTGGGCAAGGCAGCCCAGACAGATGTATGTGAATGAGTCTCTGAAAGTTAGTTGGTGTCTTATCTGTCACAGGATAGACAAACAGAAGTTTACCAAGGCGAGCAACACTGTGTTTGTGCAGTTCACTTAGTCACAGACTCAGAACTACCAATGCCTGTTATACAACCTTCTTACCAATATCCATCTTCTCCAAGGTGCTGTTAGAAATTTCTATTTACTCTTCAGCATGTAGTGGTCTTCTAATATTGCTCAGCCCTCGGGGAAGAGTGACAGAGTAGTGAAGAAGACAGTGTTAATGCCTTCTGAATGATCTGACACAGAGGTCCAGTCAGGAACATTGTTTTCATGATAAAATCTTGCTTGTCATGACTGGAGAAAATGACACTATGGCCAGGTGGGTAGAGTCCAGGGACAGTGCTAAACATGCCTTCATGCATAGGGTAGAACCCACTGCAAGAATTATAAGCTCTGAAATTTCAGTAGTAATGGTGCTGAGACACTCTCAGTAGGAGAGACAAATGTTTCAACAAGCAATTTCAATGAAGCAAAATAAGTATCCTGTTGAGGCAAAATGAAGCCCTTTGGTGTCAGGGGAACTTCTTCCCCTTGGAAGTGGTATGTAAGCTGCAACTTTATAGATTAACATAAGCAGAGAGGCTGAACAGGGCAAACAAAAGGATCAGTGTAGACAAGAGGTCATAGGTAGAAGAGAGAAAAAATTGTATTGGAAGACAGAAGAACACAAATAGAGCAGGGAGAAATCTGATCTGAGGAATGACTGGGGTCAGAATTCTGGAACTGTGAGTGATGAGGCTAGGAACGGAAGGAATACGCAATTATTAAACAAAAATAATCACATAGGCATGAGCAGATTGGCTTTCTTCTGGTAACAGGAGCCAAGAAAGCATGTGAAGAAGGTGTCATTTTGGCTTGGTCTTGATGGGCAGACAGACTCCATTGATGCTGTTCTCTCAGGCTGTCTGTCATGTGTTGAGTGTCTTACTGCTCTCTGCACACGACCTTCTGTTAGAGCCCAGGTGCAGCTTAATGAGCAGAGTGTCACCTAGGTTACATTCCACAGAGGATACCTATTATGTGCAGTTACAAGCTGGGATCTCCAGGCAAACACATTCAAAGCTCAAAATACCTCCTGCAGCATATTCGGTGTGGTGTCCATTATGTATTCATGAACATGAATCCTAGATGTTTGTGTGGATTTATTAAAACTTTCATTTTGTTCCAAGCTAAATTTCTCATGGAACTTCCAGAGCTATAACCAATTTCTGTGGCTGGAGAAATGGCTCAGGAGTTAAGAACACTGGTTGCTTATGTTAGTGATCTGAGTTTGATTCGCAGCATCCACATTATGGTTTATAACCATTCATAACTTCAGTTTAAAGTTATGAACTTTTAAAGTTATTGGAGACTTAGAAACTTCTGACTTCTGTGGGTAAGAGCCATGTGTGTGGTGCACTTATGTAATGCAGGTGAAACACACACACACCAATAAAAATAAATAAATAAATAAAGTAATATTTCATTTCTTGTGTATAGCAATCATCCCAAGTTAGTAAAGAATATACTGTTATATTCATATTAAAGATGAGATAGTCAGTGTAAATAGTCACCATTACCCTAAAACACAACCATTGTCACTTACTCAGAAATGTTTCCAGGCCTCCCAGTTGCTAATTAGTTCATATTTTCGTACCCATTGAAGATAAACTTCACACACTGAAAAGATATATTCTTGTATGTTGAAGACAGCAGTAGCTCCTGTAAATTCTCAATCTAGAACAGCAGTCTTCTCATCTTCCTGGAAATATTGAGTAAAGTCTAAAAATGTGACTATTTACTATTCAATTCAGATATTCGGTTTTCTTAATTAATCTCCTGAGTTGTTAATTTCATCAGTTAAAAACTAAGACACTTATAGTTAAGTATCATGTTAAGAGTGAATTATATAAACAAATGATTGGCTATGACATGAATTTTATATTCATCTAATTAAAAAAACCAGTTATTTACATATGTAGATGCGTGGATTGCCCTCACAAGGGCAATAAGATATCTCCAGTAAACTGGAGGTGGAGGATGAAATAGAAGGGAAGGGATGGTGGATTAGAACATGAGGGAAAGGGATGATGGATCTGGGGGAGGGATGGAGTGGGAGAGCAATAAAAGAGATATCTTGACAGAGAAAAATACTGTGGGGTTAGAGAGAAACCTGGTGCTAGGAAAGTTCCCAGGAATCCACAAGGATGACCCCAGCTTAGACTACTAGCAATAATGGAGAGGGTGCCTGAGCTGCTTACCCAGGTAACCAGATTGGTGACTATCCTGTCATCATAGATCCTTTATCCAGTAACTGATGGGAGCAGGTGCAGAGAACCACAGCCAGGGCACCAGACTAAGCTCCAGGAGTTCAACTGAAGAAAGGGAAGATGGATTATATGAGTGGGGGTGGGGAGTGGGGGGTAGTGTCAAGATCATGATAGGGAAATCTACAAATACAACTGAGCCAACCTCAGGTGAACTCAGGAATTCTAGACTGACAGCTATGAAGCATGCATGAGACTGGACTGGGCCCTCTGCATACAAGAGACAGTTACGTAGCTTGGTCTGTTTGAGGGGCTCCTGGCTGTGGATCAGGCTTATCCCCTGGTGCTTGAGCTGGATTTTTGGAGACCTTTACATATGGTGGGATGCCTTGCTCAGCCTTATGCAGGAGGGAGGGTCTTGGACCTTTTTGAAGATACTAGGTTTTGCTGGCTCCCCAAGGGAGGTCTTATCTTTTTCGAGGAAGGGATGGGAATGTGTCCATGGTGGGAAAGGTTGGGGGTGAGAGAGAAGGAATGAGAGGGGGATCTGTGGTTAGTAAGTAAAATAAATAACAATTTTAAATTAAAAAGAGTGAGTTATATAATGAATGGGCATGACATGAACTATTTATCTAATTAAAAAAAAAATCTCTCAGCCTTGTATATTTTCTGTCATTTGTAAAAGAAGTACCTGTTCTTTATCTTCCACTTCTGCTGCCTTACACACACACACACACACACACACACACACACACACACACACACACAGAGGCTTGAGAAACAGAGGCTGTTCCTACGCAAACGTTGCTGAGACATTGTTCTTGCACAAATAAATCACTTCCTTTCCAAGGAAGCAAATACCTTTGCTACATGGCTAGAGTGGGAGAGAAGAGGAATTCTGCTCCTGCAATACTCACCCTGACTGCCAATCACGCAGCAGTGAAACAAGGGGAGCTCTTTGCATATTGAACAGTAATCAGGAGGGCTGCCCACGCTGGACAGTCTCCAAGGCTGGTTCTTCAAGGTGACTCTGTTTACCCGACACAGCATTGTCTAAAGTACCCTGTGTTAGGAGACAGATGTAATTAGTGATCACAGCCAAGCACAGGATGACTTCTATGGTCTGCAGAAAAAACAAAGCGTGTACTAGCTTTCCAGGACTGAATATCAAATCGAAGCAAAAGCCTTGGGCAGATGAAGCATGGCTGGGAGATCCCACAGAGTGTAACCCCTTTTCCCACACGACTCTAGGGATGTGTGTGTGTGTGTGTGTGTGTGTGTGTGTGTGAGTGTGTGTGTGTGTATGTGTGATCACACATAACATTGATTGTTGATTGGTTGCAAATATACAGATGCTGGTAATGTGCCTTTCCTATAGAACAAAGGAAGAAAACACATAAATGGGTTAATTAGCTCGTACGCAGAATTTAATTAGAGCATCTTTGTTCACCCTGCTTCCACCAGAATCTCAATTATCAACCTCTATTTTCAGGGGTTTTGAACACGAATGTAAATTTTCACTTCGGGGTTCTCATTGGAAGATTGGGGTCTCAGCTGCTTTCCAAATGACAGTAGTAAACATCCTTAAAATGAAATTTTGATTACTTTAAAGTCATCCCATTATCACAGGAAACAATGACTCTTTTCAGCTTTCAAAAGGTACTCTTTTCCCTTGAATGTATACATGATAAATTAGCCTTTGAAAAGTTCAGAATGGAGCTAAAGCTAGGAACTCAATAATTTTCATTCCATAAGATGCAACAACTGTGAAGAATTTTGGTCAAGTTTCAGATCTTTTCATCCACAGAACAGCTCTGCATGTTGAACTATTACTACCATTGTTTTCCAGATGAATAACATGGATCATAGAGCAGATAGGGGGGGCATGATCTTAGGCATTGTGGGTCCTAAGTCTAAACTCCTAATCATTGTACTTTCCTGTTTTTCAATAATTCAATAAACTGTATTGCTGTGAGAAAGTAAAAAAATCAATACTATTGGGATCATAAATTTAAAAACAGACTTTTACAGTAAGAATGGCATAGTTTAAAACTATTTTGATTCAGAAAAATGGAAATGAGACATACACCTAACTTATGCAAACATTTTAAATTCATGGAGAGATGAAATATTTTGAGGAACTCAAGGTCAGCTATACATCTAGACTTCAGAAACAAGGGAAGTAAGGTGCTGTTGATGCATTATGTCTCTCAAAGCTCTCATTTTCTTTTTTTTTCCTCTCCATTCTCCTTATTGTGCAAAGCTTTGCTTTCCAAATTCCTGGATGAAAATCCCAGAGATTCTTAGCTTTATTCTTCACAGTGTAAAATGTTCCTACTATTTTCAGAGAGCCCAAAGTATAAAAATAATACTGATAATGGTCATGATGATGGTAATAATGGTTGACTGCATTTTCTGAGGTCCTTGTGGTGGCAAGCAATATCGATTTGTTTGTATGGTCTTTGGAATGGTCCATTTGCCCTCCAGCACTCACACGTAAGAGCCACAATTTTTTTCCAAGGTGTAAGGCTTCCACAGATCTCTAAAGCTTACTGAACCAATAAAGATCTCTCAAGAACTTCTACCAGATATGTAAGTACAGAATCTGACACATTAATATTGAACAGTATTTAGAAGCAGGCAAGGTTAGTATGGGGCTTTACTCTTTTGAATATATGATAGAATTATAAAGTTACTCTTGCTTAACTTTACACTGCCAGAAAGTAGAATTCTTAGTCAGTGTCCCTTTGTACAGTCAAATCAACCAAACACCACATACTTGAGTGAGGGTGAGAAACTAGATCTCAGGACTTTTCATCTTTCACAAACCTTGTCTCTGTCATCCAGAGAGGCTGGAATATACACATTTTGTCAGTACAGGCTTCAAATTATTTAATTATTTATTTAAAGGTTTTTTTTTTTTTAAATTTTACTTACCAACCACGCTTTCACTTCCCTCCCCTCCTCCTACTAGC
This sequence comes from Sigmodon hispidus, assembly GCA_004025045.1. Lineage (NCBI taxonomy): Eukaryota > Metazoa > Chordata > Mammalia > Rodentia > Cricetidae > Sigmodon > Sigmodon hispidus. The sequence goes on from PVIH01000301.1 coordinate 82,672, forward strand.
CCCCAGCTTCTCCCCACTCTACCCCTCATCCACTTCTCAGAGAGGATAAGGAGTCTCACAGGGAGTCAGTATAGTCTGCATATCAAGTTGAGGCAGGGCTAAACCCATCCAGCATATGAAGGCTAAGCAAGTTATCCCTCTATAGGGAATGGGCTCCAAAAGCCAGGTCATTTTAACCTGTTTCTTTAAATCATTCTTGTTTGGTGCTGAGCATATACAATTATCTTTTATTATTTTCTACTTGAGATTCTTACATTCTCTGCCAATTCTGGATTCTGGAACAGTGACCAGTGTTGGAGATGTCAAAGCTTTGAGCATTCAGTAGCTATGTAGAGGTCCGAAATTATTTGTTCTCTGCTGACTTTCTTTAAGAATATCTACTGTTCTTCAGCTTGGAATCAGAAACACCTTGGACTGACTCATTGGATCCCACTCCCTCTAGAGGAACACCTGACTCAGTCTTGAGGTTGGGGGGGAGAAAACTGGATCTGCTAGGAGTGGAGGCTGAACTAAGCAATATTGGGACAGTGGGATCTTGGGACTGCCTGCTGCCTGCCCAGGGAGGGGATGAGGAGTTATGGAGAAGAGAGAATGACCTAATGTGGTGGGAGGGGGAAGGGACCTTGAATAAGGATATACAAGGATAGAAAGTGTGACTTCTTTGTTCATAATAATAAAATAAAAATAAAGAGAAGTAAAAAAAAGAAAGAAAAATCACTCTTCTCTCCATCAGTTTATCTCCTCTGCAGCAAGGGCAGGAGGTCGCAAGGTGCCTTTTTTCATAATAATAATAAAAAAGAACAACAAAACCTAAATAAAGAAAGAAGCAAATAAATGAGAAAAAATACACATTTGCACTCCAAAGGCATTTGATCAACTATGATCATAGTGGCAGTATTCATAATAGCAAAAATCTGGAAACAACCTAGATATGCCCCAACTGAAGAATGGATTAACAAATTGTGGTATATCTACACAATGGAGTACTACTCAGCAGTAAGAAAAAATGATATCCTAAAATTTGCAGGCAAATGGATGGATTTGGAGAATATCCTCCTGATCAAGGTATTACAAACACAGAAAGATAAGCAGGGGATATACTCACTCATTAGTGGACTCTAAACAAAAAGGTAAGCATGTCCAAGCTGCAAACCACAATCACTGAACAGCTTGGAATCTGAAACACCTTGGACCGACACCTTGGAGCCCATTCCCTCCAGAGGAACACCTGACCCAGTCTTGATGTTGGGATGAGGAAAGTGGATTTGCCTGGAGGGGATGTTCAACTAAGCCACCTTGGGACCTTGGGACCTCCTGCCCTTGCTGGGGAGGAGATAAATTGATGGGGAGAAGAATGAGTGACTGGGAGGGGTGGAAGGGAGAAAGGAGTCTGAACCAGGGGATACATGGGTAAAAATATGACTTTATTAATAATAAAAAACTATTAAAGAATAAAAAAGAATATCTACTCTTCAATGACCAATCAAGTGCTACCATCAATGAACACATGCAGGTACCCTGAGTTGGGTTTCACACTGAGCTAGGTTCTGTTCTCTACAAGGGTTATTATATTTACTTGGTAAATTAGAACAGATATCTTGGGTGAATAATGTCCTACATAGCATTATTATGTAGTTAGCCAGCTGTGCAGCATGCCACACACACACACACACACACACACACACACACACAAAAGTTGATTTTAGCTCACACCACAAGGATCCAGGTTGAATCTCAAGGATAACATCTCGATCATGTGAAGGAAAAAAAATGGCAGGAGTCACTCCATGGAAATATTGCATATTTGTCCTGGAAACCTGTTTAGCAGCGGATTCTTTATTAACCAGTCTGAAAAAAGCCCCCATTAACTACTAGTACCTATGCCATTGCAGAGTGCCAGCTCACCAGGTACAGGGATGACTCATATACGCAATAGGATATTTCAAAAATAACAGGTTGTGACTTCTTTGCCTTTGTCCTTAATTATATTATAACTTTTGCTATAGTCTGTCTTTGGTGGCTTAGTCAGGGAGAAAACCAGCAGCCACATCACAATAATACTCACTGAGACTAGACCATTAATAGACTACAATGGAGAGATGCTGACTCCTTCTGGCAATAGTGAATATGAACTTTTAAGAGTTTGAGGATTTGTAACAGATGTACATTCATTAAACTCCTTCAACTAGCCCCTTTTAAATGACTGACATGTTGACTCAAACTGAATGGAAAGTTTGGGGCTACAATCATGTACTTAAGATGCTATATATATGTATATTACCATGACTTTGGCTATGGGTTTAAATATCCATGTTCTGGGCAATTTGGCATCCAATAAATGAAATGGCTAATACATCTTAAAGTGTCCTCATCTCTATTCTTACTTATTGATGGCAAAAGCAGGACTCCTAACCAAAAACACATCTGTAAGCACTTTGAAATGGCAACTGCAGACTGGAAAAAGCAGTTGAATATAGACACAAGAGAGAGACTCATCCTTCAGGGCTTTGTTTTTGTGTTAATGAAAGATGAAGTCAGTTTCTGATGAGTCCTGTTCAATAAGATAGAAAAAGTTTTAGGTTCTGTTGGGCCTCATGACACATGGTTTAGGAAAAGGCAATGAATCCTGGCAATGATGAGAAAATAGCATATCTAAGGGGAAGAGGAATGTCAAAAGGATCCGAAGGTATCTTAGGATTTCAGTAACTACTAGGCATTTTCTTGTGCCAACTCAAGCTACTTGGTCTTCAAGAAATTCCAGAGGTTTTTTTTGTTATTTAATAGATTCTCAGTTGTAAAGAATTCTGAGCTCAAAATCAGCTTCAAAAACACTTCATAAATTCAAATGTTTGGATACTTACCTAGAGGCAAGGTTCTGGACTTAACTCTAGGAGAGAGGAGTTCATGGTGCCTTTGATACATCGCTTTTTTGCCATCTCTTTGTTTTATAGCCATAGAATGACTCAGAGAAAGTGGCTTGCACATGGTCCCATGGTGACTTATAGAAAAAATATTTCTCCAAGAATCAAATAGAAACATATAAGAGGAATCTATGACTTCTTAAGAGAGATGTTCACTCAATTCTACTAAAAGCTCAAATTTGAGGCATCAGTGGGCAACATCATGGTGCCCAAGCCTCAGATTTGCCACAATGAATGCTAGAGCAGTAAGTTTCAAAACTGTGAGCACATTCTTGTGTTTTTATTGATGTAATTCTATCTTTGGCAGAGGACATATCCATGGGGAACCTTGAATTTGCTCTCATTGTAATTCAGCATTGAGGTTAAATTTGGTGGGAGCACAGAGTCTCTTTTTAGAAGCCTTAAGTTCACATCAAACAGTAATGCCAAGTGAACATATTAGGTTTGAGCATTCTGCTTTGGAAATATCTTGAAAAAAGAAATCTATACAGGGAAAAAAGTAGAAAGAACTCTATTTGCTTTCCATTTGTGGAAGGGCATGTAAAAGATTATTATTCATATACTCTTGAAAGAAGGAAGGAGATATGTGAGGTTCTCAGGATCAGCGGAATAAGATGAGTAAGAAATGATGCTACAAATGTGGGCATGCAGTGGTGGGGCATAAAATACACTGCACAGGCAGAGGATAGGTCTCAGGTAGCCATGATGACATACAGCAGATGTGGAAGAGCAAGGCCCCTGGGTTGGTTTTCAAAGTGAGCTGTATGTTGTTTCTCTCACAGAGGATTTTTTTTGTGAAACGATACTTTCTGCAAGGAATGTTTCCTTCTTCCATAAACAACCCACGCCTGCACAATTTTATGGGAGAATTTCTCCATAATCGTGAGGAATTTCTACTTACATGGAGGTTTTAAATGAGTTGCAATGATGTGTCTTCAATAAAAGAAGAAATGAAACATCAAAAATGCTTGAAAATGGTCTTGGATTGTGTAACTGTCATGAGTCTCTGGAGAATGTTGGCTTCTTTGTTTTGTAGTCTTATTACTTAGCTTGAAGGAGGGAAGGTCTGGGGTCTATTTTGCTGTTGATTATTTCAGACTCAACCCTAATAACTTTCCAGACCAATGTTCCAGTCATCATAAACTGTTGTGGTCTTCTGGATACAGCCCTCTTAATCCTGTCTTCATGTGCAAGCATCTGAAATTGCATCTACCTTGAGTATTTCCTCAGGCCAGTCTTTAACTGGTCTAAATATTTTTTTCTTTCTTCAGAGCATAATGGAATAGCAGTAATTTTCAGAAGCTTCTCATGTTCCCTTTCACTCTTAATGCCTCTATATTCTCCAGTAGATATCTGTTTTCTGAATAGTCAGCAGCTTAAAAACATACTTGCCAGGCAATAGTGGCTTATGCCTTTAATCCTAGCTCCCAGGAGGTAGATCTTCATGAGTTCAAGGTCAGCCTTGTCTACAGAGTGAATTCCAAGACTGCCAGGGCTGTTACCAAAGAAACCCTATCCAAACACACACAGACACACAGACACACAGACACACAGACACACACACACACACACACACACACACACACAAATAAATAAAATAAAAATAAATAAAATAAAGTAAAAAACCCAATAACAAATTAAAAACAAACAAACAAACAAAAACCAGACTTGTTATTAACTTGACTGAGTTTTACTTGTCATTGGCCTAGTCAATAATATGAGGGAGGACAAATCTACAGCATTCAAGGGAGTGAAGGTGATGTAGCTTGTCTTTGGCCAGGACCGGCAAATGCTGGTTACTTCTTGTTGCTGTGATAAAATATCCAAATCAAAAACAAAGTATAGCATAGTCTATTTTGACTTATGGTTCCAGAGGGAGAAATCATAATGATGAAGGAGGCATGGGAGAAGATAACTAGGCAAAAAGCTGAGAGATTACTTATTTAACTACAAACATAAAGCAGAGAAAGTGAATTGTAAATCAAATGAGGCTATGAATTCTCAAACCCTGTCTCCAGTGATGACTTACCCCAGCAGCAAGGCTCTGCCTCCAAAAGGCCCAAGATCTCCCCACAGAGCACTACTAATCTGGAATCAAATGTTCAAACATGTGAACTTACAAGGGGTATTCATCTAAACCACTACACAGTACATTTGGCACATTTCACACTATGATGTGGGTTTCCATGGTGTATGTGACTGGCTTTCTGTGAAAAAAATCTTTAACATACTCCTTTCATTAATATTCTGTTTAAATAACCTGGAGAAAAGGTTATTTTCAGCTAAGAATATCCCCTGAGGAAACACTCTCTCCTCTGTACCAGCAACCACCTAACTATCTACCTTTCCATTCCCTATCCTGATCTCTTCTATCTGAACATCTTCCTATTTGTAGCATCCATTTCCCAAGGCCAGGGAGAAAGTATGCATTCTTCAAATTATATGCTAGCTTCTATTGCACTGCTTTGTTCAATAAATATTCCCTGATTAAATAAATATACAAATGGAGATTTTTTTATAAGTGCCTTTTCTGATTCTCTGATCATGAGTACCCTTCACTCAGAATTAGTTAAGCTCAGAGCATGGATCTGTGAGCACCAGGCTTCCTGGAAGAGCTGATTCAAATCAGATTTGAAGTCCCAATATCTTGAAGAGAAAGAAGTCATGCAGAGACTTTGTACCTAGAGAAGAGAGACAAACTTATCACTAGGCAAAACTATGTGCTAGAATCTTCTGTTCCATTAAAGAGGTAAATGCAGTTCCCAGGAGAGGTAACAGTGAAAACAGGGGCAGGAATTCAGGATAGAAATGAGTCTCCAGTGGGTAGTGCCAGATGGAAGAAGAATGAGAAAGCATTTTTCTCATACATGGGGGCTTGTATAAAGAAAGGTGATGTACAAAGGCCTTGAAGCATATTTATAACCATATGCCAAACATGACAATAAAGTTGGTGAGTCTGAAGACAGTGGCGTCCTTAACCTCAGGCACGGAAAATATACTCTTCTTGGGATTGTTTCTCTAGCTCTTATTTGGAAAGACACCATGCAACCTCCACCAGCTGGGACCAATGTTAAAGCAATGATTGAGTAGTTAGATTTTTTTCCACAAACAAAAGAAGAGTTTTACATAATGAGTTAATGTATCCAGTGCCTCTGTACTTTGGTAGCATTATGATTCTGACATTGCAGGTGATGAATGGGAAGCCCAGAAAGGAAAAGTGACTAGCCTGAGGTTAAACAGCTGGGAAGTAGCAAAAAAGAGGTAGAGATTCAGGTGTGTCTGATTCAGAAGTCTCTTAAACATTTTGTCATGATGAGTTATGGCCTCATTCTAGTGACATAAACCAGATCATGTTTTATTATTCTTACTGAAGCTCAAAGAACCAAGTGATGATGCAGGAGTGAGGTGGGAGCAATGACTTGCTTGAGAGACACAAAGAAAACTTGGTAGACATGGAAATGAAACCCGGCTCTCCTGGCCCATGCTAGAGAGAACACCTTACATTGGGATGACAGTCTAGGAAGGAAAGGCTGACTGGGGTATTCTATGTTGAGCATGGAAAGCAGAAGAGACTGGCAGCTGGCTCTCTAGCTAGGCCAAATACCAGTGCTCACAGAAACTTTCTTAGGCACAGAAAGTCTACAGGCCTGTTAATTAATGTCCTGTGAGTCTGGACAAGCTGCTGCCATTGAAAGCCAGTGATGCCTGTACAGTCTTGCTGGCTCAATTACTTGGCATATCCAGACATTAGATGGTTCAAGGGAAAAATATCTCTGATCTACATTGGCTCTGTTCCCAAAATGTTGAGATTTATGGGCAGGCTGATAGGCAGAAGCTGAGAATAGCTTTAGGCTCAGTTTCATGGACTCCAGTGGGGCCCAGCCCTGACTTTCTAACTTCTCAGGTGTCAGGATGGTAGATGTTCGAAATCTCAGGTCTGTTATCCCTCTGGAGCAAATCAGTGGATTTTGCAAATATAATTGCTCTCATAATTACCAGGAGCATCATATAAAACATGCACCAATTCCCACTGAAGAGTCCAGAGACCCTGGAGTGATCTCTGTAAGGGCATTGTGTGTGTGTGTGTGTGTGTGTGTGTGGAGTTACTGATGATTAGCCTGGTGGAGGAATCTCAAGTGAATCTAATAGAAAAATATTCAGATTTGACAGATGGAAAAATGGCAGCACAGAAACAAGAGAGCCAAACAACATGAAACCATGGTCAAAAGTCAGTGAGATTGCTCATTGGATCACATAGTTATCTGTCCTCGCCTGACAACTTGAGTTCAGTCTCCAGAAACCGAGTTAGAACAACAATAAAACCAAAATCCAGCTGTTGAGATGTGCATGCAGAAGCTCAGTTCTCCTAATGCAAAATGAAAGAAGAGAGGAGAAATGCCTGTAAATTTGGGTGTGGGGGGCAACCTGTGTAACCTGAGTACACAGCACAACAACGTCAGGAAGGAGAGGACTGTCTCAGTGGGTGAAAGGAAGAACCAACTCACAACACACTTTTCTGCTCTCTACATGCATGCCATGGCTTAATTGTACCCAGACTCAAACATACAGAGAGAGAGAGAGAGAGAGAGAGAGAGAGAGAGAGAGAGAGAGAGAGAGAGAGAGAGAGAGAGAGAGAGAGAGAAAGAGAGAATGAGAAAGGTTAAATCCAGGCTATCAGGCTATCATTACTTGAGAGGTAGAAAGAAAAAAGCAGAAGTTCAAGAATATTTTCTACTATATAGTGACTTCTAGCCAGTCAGGACTGTGAGATCTTGACCCAAGTAAGCAAAATATTTAAAACACTTGACTCTGTTGTGTACTTGCTTTGCATCCAAATTTCTTACATAAAAAAGAACATATAAGGGATTGTTTTAAAATGCTCATTTATTTATTTATTAATTAAACTACCAGTCACTGTTATCATTATTGAAAGCAGGAGAATTGCCTAGCTGGGATATATTCTTTCTTTGACTGTCCTCTTCAGGTCACCATATCATGACTTAAGCAAGCTCTGTACTTAGCCTTTTATCAAAAGCACTCTGGAGTGGGGAGAACATCTGAAGCCACTGGCTAATCCTCAATTCACGACCAAGGAGGAACTGGCCTGCTGAATCCTGGAGTGTGTCTGATTTACAGCCTGGCTCAAGGTACTCCTAGTTCATATTCCCTGAGCCCTTTTCTGTAGAGACCAAACTGAGAGAGCTGGTCATTATGAGCAGACTCCAGCTTCATAGGATTATCTGCATGATTTGTGTGGCTGCTTGTGTGTTCATGCAACTATAGTCACAGAACAGACAAATGCACACACTCAGGGTAGGTGGGCAAATGGCAACAAGCCTTATACATCACCTATAATGGTAAGTATGCAGCACATGTCTATTAAATGGGTGAATAAATAGATGATGAAATGAACGAATACATGACAAATGAATAAACACAATGTCTCAAATAGAAGCCGAGGGAACTATCTCAAAATCCAAAGTCAAGGGCTGACAAATCCATGTCCCTAGAAATGCTTGTTCTTTCATTTGAGATGGCACAATGCTGAAAGCTGTGCAGATTTTGCAGTTAGACAGGCTTGGTTGGGAATCTCAGTGAAAGCTCATTTGCCTTTCTAAGCAGCATTTTTTTTTTTTTTTTTTTTTTGCTGTTGTTGATGCTGTTGTTAATAAACCATAGGTGTCATATCTCAAGACTGTGATGCAGATTAAATAATTAACATGTGTGTTCTGTGCTGAGCAGAGAGCCTGTCACAAGGAAAGTTGATTCATCCTCCCTCCCTTCCTGTCTGTATCTCTCCATTCCTCCTCACTTTTCCTCTTTTTTTCTTCCCTTCTCCCTGATATCTCTCTCTCTCTCTCTCTCTCTCTCTCTCTCTCTCTCTCTCTCTCTCTCTCTCTCTCTCTCTGTTTCTCTTTATGCCATGTTTAACCTCTACACTACTTATTGTACATCAGGCATTTAGTGACATGTCTTCACAATTCCCTGTGTCTGTGATGATCAGAAAGGAAAATGTTCTAGGTAGTTCTGGGTTTGCCTCCTAAAATTCAAGACCTTTCAGAGTTCACTAATGCAACTCATTATCTTCTAAAGACCAGTGTAGTACAGAGAGAAGAAAAAAAAAAAACCAAATTCACTTCTTATTTTATCCAAATTGCATGATAATTGTGGACTAAAATGCCTTGTTGGTCTGCAGTTTCTCTGTTTGTCGAATGGAAGAAGTAGGTTAGATAAGGGTATTTTTAATGCTTCAATTTTCCCCAGTGGTTTAATATTTTCATGTTTTGGGGGTAGTGAGGGAAGGGAGGCCCCTTTAAGAAGCACAGTCAGTTTCTGAATGGAAGGTGTAAGGGCATTTCTCAAGCGTGCCTCTATTAGCTATGGTACTACTAATAATAACTACCAGGTAAAAGTTAATACTCAATTCCACAGTTGCACTAAATGCTTGACATGCAGTCTCTGACATGTTTTTTGTTTGTTTGTTTGTTTGTTTTAACCAAACACAAGACTGATTGTACTATTATGAATCTCATTTTTCAGGCTACAAGACATGTGGTAAGGCAGGATATGAGAGACTATGTGACTTATTCTGCTGGTACCCATAACAATGACCAGGTTCATTTTTACTGAGTTTAACTATAGCCCAATACACAATACAAATGGTTCTGCTGACACCATTAGAATCTACAAGGGTTAAGGGTACTGATATGGTTCATGTAGGCATTCTGTGCCTATTCTTAAATTTTCTCCATTGTTTTCAATGTCCTCTCATAGAAAGTTATGATATCATTCCCATTTTTCAGATTAAAAATGTGAGTTTCTAGGAATGTATAAAAACATGCTTCCCCATAGAAAAATCCCGATTTCAATGTAGTTCTTTTCCTTCATGCAATGTTGAAATGTTTTTAGTCCAAAGAGAAACTGGGCTTGCAGTAAGAGATTAAAGTGAGGCATGAAGCAGTCCAGCCAGTTACCACATATCTTACAGGAGACTGTGAGTACACTGGGCGAAGACACTTGTTTTTACGCTCACTTCCCTCTCTGCATGAGCTGTCACACTCTGTACACTTGCTGGAAGAGTCTCTAGCATCAGACCAGACAGCAGCCTTTGGTTAGATCAGTTCTGTAAGCTGCATGTCTCAGTTCAGTACTCAGCAGTGCTCAGATGTCATTAATCATGGCTCTGTTTTCCTAATGTGCCATCACACTGTCCCCTAGGCAAAAGCAGAAAGGGCTGGACTAGCAACCATAGAAACAGAAGCCTTAGCTTCTATCCTAGCATCAGAGCTTACTGGGTAGTGCTAGGAGGATGGAATTGTTAGTGTTCCTGTTGGGAAATAGCTTTGCTTAGCGACCTGTCAGACAATCAGAACCTTCGCCTCCAGTAGCAACTCACCCAGAATTAAATCCTGATGCCCTCTGTTGGTACTTTACAGTAATGATAAAATTTTGATGATTTAGCAAGGAGACAACAATTTGTGAGGCAAGGACATAAACCCCAGAGGCCCCCAATAAATCGCATAATTACATAAAAACAGAAATTCACATGCACCACATTTTTGTCCTGAGCCTGCGAAAGAGAATCACAGATAGGGTTACAGCAACACAGGAGCCTTGTTCACACAGCCCTTTTCTTCTTAAATAACAGAGTAGTAACTGTCGGGGGAAAAGCAATTTTCCCAAGGCCAAAACAGATGGTCATTCTAATATATAAAAACTTGGGAAGTAAAAATAGTTATGGTAGCAATTATTATATGCTAGCAACAGGCCATGTTCTTGACTAACAGACAAAATCTACTCTCTAGTGCTATCTCTTTTAATAGGCACTGCCCTCTCTCACTTACAAAGGAAAGAGTGGTACAGAGAAGTCATATAATGGACCCAAAGCTAGAGAAATTTGATAGGTAGAGGAGGTGAACCACAGAACTCCCAGCTTAGCAGAAGCAGTGCTGCTGCTTGCATCTTCAAATCTTAAGCGCTGTGACCTTTGCACTAATGTGTGAAATCCAGAGGTCTGCTCTTTCCAGGTCACAAAGAGACCCAGTGAGCTAAATTTAGCTTTCTGTCCTGGATACCAGTAAAGAATACAATGCTTGTTCCAACAAATAGCATTTCATTTTATTCTAAGTGTATTTAGAAGGAGTGAGAATTAAAAATACAGAGTATCATTACTCTTACTGTTATACATCGCAGATGATGAGACTGTAGTCTGTTACTCAAGTGAAAATGAAGGTACTCAATCTCTTAGCACATTAGGCTTACCTGCCTGCATGCTGGTACAGGAAACAATTGTAGGCTTTAACTCACTGTGAGAGACTCTGTCCATGTGACATTAAACATATAGTAAAAGGCCAAAATGGACCCATCTCCTGTCTGGCACATCTAAAATAAACCAGCACACACAAATAACAAACACATAAATCAAAGCTAAGAGTGCACTGGCACCTAAATTCTGGGTGAATTTCACTGAACACATATGCCACTTCTGGATGGAAATATAGAAAATCAAAACTATTATGCTAGGAGAAGTTTCCCCAAATGGAAATGAACAAAGCCAATGATAGGTGAGCTAATTAAATGTAATTATTCTAGGGGTCACTGAGTCACAGTGTATGAAGCTTGTTCTTTACAATGTCTAGTAAGGTTGCTCAGCAAGTTAAAGCATACAAAAGAGGATACAGAACAATCAGAGGGGTTTGCTATTTTCTATTGCTTTAATATGACAAGCTCATACATGTATATAAACTGTAGTTACATTATAATTACTCTCATCTCTCCTATCTTTCCTCTACTATCTCTCGTCTCCATCTCACAAATAGAATAATCCTTCCTTCTCTCTCCCAGGGTCACATCTTTTGCTTTGTTTGGTGACCCACTAAGTCTAAGCAGGTCATTGAGTGACCTTGGGTATGGAATTGTCCAGGGGATCCTGGTGGACTCACCAGTGTACACTTAGAGTTTTCATGATTATTATTTTTGAGTACTGTGTTACAACCAGCATATAGCATTCTAGTTATCAATGAATGCTCTTCAATTTCCATCATTAGGTCTCCATGGGACTTCAGTTGAATTCCAATACATGGACTATTAATATGTATTCTCATTTTCTCCTAATTAGTACAAGTGATGGGTCTGACTCAGTGTAAATGTATCTAGCATTGGTTTATGTAAGCAACATTCATACCTGATAGGCAGCTTTCATTATAAGCCCAATGCCCACTTCAAATTCTCTAAAAAACCACTTATTAGGAGTGGTAACATGTCAGACCCATGTCTTGTCATAAGTTGGAGAAAAATCAATCCCACTGTTTGGGAATTGAACTCAATTTGAAGGCAATAGGCTTGTCAGATTTAATTATTTCACACTCCACTCACCAGGCCATGAAAGTGTCAATTTCACCTGAGGGATAGCGGGACCGTGGAAGGAAAACCAGCCCAAGTGTGGAAACAATAAGTTGTGGTTTAACAACAACAGCAGCCTTTAGAAGTAAGGAAGAAAGTTTCCTCAGCAAGAGTGGAGAGGGATTGAAAGATATAGATCTGGACATTGATTTTCTCCTAATTTTACTCATAAAAATATTAGAATTCTAGAAAATATTGGTAGAATGGGACCTCTGGGCCTATCATATCATACTATGTTAGCTTGTTGATACAGTGACTACAGCATCTCGCAGGGTTTAAAGAATAATAATAACTATTATTTTATTCACTATTGATCATGTGTCAGTCATGTTTCCAACCCAGTCAGTAGTAGAATAAGCTGAAAAGTAGCCTGTCCAACAGTGATTATTTATCCACTAAATTCTCCATTAAGTGGGAACTATATAGACAAGCTGGTTCATTTATTATTTTTATCTACGAACAATTCAAAGAAGTGAAAATAGAAATGTTTTTGAACTGGGGATAGGCCAGAGTATTTTAATCAGGTGTGATGTACAGTATGGCCTTTCTGACCACAGAAAAGATGCTGATACATTCTTTATTAAAGTGCAAATGTTGGAACTAGAGAGTTCATAACCAGCAGAATAGCTTTGCTCAAGCAAAGCTATACAACATGAATAACAGAAAATTCTTCAGATTTTGGTATTTTCAGCTCCTGGGATGATGATAGAGAGGAACTACATTCATGAACTCTGGGATTTAGGGTAACAGGAAATAATCATTTGTCCCAAATTGCTATATTTTGAAGACAAGGAAGTAACTGGATACTTTCTACACAAGATAAAAGAGTTAATTTAATGTGGGTGTGCGTTTCCATTGCAATGTGTGATTTGTCTCTCCTTCAGAGTGTGTAAAGGGAGAGCAATCTCCTGTTAAAGGTAGCTGTCTGAGACACGCAGACTTTGTTTCTCATCTCCACTTCTTTTACTCTGTGTAACTTAGAAAAGTAAATCTCTGCTTTTTGTTGTGAGAATTCCTTCCCTTGGGAGATGTAAACAATGTCTGACCCAACTCATATGGTCTCCCAAACAAACAAAATTTGAGACCAATGCAGTTCACTATGGGGGAAACAAAAAATTATTAATTCTTTAACATGATATTATGTTGATTATTCTGGAATTACACACAGTACCCCCTGATCACTTTTATTTCCCATTTCTCCCAGGTTCAGCCCCAAATTTATGGCCTCCCCACACAACAAATGTTAAAAAAAGTACGTTGTACATTTAATCAAATTTTTGGTGAAGAGCCCCTTAAAGAAAAGTGAGTCCTTCCCTACCTCCACCTCCATCTGTGGTAGAATGTTCTCTGTATGTTGTAAATAAAGTACTGTTTTGGCCTATGCACAGCACTGTAGAAGTGGGTGGAGAATCAGGGCAGGCAGGTAGGAGAAGGGTGGAGTTAAACCAGTCTCCATTCGTCCCCCGAAGAAGAAGCATGTAGGAATCCAGGTGAGCCACGGGCTTCGAGCCACATGGTGGGAAGATTAATGGAAATGGGTTGAATTAAGATGAAGGAGCTAGCTAGTAATGTGCTTGAGACATGGGCCAAACAGTTTAAAGGATATAAGTGTGTGATTCATTTCTTTGGGGGACAAAAGCTGCCACATGGACCAGGTTCCAAACCTCAGCTGCGCGCGCCAGGTGACAAACCTCCAGGCCCAAATGGGAGCCCAGGAAAAACTTCCTACAACATCCATCCCCACCAATTGTCTACTATTGTGGAGAGCTGCACTGTAGCACCTGTATCACAGTTCTTAAGAGTTGTCTTTGATTGCTTCCTGTCTAGGTATTTACTTTTTGGGGAGATGAGGTGTGGGTGTAGTGGAGTTTTTCACAGATGCCTTATATGTCTCTCTTTATCAACTATGAGTCTACAGTCATAGAATTAGCATTGCAGGAGACACTTTCTAGTCTTCCAATCAGCAGGAGCATGGCTCATGAATTTCCACAGGGTATCTAGCAACAGCACAGATTATGGATATATATCTTTCCTCTGGTGTTTAGCACATACCAAGGAACCCAGCACAATCTCTGGTGGCAGCTCAGACATTACCATAGCGTCAGGCAACAGTGCAGACCACAACATTCCCTTGACTTTCAGTGAGAACATGAAATGGATATCAAATTGGCCCCCTAGCTTCAGCAGGACAATGAACCCCAATGTGACACTCATTGGCAGTATGGACCATAAATGTCAACTTAGGGCAGACCAGCCCACAGACATCAACATGGTCTTTAGGGGTAACACTGGCCACACAGGTCATATATACACTGCAGTAGGACCATGAACCCAGACATGGGCCCCACTAGAACCCTGACCCAGGAGTATCAGTATGACCTCAGATGGCACTATTGGCTATGCATATCAGCATGGCCTCTAGCTGCTGCTCAGGTCTTGGACTTTAACATGATTCAGCCTCTCTTCACAGTGTACACATCAGTCTGTTTCTTCATCCTTCCCAACCCATCATGAAATTATTCATAATAGTGCATTAGAAATTGTAGCACCTCACTCAGTACTGCATGAGTTCTATATGCAAATATTCATTAATAGAAGTCATTGGTGTGGCTCAAGGTCTTTGGTCTCTGAAGCTGCACAAATTCTGGACCATTGTTGCCATGGGCTTTGACCACAGCCATGCTTCAGGTTTTCATCTTCAGTAACAATGTCATGCTCCTGTATCTAGTTCTTCAGCACCAGCTTCTCCTTGAAGTTCAGAAGTTCAAGGTTGGAGTAGGTGTTGAGTTGACTGACTTTAAAGGCTGGATCTGGGTCCATGTGGCAGCTGAGTTAATAATGTCACTACTTTCCATGTGATGGGGTTCTTCCTGAACTGTAGAGTTTACTAGAGTTGTTTAGAGAGTATGAGTTAGGGGAGCATGGCTGTGAGAAGCCTCAAGTCAGCCTCACACTGGAAAGCCTTTACCCACCATGGATGATGGCTTCCTTATAGCTGGGTGCATGGAGTCCTGTCAGCTAATTTGCCATAGTCTCTGTACTCTAACATCTATAGAGACCCTGTGCCTGTTTGCAAAAGACCATTAAGAATGAGTATACATTTAAGATAGAATTGCTTATGAGTGGCTCAGAGGAGTGGATGAAATATCAAATGAGGGTCCAGTGACATTCTCTCATCCCTCATTCTCTGAGAGAATGTTAAAAGTCCACACACTTGTTCCTAATGATCTTTTGATAACAGGCACAGTTGATTTGATAAATGTTGTGCTCGCTACTTTTTCTACACGTATTAGCTATTGAGCCTCTAGAGTCAACGTTTTCTGACCTCTTTCCTAACACTAGTGATAGACTTGGGCAAATTTGTCCAGCACTTATATGGAGGCTGGGGATTCAAACAATCAGACCCTCACCTTAGAGCATCATGCACTTTGACTAACTGACAAATCTCTCCAATCCATGTTCTAAATATGAATGCATAGAAAGTCACTTGCATTCTTAACATTGAAAAACTAGCATCATTATTTATTTTAAAAATATTTCCCTCACTTCAAACAGAGACTTCATATTCATTAAATAATAACTTTTATTTATCACACCATGGGCTCTGATAAGCTGTCATATGCTTCTGTCTCTGTAATTCTTCTGTACAATGAAGTTCTTTGTCATTCTGTGTTGCCTTTATTTCAGTTAAGGTAATGACTTTAAGGATCATTCACGTTGTAGTTTGATGTAAGGCTTTTTTTATTATTAAAATACATCTTCTTCCAACGTGTATACCACATTTTCTATTTAGATTTATCAGTTAGTGATTATATATTGCTCCCACCTTTCAGTAATGATGACTAATGTGGTGAACCCTAGTGTGTATGTTTGTGGTACATTTTCATTTATTTGAGGCATATGTCTAAGAGTAAGATTCCTGAGTAATATGGCCATTCTATGCTTACTTTCACTGAATGCTGTAATTATTCTATATTTACATTCTTAAGGAATCATGGAAATGTTTACTACAACAGCTGCATCATTTTTATATCTCTACAAGCAATATGCAATAGCTATTGTTACCTTACATTCTTGCCAACACTTGTCTTCCTCCATTCCTTCTTTCTCCCTCCCTTCCTCTCTTCCTCCTTTCCTTCCTTCCTTTTCTCTTTTTATGTTTAGCCATTCTACTAGGTGAAATGATGAGTCATCATGGTTTGCTTTTGATTTTCATTTCTTTAATGAAGTAATAGCCTCCTTGCATATTTGAATCTCTATTGATACAATGATAAAAGCTTTGCTCCTCTTGTAAGTTTTCTATGTAAAATAAGATTTTATTGTCTAAAACACACAGTAAAATTTAATAAAGGTAGATGATGGAATGAATGCCGTTGCAAGATGATGTCTTTGTCCATTTAAATTAATCTTTTGTTTTGAACACCCATTCTTTCAACATTTCCTGTTTTGCAAATTGCACCTGGCTTGTATTATTTCAAAAAGAGTGAGGAAATGTACATTTAAAGGTAGAGCTGCAGTAGCGGCATCCATGTATTACTGGCAGGAATTTAAGATCAGCATTTCTTATTATTTATCCTTTCTCATTTTTTATCATCAAAATTTAGAAGAAAAATATTTTCAGCTTCTTTCTTGCTACTGCCTAGCATTTCTACCATGCATAACTATTTGTTCTCAGAAAAATGTCTGGATGAAAATGCTGAGTACATATGTCTCTTAATTGGATGAAACATTCTTCATAGTCTTACTCCTCCCAGACCCATTGCTCAGATTAATTAATTCAATAAGTTAATATGTTTGTGTACTTGCAAAAGAACATGTTAGAGAGTAAGAAGTGAGTGAATAAATTCATTATTAAATGTCTACAGAATTCTTAATGGATGCACATTGATGCTTTATCTTGACTAAATTTGTGGAGAGGAATTGTTCTTTATTATTCTGTGTAATGGGAAATTTTGGGGACTTACTGTTTCTTAATTGACCTTGCTTTACATGGTGTAGCATTTCTTTAGGCCAGGAATAAGTAATTTTGCTTTCATACTCTTAGAAAACATCTTTACAGGTGAGTGTAGACAGAAAAATTACTTAGTTCTTAGTCTTTAAGTTTCAGGGTTAAATGTTGGAATCCATAATTCAACAACAATTTAAAATGACTATATTTTAATTTTACAATATCAGCTATTAAATATAAGAGGCCCCAATATACTTGGGAGGTAAATAAATAATTTCTTATTGCCATAATGTTAATAGTCATAAAAAGTAAACACAATAATTTATAGTTTTGGATAAAACCAGCTTTGAACAATAATCTTGGCTACAGTCACATCTTAAAGAAGATGTTGTATCACCTTTTACTCAGATAATTCATTTAGTACTCTAGGTGATCTTATTCAAAACTATCTACTAATATTCAGAGTCTTTAATCAATATTCACTGTGTTATGTTAATTTTTACCTATGGCACACTTCTTTTTAGGACTCTGAAAAAGTTATTTTCTTAATAATGATTGAAATTCTCAAGGTATATATGAATTTTACTTCTGTCTTCTTGCTAAAATACAGATTTCTCATCTCTAGTTATAGAAATTATGATGTAGTAGACCATTGATGGCATGTAGGGACAGGATTCATGGTATTTATTTCAGATGAGTCTAATGCATATCTGAGGACTATATTTATGGAATGACTTTTATTAGTATTGGGCATGTTGGTGCACTGTTGTAATCCCAACACTGTAGAAGTAGAGACAGGGGCACCAAAAGTTCAGAATAAGCCAGATAAGGGATGAGTTTTATCCTAGGCTGGGCTACAAGAGACCTTGTATCAAATACAAAACAAAACACCAAACAAAACTAAGGGCACTTTTGGGGGTGACTTTGAAAGTTGTCTTATACATAAATTAAATACAATTCTGAATTAAAATGAGTAAAATAAGAATTTCCAGGGATATATCCCTTGAAGAAGTTTTTGTCTATTTTTTAATTTCTGAAGATACAGAAATTGTGGAAACCAACTTGAAGGGAAGTAGTAGAATCTTACAGCGTTTCCAACTCTGTCTTAGAAGATCTGTGTAATAGTCCTGCCAAGTCACCTAAAGAAAACCCAGGCTCACAACAACTGCTCCCTGCTTAACATCACAGAGTAGATGCAGACTGCACATGCTGTTCATTCTAATTTATGAAAACATTGCTATTTTCTTTTCCCCAGGCTACCTAAGGTCCAGAGCTCAGACATCAGCATCTAAAAACAGCCTCCTTCAGTGGAAGTGAGAAAGGCATTTAGCCTCTGTATGCCTTAATTTACCATGTCCAAAAATAAGAACAGAGATAATTAAATAGGATGGATTGTGAGAATTAATCAGTGCAGGTTCAGAAAAGGAGGTGAACATGTAACAGTAGCATCTAATTATGTCATAATTATTAACAATAATAATATCATCATCATTGAGTTCACAACCCAACTGATGATCCATTGACCCACCAGATTTGATTATTATTATTGATAATAAATAAGGATAAGAAGTAAGGTTAATGAGGGCTCTTCATCTTTTCAAATATTTTTTGGGAAAGAGAAGAAGAAACAAATATTTTCTTTATATCAAATGTGCCTGGATTTGGATTTGTCGTATATTTTTGTATTCCTTTTATTTCTCTTAATATTCCTTAAGGCCCATTTAGAATAATAAAATAAATAAGTTAGTATGTAAAAATGCATAAAGCTCACAATGGTAGTGGCTGAAACATATAGTTGTTAAGACATTGGCTCATGGCTATTTTATGAAATTCAGAAACAGGCAATTGTCAGAAAGAGACCTTCTACAGTTGAGATCCTAGGGGTGAGGAAATTTCAGAGAGTTCTAGCTCCATACCCAGCTGCCATGCGCTGAGTCACAGCACTCACACTGTCTTCTCTTCAAAATGGGTTTGAGACACTTAGCTCAACTCACAAAGGGTTTTTAAAATATTTATTATTATTATTATTATTATTATTGTTATTATTATTATTATTTTACATCCCAACCAATTGTTCCTTCCCTCCCTTCTTCCCGGCCTTTCCCTCGTTCCTCTCTGCCCTTCCTTCTACTCCTTCTCTGTTTCTATTCAGAAAAGGGCAGATTTCCCATGGAAATCAATCAAGCATGGCATATCAAATTGCAATAAGATTAGGCACTTCCTCTCATATGAAGGGTAGGTCGGGGGACCCAGTATAAAGAAAAGGTCCCCAAAAGTCAGCAAAATAACAGCAAAAAACTGTATCATATATGCAGAGGCCCTAGGTGAGTCCCATGCAAGCTTCCTGGTTGTAAGTTCAGTGTCTGAGAGCCCATAGGAGCCATGGTTATTTGATTGTGTGGGTTTTCTTGTGGTGTCCTTGACCACTCTGGCTCCTACAATCCTTCCTTCTTCTCTTATGCAAGATTCAATAGATTTGACCTAATGTTTGGCCATGGGTCTCTTCCTTTATTTCCATCAGATGCTGGATGGAGCCTCTCTGATGATGGTTATGCTAGGCTCCTCTCTATGAGTGTAGCAGAATATCATTATGAATTTTTTCATTTACTTTTTTTTCTGAGTGAATTTGGTTCTATTCTTTTTTGGTTCTGTTCTTTCTATCCTACATTTCTTGGCCATCCAGCCTCTGGGTTCCTGGACTTCAAGGCAGTGTTGGGGCTGGGCTGCCTCCTACGGCATGCATCTCAAGCTGGGCCAGTTTTTAGTTGGCCACTCTCACAGTTTCCGTGCTACCTTTGTCCCAGCACACCTTGCAGGCATGACAAATTGTAGATCAAAAATTATGTGTTTGAGTTGTTGTCCCAATCTCACCACTGGAAGTTTTGGCTGGTTATAGTAGATAGTCAATTGAAGTTACATGTTTTCCATTGCTAGGAGTCTTAGCTGGGACCACCCTTTTAGATTTCCGGGAGTTTCCATTGCACTAGGTTTCCATCTCACCCAGAAATGCACCCCTCCCATCTAGTCTTCTGTTTTAGTACTCTCCCTATCCATGCCTCTTTACCTTATTCATTCTATTCCCATGCTGACCTTCCCCTAGTCTACCCACAAATATCCATTCTATTTTCCCTTACCAGGGAGATCTAGGGATCTCCTTTGAACTTTCCTTGTTATTTAGCTTCTTTGAGTTTGTGGATTACTTCTTTATTGCTTTACAGATAATATCCACTTATAAATAAGTATATACCACATGGTTGTTTTTTGGGGGGTCTAAATTATCTCACTCAAGATGATTTTTTGTCTAGTTCCATCCATTTGCTGGCAAATTTTGTGATATAATTGTTTTTAATAGTTGAGTAATAAATAGTTCATTGTGAAAATGCATCATATTTTCTTTATCTGTTCTTCAGTTCAGGATTGAGTCTTGTTTATCATATATAAACCTATCATAATATCAGGTTCTGACTATGCTGCTATGAACATAGTTGAATAAGTGCATTATGGTATGATGGCACATTTTTTGGATATATGCCCAAGAGCAGTATATCTGAGTTTTGGGGACGATGTATTTCCAATTTTCTTGGAAACCAGTATAGCAATTTCCAAAGTGGCTGTACAAGTTTGTACTCACACCAGCAATAGAGGAGTGTTTCTCTTGCTTGATCTCCTCTATAGCCTGAGTTGTCACTTCTGGTTTTGATCTTAGCCATTCTGACAGATGTAAGATGAAATCTCAGAGTTGTTTTGACTTGTATTTCAGTGATGGCTAAAGATTGCTTCACATGTTTCTTGGCCATTTGGGATTCTTCTGTTGAGAACTCTGTTTAGATCTGTGCCTCATTTTTAAATGCTTTTTGGATGTCTAGCTTTTTGAGTTCTTTATGTATTAAGGAAATCAGCCCTCTGTCAAATGTGGTATTGGTGAAGACCTTTTTCTTTTCTGTAGGCTGCCATCTTGTCTTTTGATACTCTCCTTTTAAGATCCATTAGGTTCCCCATTTATTAATTTTAGAACTTAGTGCCTCAGCTAATGGTGCTATTTTCACGAAGTTTTATCCTGTGCCAATGAGTTCAAGGATATTTTCACTTTCTCTTCTACCACATTTAGTGTATCTAGATTTATGCTGAGATATTTGATGCAATTGGACTTCAGTTTGGGCAGGTTGAGAGAAGCGGGTCTATTTGCATTCTTCTATAGGCCAACATCCAGATAGATGAGCACAACTTTTGGAAGATGTTTTCTTTTTTCTATTGTATAATTTTGGCTTCTTTATCAAAACTTAGTTGTCCATAGGTGTGTGAATTTACATCTGTTTATTTGATTTCATTCTTTTGCTAAATCTTTAAGTTTTTATGCCAATACCATGTGGTATTTTATTATTATAGCTCTTTAGTAGAGCTTGAAATCAGGGATGGCGATACCTTTGGAAGTTCTTTTATTGTACAGAACTGTTTTATCTATCCCTGGTGTTTTGTGGTTTTTTTTTTTCATATGAAGGTGAATATTGTTCAATCAAGATCTGTAAAAAATTGTGTAGGGATTTTAAAAGACATTGTGTTAAATATGTGGATTGCTTTTAGTAAGATGGTCATAACATTACTATGTTAATCCAACCAAACCATGAGCATGGTAGACCTTTCTATCTTCTGGTACCTTCTTCAATTTCTTTCTTCAAAGACTTGAAATTCTTGGCACATAAATGTTTGATTTTCTTCGTTAGTGATACACTAAGATATTTTATATTATTTATGGGTATTGTGAATGGTGTTGTTTCCCTGATTTCTTTCTCAGCTCGCTTATTCTTTGTATATAGGGAAGCTATAGACTATTAATTCTTTTAATTTATCTTGTATCCAGCCACTTTGCTGGAGGTTTTTATCAGCTGTAGGAGTTTCCTGGTATAATTTTGGGGGTTTCTTATGTACACTATCATATCATCTGCAAATAGCAATACTTTGGCTTCTTCCTTTTCAGTTTGTATCTACCTGATATCTCTCAGTTGTTTTATTGCTCTAATTAAAGCACCAAGTACTGTATGGAAGTGATATAAAGAGAGTCTTGTTTCTGGTTTTAGAGGAAATACTTTGCATTTCTCTCCATTAAATTGGATATTGACAATTGGCTTGCTATATAGGATTTTATTACATTTATATATGTCCCTCATATCCCTGGTCTCTGTAAGACTTTTAACATGAAGGTGTGCTAGATTTTGACAAAGATGTTTTTCAGCATCTAATGAGATGATTATGTGTTTTTTCTTTTTCAGTTTCTTCATGTGGTTGATTACATTGATAGATTTTCTTATGTTGAACCATCCTTGCATCTCTGGGATAAAGTCTACTTGATCATGGTGGATATTATTTTTGATGTGTTCTTGAATTTGGTTTGCAAACATTATATTGAGTATTTTTACACTAATGTTCCTGAGGAATATTAGTCTGTAATTCTCTTTCTTTATTGAGCCTTTGCGTGGTTTGGGTGTCAGGGTCACTGTGGCCCTATAAAATGAATTTGGCAATGTTCCTTCTGTTTCTATTTTGTAGAATAATTTGAATAGTAGTTATATTAGCTCTTTTTTGAAGATCTGGTAGAATTCTGGGCTAAACCATCTGGCCCTTGGATTGGTTTGAATGAAAGACTTTTAATAAGTTCTACTTTTTCCTTGGGAATTATAGATTTATTTAAATTGTCTAATCATGATTTAACTTTGGTAAGTAGTTTCTATCTAGAAATCTGACAATTTCTTTTATATTTTTTTGTGATATCAGGCTTTTAAATATGTCCTAAGAGATTAATGTGCATATTTTCTCTCTGCTTTTTAGTTAGTTTGGATTAGGGTTTATCCATCTTGTTGATTTCTCAAAGATCCAATTTGGTTTCATTGATTCTTTGCACTCTTCTATTTGTTTCTATTTCATTGATTTCAGTCCTTGGCTTGGTAATTTCCTGCCATCTACTCCTCTTGGTTGTATTTGCTTCTTTTTGTTCTGTAGCTCACAAGTGTGCTCTGTTAGATCATTAGTATGAGATCTCTCCAAATTCTTTATGAAAACACTTAGTGCTATGAACTTTTTCTCATTACATAGCTTTCATTGTGATCTCTAAGACTGGATGTGTTGTAGATTTGTTTCATTTGAATTCTAGGGAGTCTTTAATTTTCTTCTTTATTTACGCCTGAACCCAGCAGTCATTCAGTATAGTATTGTTCAGTTTCCAAAAGTTTGTAGGCTTTCTGTTGTTTTTGTCATTGTTGAAATCCAGCTTTAATCTGTGATAGTCTGATAAGATTCAGGGGAATAAGTTCAATTTTCTTGTATCTGTTGAGACTTGCTTTGTAACTGAGAATATGATCAATTTTGGAAAATGTTCCAAAAAGGTGCTGAGAAGTAGGTATATTTGTTTGGTTCAGATGAAATATTCTTTAGATGTCTGTTAGGTCAATTTGGTTTGTTACATCTATTAACTCTATTATTTCTCCCTTTATTTTCTGTCTGGATGACCTGTCCATTGGTGAACTTGGAGTATTGAAGTCTCCCACTATCAACGTGTGAGAGTTAATGTGTGATTTAAGCTTATTATTTTTTTTAAATGTGAGTGTCTTTGAATTTGGAGGCATAGATGTTCAGAATTAAAACATCATCTTGGTGAATTTTTTTCTTTAATGAGTATGAAGTGTCCTCTATCTCTTTTGATTATTTTTGGGTTGAAGTGCATTATGTTAGATATTAGAATAGCTATAATATCTTGCTTCTGGAGCCATTTGCTTGGAAAACCTTTTTTCAACATTTTACTTTGAGGTAATGTCTATCTTTGATATTTAGGTCTGTTTCCAGCATGCAGCAAGATAGATTTTTGCATCTATTCTGTTAGTTTATGTTTTTTAGGGGAACTGAGTCTATTGATCTTGAAAGATATCAGTGACCAATAATTGTCAATTTCTATTATCTTGTTGTACTTCTTATTCCTGGTAGTGTGTGTTTGTGTGTGTGTGTGTGTGTGTGTGTGTGTGTCTGTCTGTCTGTCTGTCTGTTTGTCTGTGTGTGTTCTTTCTTTAGGTTGTGCTGGTGTGGGATTGTTCATTGCCTGTGTTTTTGTGAGTGTAGTTGCTTACCTTGGCTTGGAGTTTTCCTTTTAGTACCTTATATAAGGCTAGATTTGTTGCATTCATATTGTTTAAATTCAACTTTATCATAGAATATCATGCTTTCTTTTTTAAAAAAAGATTTATTTATTATGTATACAGAAGAGGGTACCAGATGTCATTATAGATGGTTGTGAGCCACCATGTGGTTGCTGGGAATTGATCTCAGGACCTCTGGAAGAACAATCAGTGCTCTTAAACTCTGAGCTATCTCTCCAGACCCAATATCATACTTTCTTCATCTAAGTTGATCGAAAATTTTTCTGGGGTTCATAGTCTGGAGTTAGTAGTCTATAGTCTCTTAGAATCTATAACACATCTGTCCAGGCTTTTTTGATTATTAAAGTCTCTTTTGACATGTTAGTTATAATTCTAATAGATATGCCTTTACATGTTACTAGGCCTTTTCCTATTGTACCTTTTCAATATTCTTTTTAAGTTCTGTATGTTTAGTTTTTCATTATTATGAATCACAGGGACTTCTATTTTCTGCTCCAGTTGATTTGTGGTTCTTTAAGCTTCTTGGGCCTTTATAGGCATGTCTTTATGTTAATTTCTTTTGATTACATTAATATAATTTCTGGGCCTTTAAGACGGAAATCTTCTCCTTCTATTTCTTTTACTCTTAGTTTCAGTCTTTTCATAGTGCTACAGATTTTCTGAGTGTTTTGTGTCAGGAATATTTTAGATTTAGCATTTTCTTTGATGAATATATCTATGTCTTTTATTGTTTCTCTAATGCCTGAGATTTTCTCTTCTATCTCTTCTTTTCTGTTAGTGATGTTTTGCGCTTGTAGTTTCTGTTTGATTATCTAGATTTTTACATTACCAGAATCCTCCTATTTTAGTTCTTTTATTGATTTAATTTCTATTTTTAGATCTTGAACAATTTTATTAGTTTCCTTCAATTATATTTTTTCTTGTCTTTCTTAGCACTCTTTAAGGGATTCATTCATTTAAAGACCTCTATTATTTTCATAGAGTTGGTCTTAAGGTCATTTTTTCTTGTGCTCCAGCAGTGTTTGAATATTCAGGGCTTAATACAGTGAGATGACTGGGCTCTTATGGCAATATTGCCTTGGCTATTGTTGATTATATGCTTAAATTGATGTTTAGGTATCTCTATTGGGAGTGTTTATTGGTATATGTGATGCTTTCTGGGTTTGTCTTTGTTGGATGGGTATTTTCTTCCTTGGTATCTTCTCTCTCTGGCCTGGATGGAGTGGCCTGTGGTTCTGTAGAAGGTTCCCATCAGAGCAGGGGGCTGGACTTATGATGGCCTGGATGGTCTTTGATCTAGCAGGGGTTCATTGCCTATGTTGGGGCTGGGGTTCTAGCATGGCTTCTAGTAGGGTAGGAGGATTCTGCCTGGTTTTCAGGGAGCTAACTTGATCTCTTAGGTTCAAGATGCTGATCTGGCCTCTGATGGAGTAGGGGTCTTCTGCCAGTGGTGTTTGCTGGAATATAGCAACAAAGGGAGAAAAGCAGTTGGGGTTATGCTGGACAGCCATGGACTGGGAGGAGGGGTCTCTTACCTTGGGCTCAGGATTATGGCCTGGTCTCTGGTGGGTTAGGAGGTTTCCAGCAGTGGTGTGAACCGGGATATGATGGTAAGAAGAGGAGGGGCAGTTATTGTTATGCTGAGCAGATGCTGGCAAAGTAGAGGTGGGTGAGATGGTAGTTTCCCTGGTTTTCAGAGAGCTGGCCTTCCTTTTGATGGAGTAGAAGGCTTTCTCCAGAGGTATGTCCAGGATTATGGGTGATGAGGAGAAGAGAGGTGGTTAGAGGTTATGCTGGGAAAGTGAGCTAAGTACAAACTTACTTGGTGTTCAGGATACTGTCCTGTCCTGTGTTGGGATAGGTGGCATCTGGGGTTCAGAATGCTGTGACCAACTTATGTGATCTTTACAAATTTTCTGATGATTTTTAACTCAGTTTACAAACATGTTCAAAAGGACAAAACTATTTGATTCATGAATATGCATATTAATTATATAATTTATTAAAATATTTATAATTGTGAGTTGCAAAATATCTGGATCTGATATTTGCAACTTGCTACTGCAGAATGATGACTCTTTTGCCTGAAAATAAGACCATTTATCCAAGAGAGTACCCAGGGCTTGTGTTATGTATCTATCTTAGAATGCACATTCAGCTCATTAGAAACCATGTCACACCATTTCAGTGTACATGAGACTGAAAGAAAATTAATAGTGAACATCAATTTTCAACTTGATGGGATCTAGAATACTAGGAGACGTGCTTCTCCTGACTTTGCAGGATTATTTTGATTCAGTTATTTAAAGTGGAACAATGTGCCCACTATGAGTGTCTTGGATCATGGCCCATATCAAAAGGAGTGAGTGAGCTGAGCAAAACCTCTCATTGTCCTCTGCATCCTGACTGTGTGTACAATGTATCCAGCTGCTGAAAGCTCCTGCTGTTATTTATGATTTTCTCATCATGGTAGACTCTGACCTTGAACCTTGACCCTATTAAGTTGTTTTTTCTCAGAGTAGTTTATCACAACAGGAAAAGTAACTATGATACATAGCTTGATAACTATTTTGTGATGAAATAAATTTCTTTGATATAAGTTCACTGGAAAAGTGGCCCTGATTTGATACTTTAAAATTAGAACATATATAATATAATACTAAGGCACATTTTACACATTTACGATTGTTTCAATTTTATAAATGTGTAGAGGAAATGTAAACATATCCTAAATATGTCATTTCTCCCCAGGATAAACACTTTTTCAAAAATAATTTGACTTTCTCTTTTGGGCTTTAAATGACATAGGCTTACATTTGCTAAGAGCATAAGGTGCATGTTGATATGCAACAAGACAGAGTCTAGACATTGAGGGGTACCTTTTGTGTGCTTTCTTGGGAATTAAGAAATTATTCTATCTAACTTTATGTCTATCCTGTTGTGAGATCAATTATTTTATAGAGGCAAATACTATTGTGCGTGTCAAAGAATGATTTACTGAAAATGGGGTTGACTAATGGGTTGTGCACAGCTGATTGCAGGTGTACTGCAGGCAGGTAATTGCAAGCAAACCAAGACAAGAACCATATTTTGGATATATTCAAAGTCAAGAGTAATTATTATGAATGCCACTAGAGGTCACTGTGTTTGAGGTGGCTAGGCAGCAATTACTAAGTAATGAAAATCTTCAAGTCAACATTCCTTCTTGTAATTTTTGTGAATAAAAGAAAAAAAAGGGGGGGTGGGCTATCTAACCTGTGTTAAACGCAAAATAATTTAGCATGAGTTAACCAATAATCAAGTTTGTTTCATTTTTAAGTTTACTAGTTTGCAAAAGAATGTTTAAATGTGGTATAATATTACATTTATTGGGTTAGACAAGAAATGCTTTACTGTGAGCAAAAGTTTTAGGGAGTTGACTATGAACCATCAGACACATTGCTCAAATCTTATGGTGAAACTTCACAGCATTATAAGGGCACATGAAAGAGCAAAACTACTCATATCATGAGCTAGAGGTGAAGGAGGAAAAGAACAAGATATGTCTCATAGTCCTTTGAGTGTCATGTCTCCCATAATGCATGAGCCTCCTATTTGTTTGCCAAAGGTTCTATTACTTCCAATAGCATCATTGTAGATATCAATAATTTAAGACACAAGCCTTGAAAGATAATTCAGTTTCAAATTATAGAAAATATCTATTGGTAAGTTTGGAGAGATGGCTCAGTTGTTAGAACACTTGTAGAGGACCCTGGTTAAGTGCCCAGCACCTACACAGTAGCTTAGAACATTTGTAACTCCAGTTCCTGAAGTTTTAGACACCCTCTCTGGCCTCCTGACACTATACTACCATGATGCATTTACATGCAAGGAAAACACTCAAACATAGAAAACTAAAATAAATGTTTAAAATTAACTTGTTATTTTTTGTCTTATTAAATTTTGGGGTTTTTTTTAGGGGATTTCATTTGAGAGAGAGGGCACATATGAAGTTGTGGGGGTAGTGGTGAGGTGGGAGTGACAGAAAACAGTAGGGAATAAGAGCAAACATGATCAAAATATATTAAATGAGAGCAATGGTGAAAGAAACATTAAATATGAAAGAAGCATATAATTTAGACTTGTTAGTCAGTGGGAAAAAATATTTTACCCATCCCAAAAGTTATATGCAGGAAATCATGAAGTGATCTATTTGTTTATGTTCTCTTAATTAAAAATAGAAGACAAAATACATTTGTGTGTGTATCTATGTGTGTGTGTGTGTGTGTGTGTGTGTGTGTGTGTGTGTGTGTGTGCATGTGTTGCTAGATGTGTTCTTGGCTGTATGTGTTGCTAGGTGGTCAGATGGGATCTCATTGAAGGCATTTCTAACACTTAATCTGTACCAATTTAGTCTCTGGAAATCTCCAGAACTTCTACCACCTTACATGTTTCAGTAAATAATACAAGTTGGAGTTCCTGTCTGTTTTTACTCACTGTTTTCCCCTCAATGATGATCTTTTTTTTTCCTCTGAATAGCAAAAGGGGTGGGCAAGATCTCTACCATATTTGCATTAGCTGGTGTCAACTGATTTCCTCATTCATTCCTCTTCACATCCAGAGATGAACTAACTGATAAAGAATACTGATGGTTTTCCTCAAAGCAGCTTAGTTTTACTGATCAAAGAATGCATATGGGGATTCTATATTCAACATGTAAAGAGCCTGGCTGCCTTAACAATAAAAATAAAGCTTAATAAATTGGAATTTTAATGTTTTTAAGGAAAGTTTTCATAAATGTCAGGCTGGCCTTGAACTTGATATTCAACTTATGAACACTGACATCCTCTCTTTTAAATGAGGAGTACCCCACTTTGATGGGTATTCTTGAATTAATTAAGTAAGCAGAACAAATCATGGGGAGCAAGTCAGTAGGCAGCATTCCTCCAGAGCTTCTGTACCAGTTCCTGCCTCCAGGTTCTTGTTTGAATTCCTGATATGACTTTTTTTTCATTCAATAATGGGTTATGACCTTGGAATTTTAAGATTAAATAATTTTTTTTTCCTATTCAAGTTGCTTTGGCTCATGGTTTCTATAATCACACTAAAATAAGAGAAGCTGTAAACTTAATCTGGTCTTTACCCAACTGGAAGAAGTTCATTTATATTAGTCCTATCCCCTAATATTTATATCTTACCTAAAGAGGGCATTGGGGACATGAAGAATTGTGGGGTCTGTGATTAAAGTAAAAATTTATTAGGAATCCTTTGTCTAGGGAAGAGAATAAACAGTAAATGGGAATACCTATTATTTATATGTTTTCTCAAAGATTGAAGCATTATATCCTGCAGCGAAGCTCTTTAATACAGAAACAACTCAAAACAGCTTCAGAAAGTTTCTGAAACTGAAGATGTTTACTAGGCCCCTCCCTCCAAATAGTAAACAATAAAGCTTTGAGACACATTCTTGACAAGCCAACCTGCAAAGAAGAGCTTGAGACCAGAATAGCTGTCCTGAAGAAGCAGAAATTAACAGAGCTACCTGGAAGACATTAGATCTGCTGAGTCACTGGAAAGAAACCCCACTGGCCTGTTGAGCTGTCTGCAGATTACACAGTATGCTACAAGTTTCCAGCTTTTATGAGCTGTCATCCAGCTGTGGTGGGGCTTTGTCCATGCAGCTATCTCAGTCACTTCTGTTCCTACCCCATAGTCCTTTAAGTAATCCTTTTCCCATAGCCCTCTAAGTAACCCCTCACCACAGTCCTATGAGGCTGTGGTGGTAGCAGTGCTTTGATTGGTTCTTGCCTCTTTATCTGAGGTAAGTAAACATGTACCTTAAACCTCCCCTCTTGTCATACAGCATTATCACGCTTAAACCTCCCCTCTTGTCATACAGCATTATCACGCTTTACTTTAGAGATATGCATAGTATTGTGTGTCAATTAAGCATAGTTTTTAAAGTTATAGAACTGGAAAAGAATATGTGAAAGTTACAGCAGTAAGACACATAAGACACAGCCTAATTAAAATACAAATTTAGTGAAACTGATATTCCACACAAATTAAACCTTGATATATGCAAATTAAAAAAATAATTTAGAGGTTCAAAGAGTATCATCATGGAATGCGTTAAGTGACAAAAAGAACATAATATGTTAAAATTACAAAAAATAATCACACTGAAAATTAGGGGTGGTGACAGGTTATTTCTGAAATGACTGGAGTCTCTGAGACTACAGGCCAAAATACCCTGTGAATAATATACTGATGTTAGTGGGGAAAAAGTTGTTTCTCAAGGAAAACTAAGCTAATCAGAGTAAACCATTACATGTCTGACTGTCTGAATGTATCTATCTCTTCTGGAACAGAATTACTAAGTTAAAAATGGTGATGAGTCTCATTGGTAAACATCAGCATATGAAGGCTTGCTTTGCAAGACATAGGTAAAGATGGTAACATAAAAACATTTGGGTGAGCAATATGGCTCAGCTGCTAATGGCACTTTTCCCTAAGTGTGACAGACTGAGTTTTAAACTCTTGACCCACATATTGAAAGGAAGGAACTAGCTTCCCTAAGTTGTTCTCTGACTGTGACAATTACTCTCTCCCTCAAATAAATAAATGTATAATTAAATTTGAAAACATTAATGTGTGTGTATGTGTTCTTGTTTGTGTGTGTGTGTGTGTACACACATAGGTCAGCATAGAATATAATTTCTTGTTTTAGTGGCTAAAGGGCTTTTTAAGCAATGACACTTTTGTGGCACAATGGTGACAAGTGGACAAAATATCTGTATCTCATTTACTAACACCATTCTAATAAAAGAAACAAGAGCTTCTTGGAGAAATGCCTGATTTAAGGGTGGTACAAAAACTATACAACTATACAAGGCAAACATAGAGCATCTTATAATGTCAGAAAATAAGATGTTCCCTTAAGGTGGCACACACAGTAATAGAGGCATGTCAGAGAGTCACAGGACCCAATAGTGAGAGCTCCCAATGGCCCAGCATGAAGCAATTTGGGAAATATAAGAAATTTATATTATATTGGGCTAAAGCCAAACATAAGATAAATAGTCATGAATCTATGTAGATTTAATCAATGAAAAGGTAGTTAAATAAAGAGAGGGATGTAGATATGTCCTGTGTAACGTCCCAAATAATTCGTGTATAGTTTTTATCTTCAGCAAGAATGAGTCCAGATTCTTTCCTTTCTTAAAGGGTAGCTGTGCATAATGGCTTCTTAAAACATATTTTAGTATTTTAAAAAAGCAGAAAAGCAGAGTAAAATTGTAGTAGAGAAACTGAAGAAACACCATTGTGGTCACATGGACTAGCTCAATATTTTCAGTGATGTCTTGTTGATTTCATAATTAAAAACAATGAAGCCTGAGAAAATGCTTCAGTGAGAACAAACCTAAGGAGACCTGATAAATAAATGTACCACAGTTCACTGAGACAAAAAAAAAGTGCCAAGACTGACTAACAGAATCTAAACAACACTTAAATGTTAACAAGTAATATCATATCAGTATGAATTCATTAACTGTGATACCCAGTGTGAAATGTGCATAGTTAAAGTAATTTGAATATAGTCTTAAGGGAACTTGGTACTGTTGTTATGATTTTGTATAAATCAAGCTAAATTATAAATTTAAAGCAATTGTTGAATTAATAATTGGCACCACAGCAAGCTTTAGTGAGAAGAATACTTTCAGGCCAAAAGAACCCTAAAACAAAACAAAAAACAAGCCAAAAATCAGCATCTCTAGATGGCTGAAAGCTTGAAAGACCTGGAGTCAGTTTCTACCTCTTCATTTTTTTCCCCAGAAATATGATGCTAAGCATCCAACTGATCATTTTTTCTAGTCTGTTATGTGGCTGTCTTTGACCAATGACAGTTGGAGTGTCTAAAGAAGGCTGTACCACATGGCTCACATTGATACTGTGATTCGGACAAATCTGGCCCTTCCGTTCATTGTCCATGTGGATCATCACCATCCACAGGAAATGTGTCAGCACTGGACTGGCATAACTATTGCATCCACACCATTTTCCTTTGTATTCAGCACAAATGCATACTGGTGTCATTAAAATATGTCCACTCTTGGGGAGACACAAAACAGATGCTCCTCTGTCCCTAAGCAGATGCTAATTATTTAGTCAGATTCCTCTGCAGCTATAACATTTCTTTTCTCCCTTTTGTGTGCATGTAAACTGGTCTTTTTACTAATGCAATCAAAGGAGATTTGTGGCTAGAATGTTTATTATGCATGTTATAAAGAAGGGTTATTTATTTTTCCACTTTTCAAAAACCACAGACATTCATTAAAGGACATTGGGAAAATTCTAATTATTAAAAAGAAGAAATAAAAACCACCTGATCATGTGGTTTTATCACCTACTCACAAAGAGAAGCACACATATTTTGCA
Source organism: Sigmodon hispidus (assembly GCA_004025045.1). NCBI lineage: Eukaryota > Metazoa > Chordata > Mammalia > Rodentia > Cricetidae > Sigmodon > Sigmodon hispidus. The sequence continues at coordinate 115,503 of PVIH01000301.1, forward strand.
ATCATGTGATTATATTTGTATGTCTAAATATAACCCCACTAATAACTTTTAATCTGTATGGAATGTTACATATAACACTTGTGTCATAGTTTTGCTTTTTTTCTACTTTTGAGTGCTTTGGGAGCTCCATTTTATTTACTCATTTTAGATATGTTTTTAATTATACTCTTGAAGTGGTGTGTTAGTTGTCACTATTTGGGTGGCTGATAAGTAACCACAAAGAAATATATTTTCTATGTCTTCAAACCCATTGATGAGCTTGGCCCAGTGGATGTGTGAGAAGCAAGATTAGGATCACGTTGGTCAGAACTTATATTTGGGTGACTTAGTATGAACTGAGGTAAAATTTTTAATTATTTACTGATCACTGAGTGTGACTTGGTGTCTAAACTTGTCTCAACACTGGTAGTAAGAATTAAACTCTAGTTTCTCATATTTAGCTAAATGTATTCATCTCCAAAGATAAGATCTCAGACAAGCCACACACAACAACATGGTTCTTGATACTATGCCTTACTGAATCTCTCTGTAGAATGGGGAAGTTTTGTACAAACTAAAAGACCGAACAGTCAAGGCCCTGACTTCTAAAAGTGCTCAGTGACTTGCAGATTCAATCCACCAGAGAGACACTGGATTTTCCTTGTGGTCCACAGCAGGGCATTTCCCTGCTGAACTTTGGTCAGTGTATCATTTAATCTTTCCTTTATAAGTGAAGCTGTTTTCTGAGCATGTAAGGGTTACAATCAATTGTTCTGCCACTCAGTGACTTTGTCATCTTGATAAATGCCATCCATCACTCTCAGCCTCAGTTTCCTCCTGCACTATCAAGGATGGTGACAGGGAGATTGGAAATGCTTGAATCATTCACAGTAGCATTTCTCAATTTTTTAGAACTTTTAATGAACCTATCCTTTCCTGATTCTCTTTTAAAGGCTCCCTAAGATCTGAGAGAACTACTAAATGATGGGGTGCATGATGTAAAATCACACACACACACACACACACACACACACACACACACATATAAAGAAAGGGAGAAGCATTCATTGATGTATCCTTCCATTGTGCCTTCAGTGTGCTGTAATTATAACAACTGCCTAAAATACCTTCGAAAGCCATCAAGAAGGCGCAATTGGATAAAGGCCCCTGTGGAAAAGCCTGATGATTTGGATTGATCACTGGGATAGCCATGGAAGGAGGAGAACAACTGCTATACTTTTTGTCTGACCTCTACACATTTGCTATAGCAAATATACATCCTCCCAAGTAAATAAATACAGTATTAAAAGTCTACATACCCTTCGAAAGCAGACTCCCTTTTGTACAAGTGGGCCAATCCATTGGCTTATTCTCTCAGTTAATTCCAGGGGATATTCTGAATAGCACTAATGTTGAAGGTAAGATACTCCATGTCCCCTGTGACCTCTCAGTCTCATGTCTGAGAAGACAAAGAAGTAAACATAGAAATTTAATTGAATGACAAGTGTTAATATTCTGGCAGAAAGAGATATAAAGACTTGGTTAGGCCAAGTCTCTACTCAGAGAAAACCAAGTAAACCTCATTAGGAAGATATTTTGGCAGGGAGCAATGATAATCTGAGTTTGATGGTATGGTATGAATGAGTTTAAGATAAGTCAAATCATTTAATTATTATAACAACTCTGAAACATTCTAGAATATTTCCATTGGACAAATGTGATATACTCATGAAGAATTTAAAAGCTGAGCTATGCAAAAACATCTAGAGCTATGGAAACTCAACAAGATTCAGAGAAAGTGAGATGAAATGTCCCTGATGTTCCTTGTACCACACTCCTACTTCATGCCTGGGAAGTAATCTTGATAGTTCAGGTGCCATTTCTAGATGGCTGCTTACTTAAATAAAGCACAGTGGCCCCATTTCCAGATTACTTCCAACCCTTCCCTATCTTCTTTTTTCATGATGCAACTATTGTCTTTTGATGAGTGTGTGGGGTAGAGAAGCAGGGACTCAGCTTTGCTCTCCAAGTCAGGCACAGCTATGTGCTTCTAGAATTTCTGCCACTTCCCACTCATCATTTCTTCTGCTGGAGACAGAGTTATGGCCCCCGAGAGAAGACTGTTCAACTGGAGTAGTCAGTTAGCAATGAGCTTCAGGCTGCTTCTCTGCCCCCAGTTCCCAGTCATTCTCCACTCTGTTCTTCTAGGTCACCTTCATCTGACAGCTGTAGACCTATGTGCACATTATGTGATTGTTTTTGTTTCTGTCTGTGTACATGCTCATCCTAGAAGCAGTTACATACTCCTGTGATCTCACCAAATATAGAGAAATAGAGAGAAAGCCCCTTGACTACCAGGTTGACTTCAGAACTTCAGGCTTATATTTCTTATCCTTAAAAGTAAAAGCCTATTTCATACCATCTATTCCAGATCTGCTCTGATCATTCTTTGCCAGAATCCCAGCCTGCCTTCATTGTGTGGATGACTACATTACAAATAAACAGTTCATCTTATGACTTTTTCAAATGGGAAACACTGGTATTATTTTAAAAAATGGGGTTCAGAGCTTAAAAGGGAATTCTCAACAGAAGAATTACAAATTGCTGAAAGTCACTTAAAAATTGCTCGGCATCTTTAACCATCAAAGAAATGCAAACCAAAACAACCTTCACATACCACCTTACACCTTTCAGAATAGCTAAGATCAAAAACACAGATGACAGCCTATGCTGGAGAGGATGTGGAGCAAGGGGAACACTCTTCCATTGTTGGTGGGAGTGTAAACTTGTACAGTCACTTTGGAAATCAGTATGGAGGTTCCTAAGAAAACTGGGAATCAACCTCCCCAAGGATCCAGCAATACCACTATTAGGCATATACTCAAAGGATGCACATTTGTACCCAAAAGGCATTAGCTCAACTATATTTATAGCAGCATTCTTCATAATAGCAAGAACCTGGAAACAACCTAGATGCCCCTCAACTGAAAAATGGATTAACAAACTTTGGTACATCTACACAATAGAGTACTACTCAGCAGTAAGAAAAAATGATATCCTAAAATTCACAGGCAAATGGATAGATTTGGAGAATATCCTCCTGAACAAGGTATCATAGGCTCAGGAAGATAGGCATGGCATGTACTCACTCATAAGTGGACTTTAAACAAAAAGCAAAAATTACCCAAGCTGCAAACCACAACCCCTGAATAGCTTGGGATTAGAAGGAACTTAAAAGAGACATTGAGAGATTTCCCTAGGAAGAGAAAATAGAGCAGATCACCTTAGCAAACTGGGATCATAATATGTTTCGAATAAGAAGAGGTGAGAAAATATCTAAGAGAAGGAAATGATTTAATGAGGGAAGCCACAAAGAGGTAGAAAAAAATAAAGAGATAGAGATCTTGAGAGAGGAAGCCAATGTGGGGTTAGAAAGAGACTGGGTGCTGGGGAAACCTCCAAGAACTCACAGGATGTCCCTGGCTAGGTCTCCAACCAATAGTGGAGGGTGTGCCTAAACAGAACTTACCCTTTAATCAAATGAATATCCACCCTAAGTGTTATCACAGAACCTACATCCAGCAATGAATATGGGTGGAGGCAGAGATCCATGACTGATCATTGGACTGTGCTCCTGCTCTAGCTGAGAGCAGGGTAGGAGAATCTGTATGAGCAAGGGGATAAGAATTATGAGGAAAATTCCCACAGTAATGGCTGGCTGGAGTTCTAAGGGAGCTCACTGAATCAAGAACAGCCACTGGAGAACCACTGGGAAAGGAGCTAGGCCTTCCAAGTATAGGCAACTGTCGATTAGTTTGAGCAATTTATGGAGCCTCGAGGGGTGGAATCAGACTGTGTTTTTGTACATGGACTGGCACCTTGGAGTCCATTCCCTGCAGAGGAACACCTAACCCATTCTTGATATTGGGATGAGGAAATTGGACTTGCCTGAAGTGGATGTCCCATGCTGAGCTGACCCACTTTAAGACTTCTTGCTGTTTGGGGGGAGGGGATGGAGGGATGAGAGTGGGGAGGCTGAAGGCTGACTGGGAGGGATTGGGAGGAGTGAAGAGAGAGGGAGTAGAGGGATACATGGATAAAAGACAATATTTATAAATAAAAAAACAAATTAAAAAATAAATGCTACAATGTAGAGAGCTGCCTGCTGCTGCGCCTTAAAGATGGTGCTGATTTCCAGCCTCCACCCCCCATGGGTGAGTGCTCTCTTTTGATAAACAACTCCTTATTTGTCTTGAGCCTGGGGCGTGGTTTGCTATTGTGTATGTGGACCTATGAGCTATGCCCATGTGGCTTTTTGGGATTGGATGCCCTGAGAGTTTCTAGTCAGTGGGTGGTTTTTCCCGGAGGAGAAGGAGAAGCAGAGAGAAGGACAAAGAGAGAACAATTGTAAAGGTCCTGAATAAACTGCTGAAAGAAGATCCTGGGTGTTGCGCTTTCCTTGCTGGCAAGGGTGCGCACGACAAGTGGTGGCCCGTATGGGGAACAACTCCTGTGAACTTCAGGCACCAGAACTTTCTGCAGTCGAGGGGTCGACCGGTAAGTCCCAGGTAAATTGGGATCCGCGATCAAAGTGGGTAGCTCCGACCTGTAGATAAGGTGGAGAAGAGGGAGCTCACTGACGAGTGGGTGTAACCTCTTGTAGCCATGGGCGCGCGGCAACCTGGCACCTTGAGCTTAAAGGACGCACGGAAACCTTAGGCTTAAAGTGAAAGCAACAGCAGTTGCAAACTTGAGCTCAAAGTGAAAGTAAAAGCATTAGCAAAGCTGGGGCTGTTTTGTAAGGGCTCCGAGAAGATTTTTAAGGTAGGAATTAAAGGTTATACAAGGATAGGGTCTTCAATCTCACATCCAATTTTTTTTGGCTCTTAAGGAGCTGCTTCATTAAGGTTTTTCTGAGTCTGCTCTGCTTGCTAGCAGTGGGAGAGATTTGTGGGTTCCTACTCCATATTGAAAAGCAGCCAAGGGGGCGGAGTCAGCATTTAAAGTGATAGCAACCTTTTAAAAGCTCTTTGAGTTGAAAAATGATTAAGAATTCTCAATAAAACAGATTTAGACTCTCAAAACCTCTAAATGGGGAAGGAAATAAAGATAAAAAAGCCACATAAAGATAGCAGATAAACAGGGAGTCTGGATTTTGGTTATTGCATTTTCTTGTAATTTTTTAACTTTTAATGAGCTAACCGCAGAGAGACAACTGATTACTAAGGCTGCTAAATTAAACAAATGCATATACTTTAAAGATATCCTGACTTTGAAGTCTGTTTATAAGAATATGTTACTTGGGAAAAGAGTTTCTGCTTTTGTCTCCATGGAAGATCAAAACTTGTGGATTGGTTCTAGGCAGGTGTGGTTCCATTTGCCAAGGCCACCTGAAGCTGATAACAGGCCAACTTGGAGGTGTTGGGAGGAGAGATTGGAGGGGGTAGGCAGTGAAGAAGGACAGAGTGAAGGGGGAGAGTTGTACCCCAACCTTACTGATATAGAAACTCCTGAGTCTACAGACTCAGAGGAAGAGCTGTTGGGAGATATTAACTGGATTAGAGGATATCTTAGGATTGCAAATTGTGAATTGAAACCCCTTTATGACATTCTGAAAGGAGGGTCGGCTTTAGACTCCACGCGATTGATGACAGTGGAAGCCAGAAAGGCACTGCAGGTAGTTGAACAGAGGTTGCAGGATGCCTGCCTAAATAGGATAGAGGAAGGAAAAGATTTTGCCCTATGCCTTTTACCCACATTCAGACAACCCACAGGGGTACTATGGCAATCAGGTCCACTGTTGTGGATACACTCAAAGGTATCACCTAGTAAAAGTATTAGAGCATTACCCTACAGAAGTAGCTGATTTAGCTCAGAATGGCATCCAACAATACATTCAGTATTTTGGGCATGCACCAGCCATAATAATTGTGCCATACACAGCAGCACAAGTTAACACCCTGTGTGCTGTTGTTGATGATTGGGCAATTCTTCACTGTATCTTTGCTGGAAAAATAGATAATCATTACCCATAACATCCTCTTATGACATTTTTTAAGGAGCACCCCATAATTTTTCCGAAGGTCACCACCACAGAGCCGGTGGCAGGAGCCGTCAATGTATTCACTGATGGCTTGAAAACAGGAGTAGGTGCCTATATGGTGCAAGGCAAACAACCAGTTCAACATCAATTTACTCCTGGTACTTCTCAGGTAGTGGAACTTCAAATAGTGTGTGAAGTGTTTAAAGAATGCCATTTTGCCTTTAACTTGATATCAGACTCAGCCTATGTGGTTAATGCTTTAAAGGTGCTTGAAGTGGCAGGACCAATCAAATCATCTAGTATGGTCGCTGTCCTATTTAACCACTTGCAAAACTTGATTTTGCAACTAAAGGAGAAATTTTTTCCTCAACATATCCATGCTCATACTAGCCTTCTCGGTCCACTCAATGAAGGCAATGCCAAGGTGGATATGTGCACTAGACAGGATTGGGTATTCTTTACCTCTCCTGTAGTCAAAGCTCAAGAATTTCACCAGCTATATCATGTGAATGCTAAGACCTTACAACAAAAGTTTCAGATATCCAGAGCTGAGACACGTCAAATAGTTTTGGATTGTGCTCAATGTGTGGTGTATCACCACTCACCTTCTCTAGGTGTTAATCCCAGAGGGATCTTGACATTAAAAGTATAGCAAATGGATGTTACTCATGTTTCTGAATTTGGCTCTTTGAAGTATGTACATGTTTCTGTAGATACATGCTCTGGTATCTTGCATGCCACTGCCATGTCAGGAGAGAAGGGACACAATGTCATTGCGCACTGCCTAGAGGCCTGGGAAGCTTGGGGAAAGACCCTGCAGGTAAAAACTGACAATGGCCCTGCTTATACTGGAACACAGTTTATTGCATTCTGCAGGCAAATGGATGTACAAGTAACTCATGGATTGCCTTACAATCCACAAGGACAAAGTATAGTGGAATGTGCTCATCGCATGCTGAAGGAATGCTTACAAAAACAAAAAGGGGGAATAGGCCACGGCCACACCCTCAAAGAAAGACTATCTATAGCTCTGTTTACCCTTAATGTTTTAAATTTGGATGTTGATGGCCGCTCCGTGGCAGATAGATATCTGATTCTCACCCCTAGCCACAAAGGCATGGTGAAATGGAAGGATATTTTCACGGGCCACTGGCATGGTCCTGATCCATTGCTTACATGGGCAAGAGGTTCTGTTTGTGTCTTTTCTCAGGACTGGCAAGATCCAATGTGGGTACCAGAACGGCTAACCAGGAAGGTCCGAAATGACAAGTATGATGCTGACTTAGAGGGCGAGGATTGGCCCTGGAATGGGTAGCTGTCCTGGTACAAAGCCCTAATGCCATGAGCTTGTTTAGAGCTAGGAGAGATTTTGGTATTACTGTAACTGTTGTTACAGCCATTTCCCTAGCCACAATTGGGGCCACCACAGCCGCCATTGCTATGACTCATGCTGTCCAGATGGCTCAAACACTTAATAACTTGTCTGCCAATTTAGCCCATGCCTTAAACATTCAAAGAGGCATTTCTGCCCAGTTTAAAGGCGGGCTGATGTTGGTCTACCAAAGGATTGACTTGGTGCAAGAGGAGGTTGATGTCCTCTGGCAGATGGCTCAGTTGGGATGCGAATGGAAGTATCAGGCCCTATGCATGACTTCTATTCAGTATGAAAATGTTTGCTATGCTGCAAATTTGTCTAAAGTTTTGTCAAGTTATTTTTATAGGAAATTGGTCAGGTGAATTCGAAGCAACCATGGAGAAGTTGAGAGCTTCAATAGTTGCTGTGAATTCAACTTGAGTGGACCCTGGAGTTGCTGAAGGACTGATGTGATGGATGTCCACCACCCTCAATCTTCTGAAGGAATGGGCGGGAATGGGTGTTCTGACTGGCTTGATGATGCTGATAATTCTGATTTGCCTGTGGTGCATCTGCAAAATGAGGTTCACACAACGTAGGAGCATGGCCATGATTGTTCAAACCTTCACCGCCATTGAGGCAGGACAGCCCCCACATGTTTGGCTTGATGCCTTGAAAGAGTAATGTTTGGCACGGGTTGCAAGGCTAAGCACTGCACATGGTTTTGCCTAGGTAAGGCTTCATGAAGAGCATGCCTAATTGCATACAGGTTGGCACCCACTATCCTGTCCTCATGAAAACGGGTGCCGGACAAGTCTGTCCCTGTCTAAGTGGATGACACCTGGAATAGGGATAGCACAAGTCCTCTTGCACAATGGGGATTAGGCCTCTGTTCTTGCCCACTGCTTTTGCTTGATTTTTTAAATTTTTTAATTATTAAATAAGGGGGAGATGTAGAGAGCTGCCTGCTGCTGCGCCTTAAAGATGGTGCTGATTTCCAGCTTCCACCCCCCATGGGTGAGTGCTCTCTTTTGATAAACAACTCCTTATATGGCTTGAGCCTGGGGCGTGGTTTGCTGTTGTGTATGTGGACCTATGAGCTGTGCCCACGTGGCTTATTGGGATTGGATGCCCTGAGAATTTCTAGTCAGTGGGCGGGGTTTCCCGGGGAAGGAGAAGCAGAGAGAAGGACAAAGAGAGAACAATTGTAAAGGTCCCGAATAAACTGCTGAAAGAAGATCCTGGGTGTTGTGCTTTCCTTGCTGGCAAGGGTGCACGCGACACTACAACTATTAGAAACTTGCAAAATACTCTTACATACATTTTTTTTGAATGACTTCCTGCACAGTTCACCATGATTTATGAAATAGACACAAATCCCAGTCCTTTAATGATAGAATGGAAGCTTTTAGAGGTGAAAAAGTTTCTTCATGTCTGTGGTTGGAAGTGACAGAGACAGGGCATCAGCCTAGTAGTGGACTTCTGAGTCTGTGGCCATAAATAACATCCTGTGGGAGAAAAGAAGCTCTTTGAACAATGTGGTGGTTTGACTTCCCTAATCCATTCATATATTTGTATGGTTAGTTACCAGGAAGTAGAAAGCTTTGAAGGGATTAGAAGGACTAGGACTTGTGGATTTGTAGGGGGCTGGGAGGGAGTGTATTACTGGTGGGAAACTTTGAGGAATCAAAGCCATGCCAGACTCAGTCAGTCTCTTCTTTCACCCCCGTGCCTGTGCATGAGGATGTAGATTTCAGCTGCTGTTTCAGCACCATGCATGCCTCCATTCTTCCTGCCATGCTGATAATGAACTAAGCCCCTGAAAACGTATGCAAACCCCCAACAGATGCTTTTCCTTTACAGAGAGTTGCTTTGGTCATGGAGTCTCTTCACAGCAGTAGAACAGTGAGTATGACACACACTTACTAGCAAGGCAGTTTGCTGAGTGCCTTGTATGGATTATCTTGGTGAATTTTTCCAATAAGCCTATTAAACTATTATATTTGCTCTGTGGATATTGGGATACACTAGTATAAACAATGATCAAGTGCCAGGACAGGAATTAAAGTTCTCCCTCCTAGTTACTTACCATTTTGTATTGTCTAATTTGGGTCAAACTATGCCCTTCCCCATATTTATTTCTTTATCCATCTCAGTGATCCATGTTCAACTCCAATTTATAAACATCAAATGAAAAAAATTCTAGAACTAAACAGCTCATAAGTGCATTGATTGCTCTTCTTATTACTGTAACATAGTAGTTGACAACAGCAATGTGAGGGATGGAGAGGTTATTCTGGCTTCCAGTTCAAGGACAAGGTCCTGTATGGAAGGGAAGCCACAGCAGCAGGAGCCTGAGTTACAGGATCATATGCCACTACAGTCAGAAAACAGGGAGAGATGAAGGCTGATGCCCAGCTCAATTTTTCTTAAGTCTGGAACTTGAGCCCACGTGATGGTAGCACTAAAATTCAGAAACAGCCTTACTTCCTGTGACAAACATCCTGAAAACACCCTAATAGCTATACCCAGAAGTGTGTTTCCATTTGAATTGGAAGCAAGTCAAGTTGATAGTGAAGACTTATTAGCCTAATAAATATTTTGAATTATTTCACCCTCTGAACTGAAATCTAGTATTCTTTCAATCCACTATGTTCTAGATGAGTTCCTTACTACTAGAGTAACCATTTTGTATATACTATTCTTTTATTAGACAATAGCATATACCTTATTAAACTGACAGTGTTTTTGTTCAAAGAAATTTATATGGTGGCCTGATTATGAGTCACAAAGATGTTACCATTAACTCCACTTCATTTCATTACATTGTTGCTTGTGTCATGTCATGGTACCATAAGAACATTGAATACAGTATAATAAGTTACTCTGGAAAGGAGACCACATACACATATATGTTGTTTTATTTATTTTACTATTAGGTACTAATGTGAATTTTAGTAGTGTGCTTAGTGTACTTAGTCCACCCTGAGTGTGGTTAGTGTCATCATTTGGGGTGAGGACTTTACACAGAATAAAAGAGAAATAGGAGAAAAAAAAAACAGTGTACTTATACATTCCTCCTTCTCTGCTCTTGGCCAATCATGATCATGATGTGGATTCTGCTCTACCACACATTCTTTGCCATAATGGACCAAATCCTCTAGCACACACATTTATTTTTAGCACCCAGGATATTGAGACATAAGAATCATGACTATAGTAGCAATCTTAGATATATGTTACATTTGAGGCTAGCTTGGGATATGTAAAACTCCATCTCCGCCTCCAAAAAAGATAATTTAAAAATTTAATTATAAAAATATTCTGAAAAAAAAGAAAAAAATTCTAAAATTTCTTTGTTAAATTACAAAGGAAAACATTGAAACAAGTTCCACTATCTACATAGGTTTTTCCAGAGTAAAGGATGAGTCAGTAACTGTGTAGCCTTAGTGTTCATATTTGTAAAAACAGGAGTCATTTTATCCTGGTAATGGTGAAGATTGAACAGTCATGGATACTTAATATCTTTTGCAAGGAAAGCTACGTATGTGTAGTGTGGTAGATCTTCAACATCATCTTAAAGGTGATGATACATTTGTAATGATGCGTGCAATAGAAGGGAGTCCAAGGTTATTGGGGGATAGAAGTGAGGGGTTCTATAATGCCTTAATAGACTCTAGTTGAAATTTGCTTAATTTACAATATGTAGGAGGAAGGGTAGTAGGCAGGAATAGGTAGGTCAATCCACCACATTTGTTGAACCCTCCTTTCTCCCAGCCCATACTGGGTCTTGGCTATGTGCCACAGAGGAGGAAACCCCAGATGCCAGGAACTGGTTTGGGTAACTTGCTCTGCTGTGGAGTTAAGCTGTACCTTACTATATTTAGATCCTGTCTTTGTCAGGCAAGAAGGCCTGTCTGACAAGCCACTAGTTTTTCATCTCTGAAAAGCCACTCATCCATGAAGCCTGGGGTTTGAGGGGAGAGGGGAGGAGGAGAAGGAGGAGACCTGGCTTCTCTCCCCACCTCTGAACAGATGGAAGTGAACAGGGCTCGTCCACATCCCCAGCCAAGAGGCATAGGTTTTGGCAGTGGTCCCAGGACACAGACAATGGGAACCAATTGCAGCTCCTTAGCCTGGCTCGCCTGGGGCAGAAGGCCTGTCCTAGGGCTGGCAAAACTGTTTCTTTAAGCTCAGAAAGGGAATTTGGGAGAGGGAAGGGAAGAAGTGACCATAAGAGGTAACCCCTGACAGTTTAGTTTTAAAAACTAGGACACAGCTGGTAACCAGCCCAGTGGTCCTTCCATTTGTCCTTTGTTGTGCTTCTGCCAGAACCATTGTCCAAGGAGGCAGGTGAAACAGGCCAAGAACACTAGTCAACTTGGCACTGAAAAGAGGCCCGTGTATAGGCTGCACGGGAGGAGTGAGCAGAGAGAGTTAGGTTGTGTGTGTGGTGCTGGTGGATAAAATCTGAGTTGCCGTGCATGTGTGAAGCAGGGTCGGTTCTGAGACATGATCAGGAGTGGTTGCTCAAATGGTCCACCTGAGAAACGGAGATTTAGTTAGAAGAATAGCCCTGCTCACATGTCTCAGAGATAGACCTAAAGAAGGGAGCAATCAGATTCCACAGAGGCCTGCAGAAGCACTGCAGCCAAGACTCCTGCATTTAGAAAGATAAATTTCAAAACCACCCCGAGAAGATCACAGAATGACAATCCCGCCATTCATCTCCTGTTGACTACATATTGCAATATAAGCCACTTTTATTCCCTGTAAGTCCTCAACTCCCTCCCTTCCTAAGTACATGACTTACCCCGTCCTTCATTAAAATTACATCCATCTGGCACAATCCCCCTTGACTACCTTCTTCTTTATCGGAAAATGTGCTCAGATTATGTCTAGCATATTGCAAACCCCTTAAGGGCAGATGCCCTTTTTAATTCTCTGTGGGTGTCTCCATCATCTGGGATAAAACACAGGGTATAAAGGAAGAAGATGGGGGATAAAGGAAAAGAAGATAGAGATGTAAGCATACAGAGAAGGGCAGCTCCGTAACAGGATTGCACGGGAAGTCAAGCAGAGACAACATAAAGCACTGAGTCTAGTAGGTGCCAGGTTCAGTGTCGCAGGTATGTCTGATGCACCTACAAAGCGGGAAGCACACACACCCATAACCAGATTAACTGTTAGAATTGCTTAGGGCTATAAATGCTGCTTGCCACCTACAAAACAACTTCTACATAAACACATTATGTCAGAAATTTTCCTTTTCTCTTTTCATATGCATCTGTCTGCCTCCAGCCACATAAGTTTTTCAATTTCATTTATTATTTATTTATTATGTGTATGAGAGACACAAAGACACACACACACATGCATTCATGCATGCATAAGTACATGCACAGTACCATGGTATATGTGTAGAGACCAATCAGAAGTGAGTCTTAGGGATCAAACTCAGGTTGTTAGCCTAGATGGGAGGTATCTTCTTCACCCACTGTGCAATCTTGCCAGTTTCACATGTATTTTAATAAATATCAGCAATCAAATATTGCTTTTATACTATTTAGTTTCCCTCATGCTTTTGCCTGCTTAATAATTGTTTTTTTCTCTTTGATATATTTTTATGCATAAATGTATGCTTTTATGTGAATATGTGTGGATATGTGCTTATGTGTGAATCTGTAGAAGACAGAGATTGATATCAGGTGTTCTACCCTGTTTTTTTAGGCAATGTCCATTACTGTACCTGAAACTCACTCTTTTGGCTAGACTAGATATCTAGCCAGCACTGGGATCTGCCTGTATCCATTTATTCAGGTCTGAGGTTATAGATATTGCAGCTGTGCCCAGTCTTTACATAGGCTTGGAAGATTTGAACTTAGGTCTTTATATTTGCACATCAAGCACACTATCAACTCAACAGTTTCTTCAGAATGCTTCTTTTTTTGTGTGAAATTTTTCTGCTGCCCCTATTTACTCTTTAAGTTGCTTTTACTTCTCTAGCATTTCCTTTGGCCAATGCATGTAGATCTAATTCATTTTTTAAAAATTAGCTAAACAAATCTGCCTGAAATAGTTCCATCAAAATTCTACTATTGATATTGGACTAAAACTTTGTTTTATGCTTTGATAAATAATCACCTAATAAAAGTCCTTGACCATATATTCATGTGTTTGATAATTTTTTTTGGATGCTCAGTTCCATCAAGTAGGATTGTTATGTTATATGGATACATTTTAAAAATTTTATTGCACACCCTCAGCTTTATTTCCAAAAGTGCTCTGGGTCTATATATATTTTCATGTAATAGATGAAAAGTTCCTTTTTCCCCTACACTTTCACCCTCAACTACATAGGCTCAATCTTTAGTTTTATGCATTAGGCAGGTGAAATGATAGTTGTTATTGCTTTAGGTTTATTTCCATAACAATGAAAAAATTCCATTCTTTCTTTAAGTTGGTACTGGCCAATAGAAGTTTTTTTTTTTTTTTTTTTATTTTCTTGTACATATCTTTCTCTCACATCCATCATCTGCACTTTCCTCTCCCATACTGGACTATTTTACTTTATGTTATTAATTTGAATGTGTTCCTTATGTAATACACATGATGTATATCGTACAAACAGAATTTAACTTGATCTCTGAATGGTAATTTAATCTGATTTATATAATTCCTTAATTAATATTCTCCCTTTTTAGATAATTCTAGTTTGTGCCATATTTCCAGAATAAGCAATATGATAACTCACTGACACTATATTGCTACTCTGTCATTCACAGTTCAAAGATAACTCATGGTCTTAACATCAGGTCATATGATTATCTTTTTAATGATGAAGCCAATGCTGGCAAGAGAGGAGATGAGGAATATTAGACAAATACTAATGTTTGAGAAATGGTACCATGTCCACAGTTCTTTCAGCCCATCAGAAGTTGTATTAGGAATGAGATAATAATGTTAGCTTATCCTCAAATTATGTGTTAAATGATAAGATATACATTCTTCTTAGTAAATGGTTCTGGCTCATTTAATCATTGAAGCTGCTGGGATTTCTTTCAGGCTTAGGAAATTAGGATAATGTTGTGATTCAAGAAAATTTAGGAATCTATGTTCTGTACAGAGAGATGGGTAATGGCATATATACTGCTCATCTCTTTCACAATGAAGAGACTGAGTTATATTGACTTGTGCAAGTTCACAGAGTTAGAAAGTGAAACAATCAGGGTTTGAGCGTAGACTTTTTACTCTCATGCTGTGATTGTCCCTCTGAAAGACTTTAAGATGATTTATTTAATGTACCTGAAGGCCCAAAAGAAGGGGACTGTCTCTTATAAGTTGCTTCTCCTCATACAGACTTCACCCTCCCATTGTTTTGTCATTCTCTCCTACAGCTCCAGTCTTGTACGGACTACTGCATTCTTCTCTAACTCACGAAAATCTTTCGTTCTTGCACTGCCTTTAAGTCATTTTTCTACTACTGCCTCCTTAACCACAAAACTTTGCTGTTGCCTCTCTTTTCTGCCTGCTACTCAACAAATGTAGCTCCTTGCCTCTGTTGAAATGATACACATCAAGGTGAGTAAATAGCTTTATTTAAAATGTAGTGATTTTCAGAAATCCTCATCAGACTTGCTGCTTTGTGTATTAGAATCACTTGCAGTATGTACTCAAGGAACTAATTATCTCTGTTGGTCTACATCCAACATCCTTTCCAACCTTCGTTAGTTGCTAGCTTCCTGTGAATGTCCTCAACCAAAGTCCTAAATTATTATATATTATCATAGTTTTTCCTTGCCAAACTCTGAATTCCACATGACCAAGGACAGCCAGTGAGATGATTCTAGTCCAAATAAGGAGAGACAAATTCCAGAACCATCAGAAGGTGGGGTGGCTGCTGCAGTTAAAAAAGACAGGATGCCTGCCCACAATGGTGACTCAGTTTAAATATCAAAAGGTTTCTCTTCCAGAAACCTCATCATTGACAGAACTAGAAGTAACTAATTTACCAGCTATCTGGAAACCCTTAGCTCAGTTATTGGCAGATGAAATTAACAGTCATACTTGCCCCACACATTTATGAATGGAGGGGGTGGTAGATAGAACAAGTTTTCATTTATTGAAAACTGGTTATATCCTGTATACAGCCTTAAAAAGTTGCTAAATGTCTTTGATATACACTTTGTTTACCTTTTATAGTAAACAATAATAAGAGTAAGTTTATTATATGATTGTTATAAGGATAAAATAAGAGATTTCTAACATAGCACTTGGCAATTTGTCATATTCAGAACCACTACAAATATCAACCTCATCATCACCCGCTCTATTATTTTTCCTCATATACAGATGACAATCTTTTTTATTTGCTGAAAGAAAACAGACACAAAAGAGATGACATATGGTACTTGAAGTGCGAGAGATTTGCTCAACCCAAACTATATATAGCCTGTGACTTTGAACTCATGACTTCATGCCTCTGAGCTTTGGCACCCTTGAACATGAAAAGGGAGGGGGATATTATTAATAACTACAAATGGAGTCTCCCATGATATAACAGAAAAAAGATACTGTAAATTAATCTTGTGTTAATGGTATATTAGTATATTTCTGTGTCAGTGAGGCTATATTCTCCAAGGAAAGAGCTTAAATTTAACCTTGACAACTGAGAATCTCCCATCTACCCTTCCTGCTATATCCAAGTTGCAGTGTCCATGTTTCTGCTGCCAACCTTGCTCAGAAGAGTAGGAATCAAGCCTTTTCTTTGTTTTGCATTTTCTCTGGACTTGAAATTCACAATTAACCTTCAACAGGGCAAGATATACATTTCTGCTAGAATCTTTTCCTAACACCATGGGCTGTCTACTTGCCTGATAAAGGTTTCTAACAAAGTGAGAATTCTTTCCAAGTATCTTCATATCTTAATGGAAAATTCTCCTGCAACTTTTCAGATACTTTATCTGTTATTAAATATTACCATTCCCAGCCAGCTTAGCTTCCATTGGAAGGTGAAATATTACAAGATCCTCTCATGATGTGTATTCATGTGACTTCCTGAAACCAGCAATAGATTCAGAAAGCAGATTAAAACACAAAAGGCATTAAATAAATAAAGAAAACCCCATAATGGAAGGATGAGGAGAAAGAATTCATACAGACCTTTCAATATCTTGCAAGGGTGGCTGAGAGCTGATGCCATTTTTTTATACTCTGATTGGCAGATAGTTTGAGATGGTCTGAGATATCACAGCACCCCCTCCCAAACCCCTTGAGATTTATTTACATGACTCTCAAAACCAAGGGACCAAATGAAACATTGGAGAGAATATTATAAAGCAGAATCTGTTTTTAATGCAAAATCGTTTACTCACCAACTTATCCATCTCCAGAAAAAAGATTTCCCTGTCCAAAGCCGCTACATCAGAATCTGGTGAAATGCACAGAATTGGAGAAGGAGTTCACTTTAACCGATAGCACTCACTGATTTTTGCAGTGTTATTCATCTAGGTGACAAAGCCAGAAGGCAAACCTATACTTCTTTCTGACTTTTTATTGCTTCTCATCCCAGTGGGAACCAGCAGAAGGGTAAGAAAAAACCTTTCGAGTGGCAAAATGTGCTTAAGATGTTCTTCAGAAGGAGGGAGGGAAAAATGACTAACAAATAAGAATATAGTTTGTTAGCGTCTGGAGAAAAATGTTCCAGAAGGTTGGCTTCTGTAAATTCTTTGTGACTTCTGGCTCTAGATTGAAGTGAAGGGGAGATGTGGGGGAAGAAAAAGAAGCAAGCATGATGTGCATTGTAGATAAACAAATGATAGGAAGCTTAGCATATAGAACTGTAAACTTAGGGCAGAGTTAGAAGCTGATATGATCCCCCATCACAAGAGGTATTAAAATGTAAGTCTAATGGCTATTAGAGAGCTTAGAGAGAGAATTCCTACACTAGTGAATAATAGGTGGATGTCACTTGTGCTGGTTTGAATGAGAATGGCCCTCTTAGGGTCACATATTTGAATGCTTAGTAAGTAGCACTATTTGAAAAATTAAGAAGTGTGGCCTTTTAGGGGTGGGTGTGGCCTTGCTTGAGGAAACTTGTTACTGACAATGGGCTTTGAGGTTTCAGAAGCCCAAGCTAGGCCCAGAGTCACTCTCTCTTCTTGTTGTCTGCCGATCCAGAGGCAGAACTCTCAAGCTCCTGCTCCAGCACTAAGACTGCTTACAAGCTGTCATGCAAATAATAGACTAGACAACTGAAACTGCAAGGCAGCCTCAAGACCAAGAGTTACTATGCTCATAATAACTGCTTCCAGCAATAGAAAACTAACTAAGACACAACTGATTTTTTTTTTTTTTTTTTAGGTCTGAGAGACTATGCCTTTTTTTTTTTTTTTTTCAATCGTAAGAAAACGAAAATTTGAGGGGCATTTGGTAATAAAATTACTGGAAACATGCCTGGTTTTTTTTGGTCCAAATAGAACTGAAGTCTAACAACCTCACAGAGTGAGAGGATGTGCATTCTATTTTATGGTAGGAAGAACCAATAATGTAAGCAATAGCCACAAAGATAATAGATAATTTATATATAGGTTTTGATAAATCCCAAACATTTATTTAAGCCTTTAGAAAATAAGCTTATTAGCTACAAACCTTTTTCTTCCAAGTTAAAGGGGAGAAAAAAAGCCTGTGTAAAGTCACAGAACCTTCTTTAGTGATGGGAGACTTGCAACCCAGTAGGTAAAGTCTTTCACCCATAACCTCAGAAAGCTTTGTGCTGAAATGGTCAAGAAAAGAAGAAAGTAGAGTTCAAGACTGTGGCATTTAGTGTTAAGCTTCCAGTACAAATATTATACTCTGCTGGATGTATTATCTCATTCTATGTCACAATGACACCGGAAGAATATAAGGGTAAGAGTCAGAAGAGCTAAAAATTTAAGACACTCCTGAAAACAAGGGTTTAAGCTTCTTCAGGACAACCTTAAAAGAAGTCTTATCATCTTTTATAGGTGAAGAAGCAGAAAAGCAGAGAGCTTTAGTAACATGCTTTATGTTTTTAAAAAATATCAGAAGCAAAATTCAACTTTAATTATTGTTGATGTATTATGAATACATACAGAATGCCACTACTTGAGTCAGATCTCAGAAGAAAACTCAACATCCTTCCGGTTCTTACTTCTTTGTTTGACAAAAGGAAGTAGTGTTAATTTTTCTCCCAGCTTACCACTAGAGTAAGATTGTTAGAGATCTCAGCAATAAAAAAAGTACTTAACCTATGAAGTACAGAGGCCCTACATATTTTTAAATAAATTTTCATTGTTTGGGAATTTTATACATGCATGTCATGTTTTAGTGAAATCTGTTCCCCAGTCCTTCTGATATAACCCCTCCTTTATATTCAGTTTTACGTTGCTTGTTTTTGAAGTTCATTGAGGCTCCCTAGTGCTGTCTGAACATGTATGTGTATAGGACCATCTACTAGAATAATGTGTGTGGCATCTTCGAGGCACATACTGGGATAAAATTGACTCCTGCTCCTTGAAGCACTTATTAATTGCTAATGGCTACTCAGCTAGGGATTTGGCTTTACAAGCCTTTTTCCTATCCATGCTGGGATTGGGCCAGTTTGATCCAGTGCCGATTCTGTTCAAGGATGCACTACCACTGTGAGCTCAGATACACAATAGCCTTGTTACACCCAGAAAATACCATTTGCTGCAGATATCCCATTACTTCTGCTTCTTGTAATAATTCTACCTTGTGTTTTTCCATAATCCATGATCTTTGAGAGAGGGATGTGATACAGATGTGTAATTTAGAGGTGAGCACTCTATAGTCACAAATTCATCACAGAAGTTTCTTGTTGCAATGTATGATGATTATTAATAGAATCCCAGTGTCTTTGTATAATCACCATGTACAGAGACCCATTGTCTATGTATTGATCACCATATATTGCAATGAGAAATTCTCTGATTAAAGTTGAGAGATGCTCTAACCTATGTGTAAAAAGGTACAAGCAGAGTCCAGTTTATTAATGTGTTCATTTATCAGATTGATAGTATTGTATTCTCCATTGTGACATCCAGCCATGGGATTTTGACCCATTTAATGGTTCCACCTTGTGGAACAAGACTTAATTCCAGTTTTGGAACACAAAGGCTTAACTGAAGAGGGGAATGGCCGGGCAGGATAAAGAGGAGGAGTATGAGGAATTGGGATAACTAATAACCACAGTCAAAAAAATCTACATGGAAACTTACTACTGTAGAAACTTCCTAAGATAAACACATATATTTTATATAAAAAGATGCATGGACATGTATTAATGAATTTAAAGGTGGCTAGCCTATAATGGGAAGAATGTTCCTCCTAGATACCACAGACCCAAGATTTCCCGTCTCCAGACCCCCTCATTTTAGTCTGGAAGTGTATTTCTACTTAATACTAAGTTTCTTATCCCTGGAAGCAGTAGTTAGCAGCCAGGTCTTGGAGGCTGTGAAGCTGAGGCAGAATTAAAGTGTGAGAACACAATGGATCATAGCCAAGCACCTGTAAATAGAAGTGAGAATATGTTTCTATATGAATTCTGGAAAGCAGGAGACTCATAGAAAATACCCTTTAACTGATCTTGACATTATGGGACTAGGATACTCTATTTATTATCTGGGATGTAATGCTGGACCTTGTTGGCCCAGTTTGTCTCTGCTGGCAGGGAATATGACATAATGTTGGAAAAATAACAACTACTGCCTTCAGCATAGAGCAACGGGCTTTTGGGATATCACTTGGGAGAACTACTTCTTTGGTTAGTGTGAGTTTCTGTGTTTATATTTTCTTGGCATGGAAAAATACTGTGCAAAAGAGTGCAATCTAGATTGGCCTGTGTCGACTTCTTAGCAGTTAGTACCAGCCATTAGGCATGTTATTCTGACTTACACAATCTTTGCCATTCAAATAACTGCCCAGTTTGTACCTGAACAATATTTATAGTGAAAGTATTTTAAGTGTCTCTGCTTGGAAGATTCTTCCACTTTGGGCTTTTGCCCTTAAGCTCACTCTTTGTATTTCCATTTTAGAAGACAGAATTTGTCTGCTAGTGTCTCTGAAAGTATGTCTTTTACCTTCCCTGTTAGTTCTAAAATTGTTACTAAATCAATTCAATGTTAGATCATTTCTCTCAATTCGGCTGGAAAAGCCAAGTACTTGAGGTTTTCAAAGCACATGTGATATTTTATGGCAAAAAATGTCCTTCAGCCAAGAGTCAGAAGACCAGTGGTTGGCTTTTCTTTCTGCTTAAAATTGTCATATTCATTTAGAAATTCATGTTTACTGAGAAAAAGGAAATTCAATATGAGAAGTACAAGTCTCAGGGAAGCAGGAAGTGTGTGAAAAACTCAGAGCTTTCCCTCCAGGTCTCCTGTAGCAAAGGGGTGTGAGCAGTAAAATGTCCAGAGGGCAGATGTGACAAAACTGGGACTGGAAACATGAATCAATGTTAGAAAGCAAATTAATAGGAGAAAGTCCATCTGCATAAAGAACAAGAAACCATGAGCTGAGACACACACACAGAATGGAAGTAGAGCAACTATATCCAGGAATAAACAGAAATCAGGTAGGATCAGACCATGAAAACATTGTATTCCAAACATAGTAATATACCCATGTTCTATGCAAGCTGTAAATAAACTTACCCTTCTGGTTGAATGAAAAGATAAGTTTATTACACATCCTGTAAAAAGAGATGACATCAGGTTGGAAAATATTGCCTTTAACAATATGTGTTGGGGAGGGGGTTGTCTCACTTGGAAGAACTACTTCTCTAGATAGTGTGAGATTCTCTGTGTACAGTTACTGGAAATGTAATTATACCAGTCACAAGAGTACTGTCTAGATTGTCCAGTGTTTAGTTTATAGTGGTTAGTATGGGTCATTATGCATGTGATTTTTGATTTTGTAATCTTTGCCATTCAAATAAAAGCTATGCAAATCATGGTCCTGTAAACAAGAATAGTCTTTGTTGATCACAGCTCAGTCCTGATCAAGGGTCAGAGTCTTAGGGTTCTTTGGATACAATCACTCAAGGCTAACAGTTTGTGGTACCTGAGCTCTGCATGTTAAAATACCTTAATGGAAAATAACTTCACTGTCCAGTCTTTTATTAATAGCCTTTCCTCCATAGTACTATCAATAGGGAAGTCATCAGAGAATGTTACACCATCTTGAATATATGTGCATGTAGAGTTATAAGTTCAAAGTTTATTCTGGCTGAAGTTTCGAGGGTATCTTGTAGTGTGTGTGGTAGAGTAAGCCCCGATGAGATGTGAATGCATACACCTGGAAGAGGACAAGTAAAGTATTATCTAGGGATGGAAAGGTGAGAAAGTAAGCCCACAATGCCATTATACATCAGGACTCTACCTTTCTTATATGCTAAGTTCTCATATTCCTAGGCCCAAGAGCCCCCATCTTTCTACTATTACATCCTCCTCCTGTGACATGACTCTTCATAGCAGATATCTCAAGAGATATGCATTTAAGCTACTTGCATTTAAATATAATTAGTTTTCCAATAAGTGCTGATTTTAGTTGATATAATTCCCACCAAATGCAATTAAGCTCTGATTTTTATTGAGGAAATATATGATTCCAGTTAGCATTTTTGAAATATTGTGAATGGGCTGGAGAGATGGCTCAGCCGTTAAAGGCTAGGCTCACAACCATAAATATTGTGAAGTGTTCAAAGAAGACTGGCATGGCCTCTTTCGGCTCTTCTTGCAAGGGACTAAGAAGAGTTCAGGAATTTTTGCTAGATATGTTCAACTACTTGGTCAACCTCTGCAGTGCTATATGTTAAATGAAAAACTCTCTTCTCTGTACTCCATGTAAATTGTGAATCACTCTTCTAATGTGAGAATTTATAGCATTAAGATTATGTAGATTTCTTTGTAATATTAGGTGCTAGACATTCAACATAGTAAGGTGATAGATAATATCACTAAACTTGTGGAAAGCTGGAAAATTCAGAGAGATAGAAAGATTTTTAAGACAGCACCAACCATTCTCCTATGTAACCAGAACTGCTTCCTCTTATAGCTTCTTTGAAAACATGTAGGGGATTATCTTCATTGTATTAGTATAGGTGGGAAGACATGTCTACTCTAAGCAGCTTCATTCCTTGGCCAAGAGAATCTGTTCTGATAATGTTAGGAAAGTGAGCTGAGCACTAGCAGGCATGCATGCATTCACCATCCTCTTCTCCTGACTGTAGAAATGCTGCTGCCAGCTGCTCAAAGATCTTGATACCTTGATTTCCTTGCCATGATGCATTCTGACCAGCTACTGTCAACTAAAATTAACCTATTCTCCGCTATGTTACTTCTGTTAGGGTCTATTGTCACAATGGTTAAACTAAGACAGGCCATGCTAGAGAAACATTCTATTACTGAGATACAATCTTAGCCCTTGGAGTTTTGAGACAGGGCCTTGCTATGTAGCCCAGGATGATCTTGAACTTAGAACCTTTCTGTCTCTTTGTCCTCAGTGATGAGATTACAGGTGTTAGTTACTA
Source organism: Sigmodon hispidus (assembly GCA_004025045.1). NCBI lineage: Eukaryota > Metazoa > Chordata > Mammalia > Rodentia > Cricetidae > Sigmodon > Sigmodon hispidus. The sequence goes on from PVIH01000301.1 coordinate 138,447, forward strand.
TGATCCTCTGGGTATCTGGGTGATTCAAACGGCTGAAGGAATTGTTTTTCATATTCCAACATTCCCATTTAGATTTAGGAGACTATCAGTTCCTTGGTGCAATGGAGCAAAAATCAAGATATAGCACTTATAAAAAATAGGAGTCATTACAGAATTTTTAAAAGGGTGTTTTTCACCCTATTTCAGAATAAGGAATATGATTGAAATATGATTATAAAAGGATGTTGATAGTGGAGAAAAGAGTAAGATACTGCAGAGAACAAGTGTGAATTGTAAAGATAAAACTGTTCTCTTAATTCATTTCCTGGTGAGGGGTGCTAAGGAGAGGATAATAAACCTGTAAGTTTGGCTTTATGAATCTTCTACAGCAATAGTTTTCAACCTGTGGATCAAGAACCCTTTGGAGGTTGAAAAACTCTTTTATAGAAGTCACATATCAGATATCTTACACATTAGATGTTTACATTATGACTCACAATGAACTACTAAAGAAAATAACTTCATAGTTGAGAACCATCACAACGTGAAGAACTGTATTAAAGGGTTGCAGCATTAAGGAGGTTGAGAACCACTGTTCTATAGTATTCTAAACTGATTATGGGGGAAAGATTCTGAATTTAAATTTTAAGGTAAACTATTACATATTTGGGCTGAAACAATACATTAGACTTCATAATGGTCACTTTTGTATATAAAAAAATCACCAATTCTGACAAGATAACAAGTAACTCTGAAAATGCAAAAAAAAAAGATTGAGTATTTTTTACTCACTGTCTTTTACATAGTTTGTTCTTGGAACTGTATTAGGAACTGGGGATTTAGCCAAGATCAAAGCATGCAACCCCATCCTTGATTTCCTGTGAAAAGATGAGACAGAGATAGATAGAAGAATAGAATCTTCTGCATGTTAGAGGCCTATGTGAGTGTACGTGTGTGAATATATGTATGTGTGTGTGTAAGTTAGAAGGGAAATATCGAGAAAAAGTGAGAACAATCTTGCAATATAGTTTTTCTTCTTTGCAGTGCTGGATCATGAAGCGAGGGTGTCTATACTGAGTTACAACTCTATCTGACTGTTGTTACTAAATGCAATGGGCAAGATTAGCCTTGGATTTAGATGTGGTGGGGGAAATAGGGAAGATCATGGAAGAGTTGAGGAAGTAGAAACTGTAATTAGAACATACTGTATAAAAAGCATGTATTTTCAATTAAAAAAGAATAGACTTGTGAAGAGGAGACATCTGAGAAAAGGTAGCCAGTGAGAGGATGAGCATTTCAGTTGCTAGTTTACTGAGTCTGTGCAACAGTCATAGCTAAGACCTTGAATAGATATTATTGGCTTTATTTACATACAGAACAACTGATGCTCAGAATGTGCTATGGGAATATACTACTGTACATTGTACATATTTGTCCCTCCCACTAGTTGAATAAATCATTGATTGGTCAGAAGGCAGACAGGAAGTATGGGTGGGGCTACCAGACTGAGAAAACTCTGGGAACTGGAAGAACACAGCAGAGACACCAGCAGATACCAGCAGAGGAAAGAAGACAACAATGCTGCTCTGGGGAAAAGTACCAAGTCACTTAGCTAAACAAGATAAGAATCATGGGTTAGTTTAAAAATAAGAGCTAACTAGCAATATGCCTAAGCCATAGAACAAAGAGCATGGTATTAAGAATTTGTGTGATTACTTGTGAACAAGCAGCTGTGGACAGTCTATTTGGGATAGCTGGTTTGGACCTTGGGGCCAGTATGGACCAGAAACTATATACTACAAGAATGAGGTTGTCTAGCTGTTTGATGGCAGAATTAGGCTCAGGTGATTCCTCTTACTAATGTGCTCCTGGCTCTCTTACAAGAGTTTAGGCAGTTTTGTGGCTGTCATCCCACTTATAGCTGCCTAACTGTTGTAATGAACCTTCTGACACTAACTGCCTTATGAGTTAGTAGGTGGCAGGCACAGCACATGTCCCACTTTCTCCAGTCTCTATTTATGTCCTTTCCAACCTTGTTCTTTCTAAGCCCAAGTAGTATGCAGAGGTGCAGGCAGAGTAAAGGACTTCACTTCAAACTTTCCTGCAATCCTTTGTCCATCAAAGTGTAGCTCATCCAGAGTTTCCTCAACACACTCATACTTGGGAGATAGCAGCATAATGCTGTGGTGGATGGATGGATGGATAAAACCCAGACAAACAAGTAACCAGCAAAGAGCAGTGGCAGCTTCTATCTGCATCAGCAGGGCACACTCTCTTAGAGCATCCATGCTCTTACTCTTCAATTTATGCTGTGAATCAAATGAGAAGCAAAATGAATCATTAGCAAGAATATAATATAAATCCTTAGATAACAGCATATATCACATCCATCAGAGACTTAAACTGAGCTTAGGAGCAGATCTCAATGACAAGGACAAAGTACTGTGAATCCATTTTGGTAAGACTTAAACTAAATACTCATTTCAAGAGTATAAGCAAAATTCAGTAAATGAGGTTACAGAAACATTGGTCCATGAACCTTCCAGTAACTTATATAGGAAATCCTTATCTTCTAGATTGTTCCTTGCTCAATTTTTGCCACAGTTGTACAACAACCAAAACAAACTATAGAATACTAATCTAAACACTCCTCCCACTCCTCTGTTGAGAATGCTCCCATGGTTCCTCATTGCCTTCAAAATACTTTTTGATCAAGCCTCCATTAATCTTATGGACTAATCTCTTCTCATTCTTCATTTTATCCCACATATAATAGTTAGCTCTTTTTAATCTGAAGTACTTTCTGCTTTCTCAGATTCATGCTAGTCCCTCTTTCTCTTATGTTCTGTATTTCCCCATATGATATTGTTTGTGCCTACAGCCCACCCAGCTACCCATATCCTGCTGTTGCCCATGCTCTGAGGTGTTGCACAACTATAATTTATCCAGCCAAATGTGTCACTCTATATCAAGATCATTTGTGGCTACTCTGAGCAGCCAGATCCTAAGATCTGGGAGGCTGGATCATGCTGTTTTCTTGACACTTTAATGCCTCCAACTCACCATAGGTTATATCATATAGAAGGTTTAAGTATTGTTTATGAGTTCTTCTTGTATAACAGGTACCAATATTATCATTTTCCATTTAATTATCCTTAAATAATAAGAATGTTTTCTTGTGAAGAGGCTCTTCAGTAAGAACATTCATTCTTTTTTTAAAAAATATTTTTATTATATTAAGTACATTTGTGTTTTACTTGCATGTCTGTGAGGGTGCCAGATCTTGACGTTAGAGACAGTTATGAGCTGCCTTGTGAGTGCTGGGAATTGAACCCAGGTCCTCTAGAAGAGAAATCAGTCCTCCTAACCGCTGAGCCATTTCTCCAGCTCCAGGACATTGATTCTTTATTAGCATTATTTGTCTGTAGGCAGCACATTCAAAAGAAGAAAGGCTTTTGAGTCTAGGCATGTGGGTATGTGTGTGTGCCTGTGCAGCTAATGCCTACCACATGAAATGGAACACTTAGCAAGATGTTTTAGTTGCCATAGCTAATATGAGGTAATTGTCCAAATATGATCTTAAATAATTTTTAAAAGTTACAAATATTAAGTAACTAAGTGCATGCATCACAATCGTGTTGTTCACAAGCTCCTTTGTGAACAACACAATTGCTGAACTTACTTATGAGAACAAAAATTACTCAGCCCCTTATTTCTGTTTCCTTCAGTTTTAAGGATGAATGAGTTTGAATTTCTGACAAGTTTGTAGATAATTAAGTAAAAGAAACACACATACATATCACACACACACACACAAACACACACAAAGAGAGACAGACATACACACACACACACACACACACAAGAGAGAGAGAGAGAGAGAGAGAGAGAGAGAGAGAACTACTTATACCATCTAGAAGAAATGAGTGAGACTTAATTTCCATATGCCTTACCTTTTTATCTTTGACAGTAATTTTTCTAGTTATAAACTGGCTATTATAATGTACTTCCTTTAATAGACATTGCTATGGATCAATAATTCCCAAATTTTATTTCCTGCTAAAATTGTTCCAGGAAATTGAAATATGTAATATCTTGGAGAAACAAGCCAAAACCCAAGTTTCTGGGGGTAGATGACATTGCTGGCTTAAAGGCACTGAGAAGGTCTGCATAAATATATTTAAATAATTGAAAATTCAATTTTATTGAATCTTTTAAAACATTTTTTTCCTAGAGTACTCTTATTATAATTTCATGGGAATAGATTTCCCTGGCACCCAATTTGGAAAATGATTGCAGAGATGAAAGGGCTTTGGAAATGTACATAGCCGTTTAGACCACAAAACCCACTAACATTTGAATGATAGTTCTGTAACTTGTAATGTACTTTAAAATGCACAGTATAATTTCATTATCTCACAAATGCAGGAACTTGACCAAGACTTCAATAATAACTGTGAAATCTAAGGCTCAGAAAAGTTATCTAACATCATCCAGAGATTTCAAGGATGAGTTTTGTTGTCAGATGCTCAAAAAGGCAAGAAGTTGAAACAGAAGCACAGCGAAAATGTGGATATAAATGTAGGATAAAGGAGATCTAGAGAAAACAGGCCCCAATCATGGCCATAATGATGCCAAGAGAAGTTCCAAGATGCTCATTTAATATTAACTAGGTAATGTAAAGATTCAAAGGATAACCCATCAGGGTCCTATGAGAGTCAGCAGCAGGTTCTGTCTGGACGATATTTGAATGGTGTTTTGTAACTAGTTGGCAAATAGACACAGATATTTCCTTTAATTGCCTGGAACATAGCCCCAGCATTGTGCTTCCATCTGCCAGAGCCTGACACAGAGTTCCAGACCCTAGCTCAACTCTGGGTCTTTTCTTGTCCTGTTCATTATTTCTGATCATCACGTGTGGACATCTGATTGCACCACTGGACCTGAGCTGCCTAGAAACCCAAGAAAGTCGTGCTGTGATTGATGCTGGTGACATTGTGACACCGGGCTCCCCTTGGCTTTGGATTTTTGGGAAGAAAGAGAAAAAAGAATATTATAAGCTACTTTAAATGACGGGTTCCATTGTTTGGACCATTAAGTATTATTCTGTCTATCCTGCATTTGGTTAAAAAAAAAACAAAACTGAGGCATAAAAAGGGAAATCCCTGGCTGAAGGCCTCACAAAGAGCCAGAGCCTGATGCTGGCTAGGATGAATTCATCTTGTTTCTTTTTAGATTTTTCAAACACGGCCAACTTTTTGAGATTTTTAAACTTTTCTCAGGATTTCTTTCAACATTTTACTTTTTAGTTAAAAAATTAAAAATATGGTTATATACAATGCATCAGAGAGATTCCTGGACCCTGACCACCATTCTGGGGAGTTACTCTCCAGGAACAGGGTCAATCCCGAGAGCCTGATCTCAGCTCTCCCTAGCAGACAGGAGCTAGGGTTTGGCAGTGAGGGGTTCCTCCAGCTACACCTAAAAGAGGGGACCTTACACGGCCAGTCCAGCCTCCAATTGCATCAGCAGAGAAGGACCACAGACATTGAAATTCAGACACTTAACGAGAGCAGAGTCAGAGATCAAGCAGACTCCTTGCTCAGAGAAGACAGGAGACAAAATAGAAATGAAAAGGGGGACATAAAAACAAACTCCCCCCCTGGAAATCCAGAGAATAATCAGGTGATACTTTGAAAATCTATATTCCACAAAAATGGAAATCCTAGAAGAGATAGACAGCTTTTTGGACAGGTACCATTTACCAAAATTAAATGAAGAACAGATTAATTACTTAAACAGACCTATAAACCTTAAGGAAATTGAAGCTGTCATTAAAAGCTTCCCAAGTAAAAAAAGCCTAGGTCCAGATGGTTTCAGTGCAGAATTCTACCAGGCAATCAAAGAAGAATTACTACCATTACTCCTCAAACTATTTCACACAGTAAAAGTTGAAGTAATATTGCCAAATTCTTTGTATGAGGCCACAATGACCCCAATACCCAAGCCACTCAAAGATACAACAAAGAAGGAGAATTACAGAACAATTTCCCTCATAAATATTGAAGCTAAAATTCTCAACAAAATTTTGGCAAACAATATATAATAATAAATAAAAAATATCATCCACCATGATCAAGTAGGCTTCATGCCAAAAATGCAGGGATGGTTCAACAAAAAAAAATAGAAATGTCATCAATCATATAAAAAAACTGAAGAAAAAACCACATGATCATCTCTTTAAATGTTGAAAAAGCCTTTGACAAAATCCAACACTCCTTTACGATAAAAGTCCTAGGAAGATTAGGAATACAGGGAAAATATGTAAATATAATAAGATGATTTACAAGAAGCCGACAACCAACATCAAAGTTAATGGAGAAAAACTCAAAGCAATCCCACTAAAATCAAGTACTAGACAAAGATGTCCACTCTCCCCTTATCTATTCTATATAGCTCTCAAAGTTTTAGCTAAAGCAATAACAGAATGAAAGAAGATTAAGGTGATAGAAAGTGGAAAGGAAGAAGTGAAGCTATCTCTATTTGCAGATGATATGATTGTATACATTAGTGACCAACAAGATTCTACTAGGGAACTCCAACAGCTGATAAACACCTTCAGCAATGTAGCAGGATACAAGATTAAGCCAAAGAAATCAGTAGCCCTTCTATACACTAAAGATAAAAGGGCTGAAACAGAAATAAGGGAAACATCACCCTTTAACTAGCTGTGAATATCATTAAATACCTTGGAGTAACTATAACCAAAGAAGTAAGAGATCTATTAGACAAAAATTTTAAATCACTGAGAAAAGAAATTGAAGAGGATATCAGAAAATGGAAAGCTCTCTCATGTTCCTGGATAGGTAGCATCAACATAGTAAAACTGACAATTCTACCAAAAGCAATCTTCAAATTCAATGTATTGTCCATCAAAATAGCAACACAATATCTTATGGACCTTGAAAGAACAATACTCAACTTCATTTGGAATAATAGGAAAGCCAGGATTGCCAAAACCATTTTGCTCAAAAAAGAACCCCAGGAGGCATCACCATCCCCTACTTCAAGTTATACTATAGAGCTACATTAATAAAAACAGTCTGGTACTGGCATAAAAACAGACTTGTGGATCAATGACATCGAATTGAAGATCCCGACGTTAACCTAAAAACCTATGAATACCTGATCTTTGACAAAGAGGCCCAAAATATTCAATGGAAAAAGATAGTATCTTTAACAAATCGTATTAGGATAGCTGGTTGGTAGTGTGTAGAAAAATCCAAATAGATCCAAGCCTGTCATCCTGCACAAAACTCAAATCCAAGTGTATCAAAGACCTCAACATAGACCCAGGCACTCTGAACTTGATAGAAAAGTGGGGAATACTCTCCAATGAATTGGCACAGGTGACCACTTCCTAAATATAACAGCAGTGGCACAGACACTAAGAACAAAAATTAATAAGTGGGATCTCCTGAATCTAAGAAGCTTCTGTACAGCCAAGGACAGAGTGAATAAGACAAAACAACAGCCTACAGAATGGGAAAAGATATTCACCAATCCTACAAGTGATAGAGGATTGATCTCTAAAATATATTAAGAACTCTAGAAACTAGAGTCCAAAACCTTGAATAACCCAATCAAAAAATGGTGTTCAGAACTAAAAAGGGAATTAACAGCAGAAGAATTACAAATGGCTGATATACACTTGAAAAGTGCTCAACTTCTTTAGCCATCAGAGAAATACAAATCAAAACAACTTTGAGATACCACCTGAAACCTGACAGATTGGTTAAGATAAAAGACACAGGTGACAACCTATGCTTGGAGAGGTTGCGGACCAAGAGGAGCACTCCTCCAATGTTGGTTAGAGTGTAAGGTTGTTCAGCCACTCTGGAATGCAGTATGGCGTTTTTTCAGAAAACTGAAAATCAATCTCCCCAAGGATCCAGCAATATCACTTCTGGGTGTATACCCTAAAGAAGCACATTTACACTCCAAAGGCATTAGCTCAACTATGTTCATAGCAGCATTATTTGTAATAGCAAGAACCTGGAAACAACCTAGATGCCCCTCAACTGAAAAACAGATTAACAAACTGTGGTACATCTATACAATGGATTACTACTCAGCAGTGAGAAAAAATGATATCCTAAAATTTGCAGGAAAAGGATGGATTTGGAGAATATTCTCCTGAGCGAGGTATCAGAAACCCAGAAAAGTAAGCATGGGATGTACTCACTCATTAGTGGATTCTAAACAAAAAAGAAAAAAAGCAAATCATGCTCAAGCTGCAATCCACAGGCCCTGAACAGCTTGGGATTTGAAACACCTTGGACTGACTCCTTGGATCCCACTTCTTCTAGAGGAACACCTGACTCAGTCTTGATGTTGTAGGGAGAAAACTGGATCTGCCAGGAGTGGAGACTGAACAGAGCAATATTGGGACCTTGGGACCTCCTACCCTTACTGAGGAGGAGATGGGGAGATATGGAAAAGAGACAGGGACTGGAGGGGGTAGGATGAGGAAGGGACCTTGAATAAGGATATACAAGGATAGAAAATGTGACTTTATTGCATCGTAAGGACATTTACTCCTTACCACCCTCTGTCACTTCAGTCTCAACCTTACAGGCTGCTCTTCCCAGCTCTACTCTTCTCCTTCTGACCTTCCCTTCCTCCTCCCTTCCTCCCTCCTCCCTCCCTCTCTTTCTCTGTTTCTTTCCTCTCTTAAGTATTTTGTGTAGCTAATATTTTCCTATTAAAAATTGTAAACATTCTCTTTTTATTTATGTGTATATCAGTGTCTCTGTGTGCATGAAAAAGGTGATGTCAGATTGTACAGTTGGTTTCCAGTTGGTGGTGTAGGAACAATACTTAAGTCCTCTGCAGGACTAGCAAGTACTGGTCAACACTGGTCCACCTTTCTTGCTCTCATCAAACAGATCATATTTATTTACTCTGTGGGGTGTGTGTGTGTGTGTGTGTGTGTGTGTGTGTGTGTGTGTGTGGTGCCATCACATGTAATTGGAGGTCAAAAAACAACTCTCTGGAATCCATTCTGTTTTTCCGTTATTATGGTTTTAGAAATTATAAGTAGGTCATTGGATGACACATACCTTTACCTGATAAGCCATCTTGCTACCACATTTTCTTTTTTTCAATTGTCTTTTTTCAGTGACTCAAGATTTAAATAAAAGCCAAAAGTGGTGTTGGGGTAGGAGAGAGAAAATAAAAAGTTGAGAAAGTATAAGAAGGGACAGAGTGGGAGGGATGGGACTCTTTGGATCTAATTTTATCTCCTGTACCACCACACACATGCTTCAACCAAAAATAGCTCATATTTCGTGTAGCCAGTTATATAGTCTTTCAAGTTTTAGGGATTGAACCCAGGACATTTCACATGCTCATGCACTCCCACTGTGCTGTGTCTCTAGCTCGTTTGCAGTGTACTCTTTCTTTTTAATTTTTGATATTATAACATAACTACAATAGTTCTTTCTTCCCTTTTCTCCCTCCAAACCCTTCCATTTGCCTCTCTCTGCTTTCCTTCAAATTCATGGCCTCCTTTTTTCCATTCATTGTTATTGCATGCAAATGTGCATATATCTATATATACCAAATATAATCTATCTAGTCCATAATGCTGCCTGTATGTATGTTTTCAGAGCTGACAATTTGGCAGTGGTCAGCAGATTGTTTTGCTTTTTCATGTGGAAGCCAGCTCTCTAGTCTTAACTTTTCTCAGCTGCCTGCCTTTTGTGTAGGGTTCAGGCCTCATGTGCTCTTCTCTTTCCAATTTGGCCTGTTCACAGGTGCGTCATTGTTCAGATCAAATTTGGACATTCTGACTCTTATAATCTTTCCACTCCTCTTCCACAATATTCCCTTGGCCTTAGGTGCTTTAGTGTTCTGCTGTATACTTTTGATAAGCTTCCCTTTGGACAGTGTGTTGCTCTTGGAAAAAAAAAAGTACCCAAAAGTACTAAAAAAAATTCTTCTAGTTTGTCCCTGATTTGGTTTCCTTGTATGAATAGTCTATATCTGTGTATTCAGTGTGAGCGTGGTTAGATATTCAGTATGAGTGTGGATAGATGTTGCCTTGGTATTTCAACCTGTGGTGAAATATTGTATATTTAATAAATTTTGTCTGGAATGTCAGAGAACAGAATCCCCCATAGCCAAGCCATGAAAGACGACAGGGAGTGGTGACCATGCCTTTAATCCCATCACTCTGGAGACAAAAGTATGTCTAGATTTCAGTGAGTTCACGGCCTAAAAGCCAGGCTGTAATAATGCATACTGTTTGTTCCAACACTTAGGAGGCAGAGGCAGGATGACCTCTGTGAGTTCAAGACCAACCTGGTCTACAAAGCAAGTTCCAGGACAGCCAGGACTGTTACATAGAAAACCCTGTCTCAAAACAAAACAAAACAAAACAAAAAGCAAAAGAAAAACAAACAAACCAAAAAGGCTAGAAAGATGATTCTGGGCTAGAGCAAAATGTGGAGGCCAAAAACCTTATACAACAAATGGTGCCCAAATGTGGCTTTGTCCTCGAATATTTCAGACAAATTTTGTTAAATATAAAATATGTCACCACATAGATGGTCACTGGGAATATAAGATATTTTATGTATGCACTAAATAGAACTTACATAAGGACTAAGAACTTGCAACATGGGCAAAGTAGACAGCTCATACAAGGATGTATTCAATCTATAAGTATTAAGATTTTCCCATGAAAAACATAATTCCCAAGCAAGAGTGACATCTGAGCACTCAGAAGGCTGATCCATTTCGCATCTATGCAAAGCTTTATCAGAATCTGTGGTGTAGGTGGAAAGCATGTTATAAACATGTCCAAAAGGAAAGTCCATGGTCATGTGATTGAGAAATATAGAACCATATTCTCTGCTCTCATATGAGAAATCATGACTAATATTCGAATCTAGGATAGTTTCTGATATTTATATTTAATTGACTTAATAATGTCATAATATTCTTGGTAATGATGACAGTTAATAGTTTATATTACCCAGGGGAAGATAATGAAAATCTATTTATCATCTGTCTATTATCTGTCCATGCATCCATCCATCCTTCCATTCATCCACCTACCCACTCATTTATCATATAGTTTTTAGTGGATATATCTAAATCTTGATCTTTACAGATCTCTGCTTAAACATCCATATAAACATCTATAATCTATCTGTCTCATATATGTATTACGTCTGCCTATCTATCTGTCCATTAAGTATCTATCATAGAGTTAATCAGGATTCAGATCACAAAAATGAAGGAAAAGAGCTTAGAGTGCACACCCTAATAGTACTGGGAAGTGGTTTGAAATGAGGCTTATCTAATTTTTCTTTTGTTGCAAGCATGATTTTTGAGGTGTTACCATTATAGTCAACATAATAGTCCCTTCACACATCCACATCTCCACACTGTCTTTCATGAAAGCAATACAATCTGACAGGTGTATACAAGCATCAAAGCACCCAGCCTCAATTCTCTTGATTATTACCTACACACACACACACACACACACACACACACACACACACACACACACACACACACACACAGCAAAATTTCACAGCTGACGCCTTTGTGGCCCAGGCTGTCATCCTGGATAAATAAAGCAATTCCTTCCTTTTACAGGTAAGAATGTAGAGAAATGAGAAAACTAACTGGAAACACTGAGCAAGATAGTGTCAAAGCTAGTGTAGAACCTGGGTGGTCTATGCTAGGGTTTTTTACTCTGATACCTGGAGATATTGACAATGAAGATACTTTCACTTGTCACAGCAGGACCAGAGCTACTGGCATCTAATAGGCTGAAGTTGGAGATGCTGCAAAGATTTTTTCAAGTCACAGGACAGGTGTGCTGACAATGAAGGAGTCTCCATTTGAAAGGCTTCTGGTGTTGAGAAACATTCTTTCATGTCATTGTGAAGCCAAACTCTTTATGCTAGTTAAATAAAGTCAGCTAATATGGGAACGTTTCCCAAAACCACACAGTAAAAATAAGACTTGTTGTCATGAATCCACTGACATTCAGTTAAATCATACATTGATTCCTGTCACAAACTTCAGTATAAATCAAGGTATACACACAATATCTAATGGAATATGAAAATACACCACGCCACAATAGCCAGAGTAAGTGGTGTTAACCATAGTTACATGGAAACCACCAGAATTTTACATCTGATTGGATATGAAAAGATGCCATTCCATAATAATCAGAGGAAGTGGCCTTGACCATAGTTACATGGGAATCACCAGAACTTTACATCTGATGGGATGGGCTGGCCTTGAGAGAAGCACCATCATCTATGAACTGCAAAGGTACTGAAGGTGCGTATTTCTGATCATGTACCAAGATCTTATAAATCAGTAACCAAGGCATGGTCTTGTTCTGTTACCACACACATCCAGAAATAAACATTCTTTGTGTCCCAAACATTGATGATTTATTATGTGAGACTGTGCTCTGCATTGGAGTGAAATTATTTATGTAATTTATCACCATGTACCTTTTACTGGAGAATAGGCAAATATCTCTTTATACATTTCAGTTCTATACTCTCCAAACTTGGGAAAACAACAATGCTGACCATATAGAATTGTGCTAAGGATTAAATGATAAAATTAATATACAACATTAGGTAGTGGGAATAGAACAAGAACAATAGTGCCTTCAGTAGTTATAATTATGACAGACAGGAGCCCTATATCTCTATCTTGCTTTATTTTACTCACTACCATATTACCTTTGACAAGTTACTATACTATTCTGAGTCTTGGCTACATGATGGTTACAGGCTATCTTTTGATAGGCTATACCCCAAATCTTATAACTTTTAAGAGACTCTGGGCTTATCACAATCCTTTTCTTCTGGAACTTGGCTACTGCAATGAGTGTGCTAATGCAAGACAGATCCTCATGTTCCTGTATCTTAACCAAGTGAGCATAACTAGATCCCTGTGTTCTAGCTGAACAAAGGTAATAATAATGCTAAAGTGGGCCAGCGTTATGGACTGCCCACTGCCTGTCCCTGGCTGCTTGGGATGTGTATCAGTGCCAGCCTGCAGTGATCATGAACAAAGAGAGGAGATGGTAGTGGTTTTATTTTTAACAGACTGACTCATCCTCCCTCTGGTTGTGAGCTGTGAAAAGCAGAGGAAGAAAGCAGAAGATATAAGAAGTACAAGTTCAGGACACCTTTACATCATTGAGAATCAACTGCAGGAGATGCCATCCAATCTTGTTCAGTTAATCTGCCCTGGAAAAGATAGTTAACTCAAAGCGACTGGATTCAAAGGACAGGAAGGGCACTGTAGCCAGCAAATGTCAATGATAACTAGAACTCTGTCAAGGGGCAGGAGAAAGTATCAATCAATGTAATATGTGATTAGGGGCAAGAATATCCTGAATCTTGGTTTCTAAATGCTGGCTTCTATCAGAAGATTTTATACTAGTGTTACCACTCCCGTCCTAGGGGGCCACGAAGCCTCTGTGGACTTGTAGCTTTCTTGTCTATTTACACAAGATTATTTCTGCTTGCATATATACTTCACTGATTAAAATCTGAAGCGTTAGTGTCATTATTGGGTCCTTATAATTTGCCACAAATTGCACCAAACCCTCAATAATTGTGAAATCATTGAGCTCTACAGCAACCTTATGAAATATTTACAGTGACTATTGCCATGTTACACTTCATGAAACAGAGGCTTAAAGCCAAGGTAAATCATTTGCCCGAAGTAAGAAAGCTAATAAGCAGTTTTGTCAAGGCTAGAAATCAGGCCTGTCTGTCTGCACAGCCCATTTCTTTAACCACAATGCTCTGTAGCTCTTCATGCTGGGTTTCCACGTAAGCTTTCATTTCCCAACAGTATTCCATGGTTATTTTAAAAGAACTCAAATAAGCTTGAAAGTGACAAATTGGATGTTCTGAGATTTCACCTAGCTCTAAATGTCCAGCTTGTCTGATATTTTCAGAAGGAAAAAAAGGTAGAGGCTGTGTAACTGAGGTTGATGATGATGGGCAATGGACAGGTTCTGGGATAATAATAGCAGCTAATATCTGAGAGCTTAATAAACTACACCATGTTCTAAATCCTTCACTAACATTAGCTCATTTAATTCTAGCACCAGCCTTCTTTGATGAGTGCTATTATAATTCCCATTTCTGGATAAGAAAACACTACAATGAGGTCATCACTCATTCAAGGTCATGCAAACACAAGGTAAAAAAACCAGTGTGCATCCTGGTGGCTGTGCTATACTGAGATGCTTTAATCCAGGAGAAAATGACTTTCCTTAATATCAGCATTTATATTTCAATACCCAGCCAATGCAAATTTATGCAAATATACATGCAGATCAGCTGCTACCCTGGCATTGGTGCCAACTTCCCCCTAGGGATGTCAATGTAACAAAATTTGGCCATTGTCACTGATTTGAACTACTAAATTAGTAGACATTTCTTTAATTCTCTACATTTCTGAAACTTGGAAGAAATAAATATGTTCACATAGTTTGTGCCTATAAACATTTAATTTTTTTTATCTTCTTTCTTAGGTTTTCGGTTGTAGGTAGCTGATAACTCATTTCGAATGAGACCCTGGGGGCTGGAGAGATGGCTCAGCAGTTAAGAGCACTGACTGTTCTTCCAGTGGACCTGAATTCAATTCCCAGCAACCACATGGCAGCTCAAAACTGTCTGTAATTCCAGTTCCATGCAAACACCAAGGCAAATAGATAAATTTAAAAAAAGCTTTTTTTTTTTTCCTTTGAATGAGACCCTGATATCTTGCTGCTATCTGCTTTTGCCTGTTTACACTCTTTACCTTTGGGCCTTGTTGCAGCTGTGCAGGAGGGCTAAGCAGAGGATAAAATACTCCCTCACTGAGAGAGTGAAGGTTAGGTTCCCACTGAAGGTATTTCTGTTTTTGTTTTTCTGGTGCTTTCTATAGCCTTTTACCACTGAATTTTCCTAATGGTGTTGTGTTTTTTTCTTCACTAGATGCAGGGAAACTAGCAGCCAATTTGACTCAGAGAAAGAAAAATAAATAATATGACAATATGTCCTTTTAAACTTTTCTTTATTTTGATTTTGTATTTATGCATGCTTGGCCTGCATGCATGTCTGTGTACCACATCTCTTCCTGGGTCTGGAGGCCAGAAGAAAGCATCAGAACCCGTGGGACAGAAGTAGCATATAGTTATGAGCCACCATATGAGTCCTGGGAATGGAGCCTGTGTCTTCTTATATCCGGCAAGGTGTGTCCTGTGCTTTGGACAGTCTTATTGTATAAATTGTCACCTGTGTGTGGCCTTTTGAGAACAAAACGGGTGTTGGTAATAATTACATTAGAATAACCAGTATACACTTAGAAAACCTTGAGAAAACCTTGGAGCATGATCATCCTGGCTAATTTTTATGCACAGTAAACATATACTGTAGGAGATTTTTTTTTTTTCTATGATCTGACTCTTAGAAAGGTAAAGCATGCCCAGAGTCACATAACAAATACCGCAAGTCTGTCTGATTCTAAAAGCTTGGATTGTGGAAGCTATCACAGGTGGTGACGCGACATTCTATCCACACAAGAACTGATCTTAGAAGCTGCTTAGTTGTCAAGTCTGTGTGCTCCCCATCATGCTGCCAGCCATTGATTGTCCTTGACCATAGGAACTCCGGTTGTGTGTGATGACTGCGCTCCCCCAGCAGAGGGCAGTGTTGCCATATCAGCCAAGCCACAGGCTACAGGAAACAGGAAGGAGGCCTGGATTGAACAGGCCTAGTGGCCTGGCTCAATGTCTCTGGAACAGCCCCCTTTACAAGGCTGTCTGAAAACCAGCTGCTTCTTGGCTTCCATTCTCTGAACCTCACCATGGATAAATCTGCTGTCCCCATCACCTGTTTACTGGTTCCCATGGTACCACACCTGAACAAATTTGCAAAGTCTGTGCCACCTGGGGTACGAAGAGGCCTGGGGAGGGTTTCCAGATTGAAAAGAGGAACTGTTGCCATTTTCTTATTTGCTGAGAATTATTCTGGAGCTGGGAGTGCTGTTGACATACTTGTTACCACTTAATCTTTAATAAGGAATCATTTTCATGGGGGAGCTGAGTTCTGGATTCATGCCAGTTTAGATAATTATATTCCCTTGAAGTCTAAAGCTGCTAAGGCAGAATTCATTTTCCACTAAGAGTGAGAAGCCTGGAAGATGGAGGTTAGTTTTGTGTGTGTGTGTGTGTGTGTGTGTGTGTGTGTGTGTGTGTGTGTGTGAGAGAGAGAGAGAGAGAGAGAGAGAGAGAGAGAGAGAGAGAGAGGAGAGAGAGAGAGAATATCAAAATGGTCTATGGGAAACAGATCATAGTTTGATGATGTCACATAAACCTCAAAGTGTCACCATGTAGCGGAGTTTTTTGTTGTTGTTTCCTTTGGGTTCATGCAGAGTGCAATTCATTTGTAGTTTTTGTCTGTAAGTAGGAATTCAATTTTTGCTCTTTTTAAAAAGGCACCTGATTTACAGGGGGTGTGAAACAAAGCAGAAACTGATAAGAGGAGAGGAAATAACAATTCAGATGAAAAGAAAAACGCATCTAGGAAAAGATCCTTTTAGCAGTTGGTCTCATCTAAAGTGGTTAGGACGACATTTTTATACAAAGTTCAGCATTTTGTCAGAGGGGATGAAAATGCCCTGTGATCCTCAGCTAAGAGCTGCTGGTGATTTTATATCCTCCTGCTGGCATAGATGGTAATCAACCAGAAAACTTCAAAATGACAAGCAAACAAAAAACAGCTTTGTTCTCTGAGGTTCATTAGCTCAGGCCCAGGCTGAGGAGTATGAATGAGAAAGTGAGGTGCTAGAAACAGGCCAACTACAGAAGTCACTTTCAGGTAATTCTCTTCTCCCTTCTGTCCCTTCCTGCCCTGGTCTCTCTCAGGTTGCCAGAGGTCTTGTTCTTACAAGTAAGAGAGAGAAATTAAATCTGGGGGTGCACCTCAAGGGTCTATAAGAAGAAGTTGTGTCATGGCTCATGTTATTCAGTCTTGCTTTCAAGGACATCAAGAATATCAAGCTTCACTTCTTCACAGCTCAGTGCCTCTTCCCTGCATCCTCTTTATGTCCAAATTTCATCCCATTCAACGACAGAACATTAGAGACCTCAAAAGAGGAGAAAGGTTTCTTGTCTATGCACCTCCCAACACACACACACACACACTTCTTTCTTTGTTTTATCTCTCTGCACAGTAGTTTCTCCCAATTCTCACAATGATGGCCGCCTAACTAAAATCTCTCCAGCTCATTGTAATTTTTCTTTATTTTATTTTATGTGTGTTTGGCCTGAGTGTATGAATATATATCACATTCATGCAGGAGATCTAAAGATGGCATTGAATCCCTCCCTGGGAATAAGGGGTAAATGTTTGTGAACTATCCTGTAGGTGATGGAAACTGAGTCTAAGTCTTTTTTCAAAAGCAGCAACTGTTCTTAACCACTAAGACTTCTCTTCAAGTCCACCTTCAACTCATTCTTGACAGGACAATTTCTCTTCTAAGTTTTTCAGAAGCTTGTTTGTACCTGTAAGAGCAGCTTTTCAACTTAATTTAGTATACAATATCCTTCATGAAAGGACTTTCGTATGCCATACAAAGTTTTGTTAGCCTTGATGACATTCTAATTCCCATTTTCCAATCATGCAGTAACTCAGTTATAACTCAACATACCCTCCTCTATGTCTCTATATTTATGTCCCTCTTTGGACACATTTATTGCCTTATTTAGGGTTTCTATTGATGTGACAAAATGCCATGATCAAAAGCAACTTTTGGAAAAGAGACTTTATTGCATCTTCTATCTCTATAACAGTCCCTCACTAGGGAAAAAGAAGATAGGAACTCAAGCAGGCCAGGAACATGGAGGCAAGAGCTGATGCATTAGCCATGAAGAGTACACTGGTTTGTCCAGTTTGCCTTTTTATAGTACCCAGTATTACCAGACCAGGGAAGAAATCTCCCATACAGCAACCATCAGTCAAGAAAACGCAGCACAGGCTTGCCCAAGGGCCAGTCTGGTGGCAGCATTTTCTCAATTATGACTTCTAAGCTGACTTAAAATTAGCCAGCTCAATCCTGGTTCTCAGTTTCCATCTACTTACTATTTATCAACTTGAGGTCTATGTTCTCTTGAGTAATGTGCTTACATCTGCTTCAAATGAACATAAAGCTTCTTTGTTTGTGAACTTTTCCCAAGCTTTACATGCAACACATGTTTTGTGTTGGTATAATATTTAGCATTTTGAAAGTCGTGTTTTAACTTTTCTTTCTTCCTATGTGTGCAGTCGGCTAGTACAGGGAATAATCTTCCATTCTACACACAGATTAATCCAGTGCTTTTTGTAAGGAAAGTTTTAAAAGGCAATTTTCAGCACAGATTAATGAGTACTTTTAAGAATCTGTGATTGAAGGAGTGAATCAAAGTTTCATGGATGCATGAATAAATAACTTTGTGCATGGATGAATAAATGAATTCTTGTACTTATGCATTCAAATAGATCTTGGGAGGCCACTATGCAAATTAACCTAGAAATAGATGAATGCTTGTATGCATAAATGAATAAAAACATACATATATGAATCTATGAATGAATGACCAAAGTATTCAGATTTCTGATTCTTGAAAAATGTTTTTCAGTGAGTTGACTAAGTTACTACTATATACTGCTAGTGAACTAGATAACCACCAAAAGTTCTAGTATGTAATTTTTTTTACTTGTTTAGAACCTTGAATTATAGGGAGGGAGGAGTGGTTCAGTGCTTAAGAGCACTGCTGCTCTTCGAGAACACCTGGAGAGAAGCTTACAACTGTTTCTAACTCCAGTTTTGAGAGACTCAATGTCATTTTATGGCCTCTGAGGCCATTGTGTGTTTGTGGTAAAGACATGCATGCAAATAAAATACCTTGAAACATGAGATAAAATAATAAAAATTTGACCTTGACTTTTAATGGTTATATTCAACAAATACATTGTCCTTCAGGTGAGGTTGTTCTAGTTTTACACTAAAACATTGAAACTGGGTATAAACTACATGAAGAATGGTATATGATTTCTTAAGTCTTCTTCAACACCCCATGGTACTTCAATTTATTACAAATACCTTTTCTCTTGATTTTGGTATTAAACACTATGTACTGAGGACTGTGTTTGACAATCCCAAACAAAGGCTTTCCATTATGTTTGTATAATTCCAGATTCCATTTCAATGGGTAGGAAGTGTATGATACATTCTTAAGTGTTTGTAGAATATTGGCATTTCTCTGTAGGACAGAGTGACTAAATTGTGTGGCATTTTACCTTAATCCACAATGAGATAATCTGTCCTCTAAATCCTTGTTAGAGGATTTAATTGTGAATCAAATTAGAGAAGAACATTTCAGAGGCTCACTCATAGTATCTGTTTTTTTTATGAAGTCTAATAGACATGCTAATTAGACATTTATCTCCAGTCTCTGCTAGCAAGGAAATACTCCTTGGTCCATGCCATAATTTTCTTGACTTATAAGTTAATACTTTGTCCCATGACTTTAAAGAAAGTAGATATGATAACACCCCAGTAGAAAAACAAACAAACAAACAAAAAACACAAAAAGTACAAAACCCCAAACAACCATGTGCATTAGTTTTGTGTATTTTTTTATTCTAAAAAAAGTGAAAGCAAATTTTAATCTCCTGTTTAACTCAAAGGTCCTCAAATTTTCTGTTCATGTGCTGGAAGTCTTCAAGTTAGCTAATAGGAAACTAAAGAGTGTCATTGACCAAGACCCTGGCTTGAGCCTCTAGGCCTCTAGCTAAAGGCTCCTGTGGGAACTGACTGAGAAACCAACCACTGAGCCAGCACGATGTTCTCCCAAGTAGACATTCTCCTAAATAAAATAGATGTTCTCCCAGGTAAAATAGATATTCTCCCAAAGTAAAATAGATGTTCTGGTTTGTGTCACAGTAACAGAGAAGTAACTCTAAAGAATAGAATAACAGGAACATTCTGTGGCTAGGTTACGTAGCAGTCCTCCCATAAAGGTAGCTCTAAAGAATAGAATAGCAAGAACATTCTATGGTTAGGTTACCTAGCAACTCTCCCCTGAAGCAAGACCAGTCACCTTTTTATCCTGCCAATATCCTGCTCCCCTGGCCAGCTTTCTGCAGGTGTTTGAAAACTGCCCCTTCCCCATATTCTGCTATATAAGCATGTTTAGAATCACAATAAAAAGCAGCTCCATCAGAATCCTGTTTGACCTGCTGCCTTCCTTTGCATCTCCCTTCCCTTCATTCTCTCTCGTAGGTGGTCTCCCGTGTTGACACCCCGCGGGTCGGGGCAAAAGAGCATATGATCCATCTGCATTTATCTCAGTGTATAAATAAATAAATAAATATAGTAGAGTCAATAATTTATGTGGGACATGTATGATGAATGGATTATGAGACTGAAAATTTTAAATCACGGTCAGATAATAAGGCATTATTTGTCATAGAGAGATGAACAATATTCTTTCTTTCTTATTTAAATATTTTTTCATATCTATCACTGACCCCTCTCTTAGTCCTCCCTCAGCCTCCTCACACCCAATTCTCCCATCCATTCCCCAAGTAGGGCAGGGAATCCCAACGTAAGTCATTTCACTGTGGCATATCCAGTTGAGGTAGGTTGGAGACACTCACCCCAGTATCAAGGATGAGTTAGATGTTCTCCTTGTAGGGAATAGGCTCTGAAATGTCAGTTCATTCATTGGGAAAATACTCTGGTTCTACTACAAGAGGCTCCTCAAAGTGCCCATGCAGTTTGACTGTCTTCTACATACAGAGGTTTATTTCCTTTCCATGAAAGTTTCTCAAGATTCTGGAACATGGACCACCCATACAGGGAGACTCTATCTCTGGGATCAGGAAACAACCCTGGGGTCTAATCTCAGACTCTCCCTAGCAGACAAGACCTAGGCTTTGGCTATGAGGGACTCCTCCAGTGAAACCTAAAAGAGGGGACATTGCAAGGCAGGGCCCTACCTCCAGGGCAAACTGTGTCATCAGAGAAGGACTGAGGCTTTGAAATTCTAACTCCTGTCCAGAGGAGACCCCTTGCTCAGAGGAGACAGGAGACACAAAAGCCCTCTTGCCCCAACTGTCTAGGAGCTGCCTAACCATGAACCACTGAAGCCATGGGCAGTCACCAATGCAAAAATACATATAACAATATAAAGAGCAACAGGGCAACACCAGAAGAAACTGGTGAGTCTACAACTACAAGACCTGAACTGAGCAACAAAAAGAAAACATAAAGAAACAACACCAAAAGCACATTTATGAAGATTATTGAAGCCTTCAAAAAAGATTTAAAAAATTCCCTTAAAGAAATAGAAGAGGTCCCCACACACTCTGTAGCAGACAGAGATAAACTCTGTCTGTCAAGGTCCCCCCCCCAGCTGCTGCTGAGGGATTTTGCACGACCATCCACCTCCAACAGATCAAATGGATAAGGACTGAGGACTCTGAAAGATAGATCCAGCCTCCGCCCAAAGGTGAGGTGGGTTCAGCAGGCCCCAGTGCCTGAATCTTTGCCAAGGAAAATTGAGTTCCAGTCGGGTTCCAGTTCCAGGACCAGAGGCTGTCTGTGGAGCTTGTCACCACACTCTCTGTAGCAGACAGAGATTAACTTGGTCTGCCAGGGTCCCCCCAGCTGCTGCTGAGGGAATTTGCACCTGCCTCCAGCTGATCAATCAGAGAAGGATTGAAGACTTGAAATCCAGTCCACTAACCGTAACCCTGCCCAGAGAGGAGGTAGAGATTGAGCGGACATTTTATTCAGAGGTGACAGGAGACATACAAGCCTGTGTGCCATAACTGACTAGGAGATACCTAATCATGAACCACTGAAGCCATGGGCAGACGCCAGTGCAAAAAAAAATATTATAGTATAAAGAACAACAAGATAACCCCAGAAGAAAGTGGCGGTCATACAACTACAAGACCTGAACTGAGCAATGAAGAGGAAACAGAAGGAAGCAACACCAAAATTCCTTTATGATAATCATCGAAGCTCTCAAAGAAGATATGAAACAATGCCTTAAAGAAATAGAAGAAAAAACAGACAAAAAATTGGAAGAGATGAACAAGTCCATGAAAGAAAACCAAGAAAAAGTAAACCAAGAAATGAAAGAAACATGACAGGAACTAAAACCTGAAATAGAAGCAATAAAAAAGGCACAAAATGAGGAAAAGATGGAAATAGAAAATCTGAAGAAAAAAGCTGGAACCACAGATGCAAGCATAACAAACAGAGTTCAAGAGATGGAAGATAGAATCTCTGAAGTGGAAGATTCAGTAGCTCAAATAGATATATCAGTCAAAGAAAATAGTAAAACTAAAAAAGCCATAACTCAAAATGTTCAGGAAATCTGGGACACCATGAAAAGACCTAATATGAGAATAATAGGAATAGAAGAAGGAGAAGAATACCAGCTCAAAGACACAGATAATGTTTTCAATGAAATCATAGAAGAAAACTTCCCTAACCTGAAGAAGAAAATGCCTATAAAGATACAAGAAGCTTACAGAACACCAAATAGATATGACCCCAAAATAAAGTCAGCATGCCACATTATAAGCAAGCCACAAAACATACAGAACAAAGAAAAAATTTTAAGAGCTACATAAGAAAAGGGCCAACTCACATATAAAGGCAGACCAATCAGAATAATGCCTGACTATTCAATGGAAACGATGAAAGCTAGAGGTGCTTGGTAAGAAGTTATACAGACACTAAAACAGCATGGCTGCCAAACTAGAATACTATACCCTGCAAAATTATCAATCACCATACATGGAGTAAACAAGGTATTTCAGGACAAAGTCAGAGTGAAACAATATCTATCTACCAATCCAGCACTGCAGAAAGTATTAGAGAGAAAACTCCAACCTAAGGACCCCAGATACACCCACAAAATCACAAACAATCAATAATTCCACAGAAGAATACCCCAGAGAAAGGAAATACAAACAAGTTACCACCAAAAATGGCAGGAAATATGAATCAATGGTCAATAATTTCCCTTAATATCAATGGTCTCAATTCTTCTATAAAACATCACACACTAACAAGATGGATACAACAACAGAAGCCATCCTTCTGTTTCCTACAGGAAACACACCTCAACCTCAAAGACAGAAACAGGATTAGAAAAAAGTGTTGGGAAAAGATTTTCCAGTCAAACAGTCCTAAGAAACAAGCAGTGGTTGGAATCATAATATCTAACAAAGCAGACTTTAAGCTAAAAGCAATTAAAAGGGACCAAGATGATCACTCCTTATTCATCACAGGAAAAATTGGTCAAGAGGAGATTTCAATCTTAAATATTTATGCCCCTAATATAAAGGCACCTACTTATGTAAAAGAAACACTACTAAAGCTCAAATCCCACATCAATTCTTACACCCTAATAGTGGGAGACTTCAACACCCCACTTTCAAACCTGGATAGGTCAACCAGACAGTCTCAACAGAGAAATAAGGAGTCTAAATGAGGCTATGATGCAAATGGATTTAATAGATATGTATAGAACCTTCCACTCAAAGGCAAAGGAATATACATATTTCTCAGCTCCACATGGAACTTTCTCCAAAGGTGACCACATAATTGGTCAAAAAGCAAGTATCAACAGATACAAAGAAATGGAAATAATCCCTTGTAAAATATCTGAATACCAGGGCCTAAAGTTAGAGTTCAACAACATCAAAACCCAAAGAAAGCCTACCAACTCATGGAAACTAAACATCACTCAGCTGGACCATCTCTGGGTCAAGGAAGAAATTAAGAAAGAAATCAAAGTCTTCCTAGAATTCAATGAAAATGAATCTACAACGTATCCAAACTTGTGGGACACAATGAAAGCAATCTTAAGAGGAAAATTCGTAGTGCTAGATGCCTATATGAAAAACCTAGAGAAATCCCACACCAGAGACCTAACAGCACAGCTGAAAACCTTAGAACAATTAGAAGTGAAATCACCTGGAAGGAGTAGACAACAGGAAATAATCAAATTTAGAGCTGAAATCAACACAATTGAAACAAAAAGAATACAAAGAATCAATGAATCTAAAAGCTAGTTCTTTGAGAAAGTTGACAAGATAGATAAGCCCTTAGCCAAACTATTCAAAAAACAGAGAGAGAGTGTTCAAATAAATGAAATCAGAAATGAAAAGGGGGGACATAACAACAGACCCCCAGGAAATACAGAGAATAATCAGATCATATTTTGAAAATCTGTATTCCAAAAAATGAAAAACCTCGAAGAAATGAACAGCTTTCTGGACAGGCACCATCTAACAAAATTAAATGAAGATCAGACTAGTTACCTAAACAGGCCTATAACCCTTAAGGAAATTGAAGCTGTCATTAAAAACCTCCCCAAAAATAAAAGCCCTGGTCCAGATGGTTTCAGTGCTGAATTCTACCAGACATTCAAAGAAGAATTACTACCGTTACTCCTCAAACTATTTCACACAGTAGAAACTGAAAGGATATTTACAAATTCCTTATATGAGGCCACAATCACTCTAATACCCAAGCCAATCAAAGACACAACAAAGAAGGGAAACTACAGACCAATTTCCCTCATGAATATTGACGCAAAAATTCTCAACAAAATTTTGGCAACCGTATACAACAATGTATAAAAGATATCTTCCACCACGACCAAGTAGGCCTCATCCCAGAAATGCAGGGCTGGTTGAACATACAAAAAACTGTCAATGTTTTCAATCATATAAACAAACTAACGGAACAAAACCACATGATCATATCCTTATATGTGGAAAAAGCCTTTGACAAAATCAAACACTCCTTTATGATTAAAGCCCTGGAGAGATCAGGAATACAGGGAGCATACCTAAATATAATAAAGGCTATTTACAAGAAGCCAACAGCCAGTATTAAACTTAATGGAGAAAAACTCAATGCAATCCGACTAAAGTCAGGAACTTACAAGGATGTCCTCTCTCCCCTTATCTATTCAATACAGTTCTCGAAGTTTTAGTAAAATCAATAAGGAAACGAAAAGAGATTAAGGGGATACAAATTGGAAAAGAAGAAGTGAAGCTATCTCTATTTGCAGATGATATGATTGTATACATAAGTGACCCACAAAATTCTTCCAAGGAACTACTACAGCTGATAAACACCTTCAGCAATGTAGCAGGATACAAGATTAACTCAAAGAAATCAGTAGCCCTTTTATACACTAAAGATAGAAGAGCTGAAAAAGAAATAAGGGAAACATTACCATTCATAATAGCTACAAATAGTATTAAATGCCTTGGGGTAACTATAACCAAAGCAGTGACAGACCTATTTGACAAAAATTTTAAATCACTGAAGAAAGAAATTGAAGAGGATATCAGAAAATGGAAAGCTCTCCCATGTTCCTGGATTGGTAGGATCAACATAGTAAAAATGGCAATTCTACCAAAGGCAATCTACAGATTCAATGCACTGCCCATCAAAATACCAACACAATATTTTTTGAACCTTGAAAGAACAATACTCAATTTCATTTGGAATAACAGAAAAGCCAGGATTGCCAAATCAATTTTACTCAACAAAAGAACCTCAGGAGGTATCACTATCCCTGATTTGAAGCTATAATTTAGAGCTACAGTAAAAAAAAAAAAAAAAAGCCTAGTACTGGCATAAAAACAGACTTGTGGACCAATGGAATAGAATTGAGGATCCAGACATTAACCCAAAAACATATGAACACCTGATCTTTGACAAAAAGGCCCAAAACATTCAATGGAAAAAAGATAGTATATTTAACAAATGGTGTTGGCATAGCTGGATGGGAGTGTGTAGAAAAATGCAAATAGATCCGAGCCTGTCACCCTGCACAAAACTCAAATCCAAGTGGATCAAAGACCTCAACTTCAACCCAGCCACTTTGAACTTGATAGAAAAGAAAGTGGGAAATACACTTCTACAAATTGGCATAGGCGACCACTTCCTAAATATAACAACAGTGGCACAGACACTAAGACCAACAATCAATAAGTGGGATCTCCTTAAGCTAGGAAGGTTCTACAAAGCCAAGGACACTGTCAATAGGACAAAACAACAGCCTACAGAATGGGAAAAGATTTTCACCAACCCTACAAGTGATAGAGGACTGATCTCTAAGATATATAAAGAGCTCAAGAATCTAGAGCCCAAAACCTTGAATAACCCAATCAAAAAATGGAGTACAGATCTAAAAAGGGAATTCTCAGCAGAGGAACTACTAATGGCTGAAAGGTACCTGAAAAAGTGCTCATCATCTTTAGCCATCAGAGAAATGCAAATCAGAACAACTTTGAGATACCCCCTAACACCTGTTAGATTGGCTAAGATAAAAGGGACAGATGACAGCCTTTGTTGGAGAGGATGCGGAGCAAGGGAACACTCCTCCATTGTTGGTGGGAGTGTAAGCTTGTTCAGCCACTTTGGAATGAAATATGGCGGTTTCTCAGAAAATTGAGAATCAGTCTCCCCAAGGACCCAGCAATACCACTTCTGGGTGTATACCCCAAAGAGGCACAGTTACACTCCAAAGGTATTAGCTCAGCTATGTTTATAGCAGCATTATTTGTAATAGCAAGAACCTGGAAACAACCTAGATGTCCCTCAACTGAAGAATGGATTAACAAACTGTGGTACATCTACACAATGGAATACTACTCAGCAGTAAGAAAAAGTGATATCCTAAAATTTGCAGGCAAATGGATGGATTTGGAGAAAATCCTCCTGAGCGAGGTATCACAATCTCAGAAAGATAAGCAGGGTATGTACTCACTCATTAGTGGTCTCTAAACAAACAAACAAGATAAAAAGCCAACCATGCCCAAGCTGCAAACCACAACCATTGAACAGCTTGGGATCAGAAACTCCCTGGACTGACCCTTAGGGATCCCACTCCAACTATAGGAACACCTGACTCACTCTTGTGGGAGGGGGGACAAAACTGGATTTGCCAGGAGTGGCGACTGATCCAAGCGTTATTGGGTCAGTTGGACCATAGGACTGCCTGCTCCCTGCCCAGGGAGGGGATGGGGAGTTGTAGAGAAGAAAAATATGACCTGATGTTGCTGGAGGGGGAAGGGAATAATGATATAAAGGGATGGAAAAAAAATTCAGAGGTAAAGTTGAACACAAAGTTAATATATGTGTAGCAATCTTATTTGCATTATCACCCTTAAAAAAAAGAAGAAAATCTATATCCTACAAAATGGAAAACGTAGAGGAAATGGACAGCTTTTTGGACAGGTACCATTTACCAAAATTACCTAAACAGACCTATAACGCTAAAGGTAATTGAAGCTGTCATTAAAAGTCTCCCAAGTAAAAACAGCCCAGATCCAAATAGTTTCAGTGCAAAAGTCTACTAGAGATTCAGGAAGAATTACTACCATTACTCCTCAAATTGTTTCACACAGTAGAGATGGAAGGAATATTGCTAAATTCTTTGTATGAAGCCAAATGACACTAATAACCAAGCCACTCAAAGATGCAAGAAACAAGAAGAATTATAGACTAATTTCCCTTATGAATATTGAAGCTAAAATTCTCAACAAAAATTGGCAAACCATATACAACAGTAAATAAAAAATATCATCCACCATGGTCAAGTACGCTTCATCTCAGAAATGCAAAGATGGTTCAACAAACAAAAAACTATAAATGTCATCCATCATATAAATAAACTTAAGGAAAAAACCACATGATCATATCTTTAGATGTTGAAAAAGCCTTTGACAAAATCCAACACTCCTTTATCATAAAAGTCCTGGGGAGATTAGGAATACAGGGAAAATATCTAAATATAATAAGGCGATGTACATGAAGCCAACAGCCAACATCAAACTTAATGGAGAAAAACTCAAAGCAATCCCACTAAAATCAGGAACTAGACAAGGATGTCCTCTCTCCCTTACCTATTCAATATAGTTCTCTAAGCTTTAGCTAAAGAAATAAAAGGACACAAGGTGATTAAGGGGATACAAATTGAAAAAAAAAGTGAAACTATATTTGCAGATGACATTGTATACATAAGGGAACAAAAAATTCTACCAGGGAACTTCTACAGATAACAAACACCTTCAGCAGTGTAGCAGGATACAAGATTAACTCAAAGAAATCAGTAGCCCTTCTATACACTAAAGATAGAAGAGCTGAAAAAGAAATAAGGGAAATAACACCCTTTATAATAGCTACAAATAACATTAAATACCTTGGAGTAACTATAACTAAAGAAGTAACAGACCTATTTGACAAAAATTTTAAATCCCTGAAGAAAGAAATTGAAGAGGATATCAGAAAATGGAAAAATCTCCCATGTTCGTGGATAGGTAGCATCAACATAGTAAAAATGGCAATTCTACCAAAAGCAATCTACAAATTCAATGCACTGCCCATCAAAATCCCAACTCAATGTTTTATGAACCTTGAAAGAACAATACTCAATTTCATTTGGAATAACAGGAAAGCCAGGATTGCCAAAACCATTTTGCTCAACATTAGAACCCCTGGAGGCATCACCATCCCCTACTTCAAGTTATACTTTAGAGCTTCTTTCAAGATCCAAAAAATTTTGTGTTGGGATTTTGATGGGCAGTGCTTGAAGCTGTATATTGCTTTTGGTAGAATTGCTATTTTTACTATGTTGATCGTACCTATCCAAGAACATGGGAGAGATTTCCATTTTCTGATATCCTCTTCATTTTCTTTCTTCAGTGATTTAAAATTTTTGTCAAATAGATCTGTTACTTCATTGGTTAGAGTTACTCCAAGGTATTTAAAGATATTTGCAGCTATTATAATGGGTGATGTTTTTCTTATTTCTTTTGTAGCCCTTTTATCTTTAGTGTATAGAAGGGCTACTGATTTCTTTGACTTACTCTTGTATCCTGCTACATTGCTAAAGGTGTGTACAGCCATAAAAAATCCTTGGAAGACTTTTGTGGATTACTAATGTATACAATCATATCATCTGCAAATAGAGATAGTTTCACTTCTTATTTTCCAGTTTCTATCCCCTTATTCTCCTTTCATTCTCTTAATGCTTTAGCTAAAACTTTGAAAACTATATTAAATAGATAAGGGGAGAGAGGACATCCTTGTCTAGTTCTTGATTTTAGTGGAATTGCTTTGAGTTTTTCTCCATTAAGTTTGATGCTGGCTGTCGGCTTCTTGTAGATTGCCTTTATTATATTGAGATATTGTCCCTGTATTCCTGATCACTCAAGAGCTTTTGTCAGAAAGGAGTGTTGGATTTTGTCAAAAGCTTTTTCAGCATCTAAGTATATGGTCATGAGGTTTTCTTCCTTTAGTTTGTTTATATGATGGATGATATTCACTGTTTTTCATATGTTAAACCAGCCCTTCATTTCTGGGATGAAGTCTACTTGGTTGTGGTGGATTATATTTTTTATATATTGTTCTATATGATTTGCCAAAATTTTGTTGAGAATTTTAATTTCAATATTCATGAGGGAAATTTGTCTTTAATTCTCCTTTTCTCTTGTGTCTTTGAGTGGCTTGGGTATTAGGGTCATTGTAGCCTCAAAAAGGAATTAGGCAATTTTCCTTCAGTTTCTAATATGTGAAATATTTTGTGAAGTAATGGCAGTAATTGTTCTTTGAATATCTGGTAGAATTCTGCACTGAAACCATCTGGACCTGGGCTTTTATTTTTGGGGAGGGTTTTAATGACAGCTTCAATTTTCTTAAGGCTTATAGGCCTGTTTAGGTAATTATCTATTCTTCATTTAATTTTGGAAATGGTACATGTCCAAAAAGCTGTTCATTTCTTCTAGGTTTTCCATTTTTGTGGAATATAGATTTTCAAAGTATGATCTAATAATTCTCTGGATTCCCTGGGGGTCTGTTTTTTTGTTCCCCTTTTCATTTCTGATTTTGTTGATTTGAATATTCTCCCTCTGCGTTTTGATTAGTTTGGATAAGGGCTTATCTATCTTCTTGACTTTCTCAAAGAACCAACTCTTTGATTCATTGATTCTTTGTATTGTTCTTTTAGTTTCAATTGTATTCATTTCAGCTCTAAATTTCATTATTTCCTGCTATCTACTCCTTCTAGGTGAGTTTTCTTCTAATTGTTCTAATGCTTTCAGCTGATCTCTCAGGTCTCTAGTGTGAGATTTATCTAGGTTTTTCATGTAGGCCTATAGCGCTATGAATTTTCCTCTTAAAACTGCTTTCATTGTGTCCCACAATTTAGATATGTTGTGGAATTATTTTCATTATATTCTAGGAAGACTTTCATTTTTATCTTTATTTCTTCCTTGACTCAGATGTGGTTCAGCTGAGTGATGTTTAGTTTCCAGGAGTTAGTAGGCTTTCTGTGATTTTTGATGTTGTTGCACTCTAACTTTAGGCCCTGGTGGTCCAAAATGATACAAGGGATTATTGCCATCCCTTGTATCTGTTGATATTTGCTTTATGACCAGTTATGTGGTCAATTTTTACAGAAACGTCCATGAGAAGCTGAGAAATACGTATATTCCTTTGCATTTGAATGGTAGCTTCTGTAGATATCTATTAAATCCATTTGTATCATCACCTCTGTTAGACTGCTTATTTCCCTGTTGAGTCTCTGTCTGGTTGACCTATCCAGGGGTGAAAGTGGGATATTGAAGTCTCCCACTAATAAGGTGTGAAAATTGATGTGGGATTTGAGCTTTAGCAGTGTTTCTTTGACATTGGTAGGAGCCCTTATATTAGGGGCATAAATATTCAGGATTGAAATCTCCTTTTGACCAATTTTTCCTGTAATGAACAAGTAATGTCCATCTTGATACCTTTTAATTGCTTTTAGCTTAAAGTCTACTTGGTTAGATATTAGGATGGTAACCCCAGCTTGATTCTTAGGGCCATTTGATTGGAAAATCTTTTTCCAACCCTTTATTCTGAGCCTGTGTCTGTCTTTGTGGATGAGGTGTGTTTCTTATATGCAGCAGAAGCATAGTTTCTGTGTTTGTATCCACCTTGTTAGTGTATTTCTTTTTATAGGTGATTTGAGTTCATTGATATTAAGGGATATTAGTGACCACTGATTGATATTTCCTGCTATTTTTGGTGGTAACTTCTTTGTATTTCCTTTCTCTGTGCTACTCTTCTGTTGGATTATTGATTGTTTGTGGTTTCATGGGTCTATCTGTGATCTTTATGTTGGAGTCTTCCCTCTAAAGCTTTCTGGATGGCCGGATTTGTTGATAGGTATTGTTTCATTCTCACTTTGTCATAAAAATATCTTGTTAACTCCACCTATGATGACTGATAATTTTGCAGGGTATAGTATTCTAGTTTGGAATCCATGCTCTTTTAGTGACTGACTAGTTTTTATTGTTTCCATTGACGAGTCAGGTGTTATTCTGATGGGTCTGCCTTTATAGGTAAATTGACCCTTTTCTTTTGCAGCTATTAAAATTTTTTCTTTGCTCTGTATGTTTTTTGGCTTCATTATTATGTGGCATGCTGGCTTTTTTTTTAGGGTCATATCTATTTGGTGTTCTGTAAGCTCTTTGTATCTTTATAGGCATTTCCTTCTTCAAGTTAGGAAAGTTTTCTTCTTTGATCTTATTGAATACCTTATCTGTGTCTTTGAGCTGGTATTCTTCTCTTTCTTCTATTCCTATTATTCTCAAGTTAGGTCTTTTCATGCTGTCCCCAATTTCCTGAACATTTTATGTTATGGATTTTCAGTTTTAGTATTTTCTTTTAGTGATATATCTATTTCTGCTAATGAGTCTTCCACTTCAGAGATTTTCTCTTCCATCTCTTGGATTCTGTTTTTTATGCTTGTATCAGTAGTTCCAGCTCTTCTCTTCAAGTTTTCTCTTTCCATCTTTGCCTCATTTTATATCTTTTTTTATTGCTTATATTTCAGTTTTTAGTTCCTGGAATATTTCTTTCATTTTTTGGTTTACCTTTCCTTGTTTTTCTTCCAAGGATTTGTTCATCTCTTCCAATTTTTTGTTTGTACTTTCTTCTATTTCTTTAAGGGAATTTTTCATATCTTCTTTGAAGGCTTCAGTGATCTTCATAAAGGTGTTTTTGGTGTTGCTTCCTTCTGCTTCCTCTTCATTGCTCTGTTCAGGTCTTGTAGTTGTAGAACTACCACTTTCTTCTGGAGTTGCTTTGTTTTTCTTTATATTACTATATTTATTTTTGCAGTGGTGTCTGCCCATGACTTCAGTGGTTCACGATTAGGTGGCTCTTAGTCAGTTGTGGCACGAGAGCATGTGTGTCTCCTGTCTTCTCTGAGCAAGGTATCTGCTCAATCTCTGACTCTGCTCTGGGCAGGGGTCTGAATTTCAAGTCCTCAGTTCTTCTCTGATAACACATTTTGCCCTGGTGGTGGGATGGCCGTGCAAGGTCCCCTGTTTCAGTTGCAGCTGGAGGAGCCCTTCACAGCCAAACCTTTGTCTTGTCTGCTAAAGAGTGTCTGTGGACAAGCAGCACAGACAGATCCTTGTCCTGGCACACAACTTTCCCGGGCAAGGATTCAGGTGCTGGGGCCTGCTGACCTCACCTCACCTCTGGGCAGAGTCTGAATCTGGATTTCAAAATCCTCAGTCCTTCTCTGCTGATGCAGTTGGAGGCGGGGTCACCGTGCAATGCCCCTTCTTTTAGGTGCACCTGGAGGAGCCCCTCACAGCCAAACCTAGTCCTGTATGCTAAGAAGTGTCAGGGGACAAGCAGCACAGACAGATCCTGGTCTTGGAATTCAACTTTCCCAGGCGGTGATCGAGCTGATATTTTTTTCATTTAATTCTAATTATTTTTAGGTTTGGTCTTTTCATGGTATCCTATATTCCCTGGAAATTTTGTGACTTTTTTGGTTTTAGTATTTTCTTTGAATTTCTTCTATTGAATCTTTCACACTTGGATTTTCTCTTCTATCTTTTGCATTCTGCTGGTTGTGCTTGCATCTGTATTTCCAATTTGTTTCTTCAGATTTTTTTTTTTTTATTTTTGGCATTGCCCCAGTTTGTATCTTCTTTATTGTTTCAATTTTAATTTTTAAGTCTGAAAATGTTTCCTTTGTCTGTTTAATTTCTTTTTCTCGATTTTCTTGGATTTATTTATTTTCTTTCATAAATTTCTTGATCTATTCCAACTTTTTGTTTGTCTTTTATTTTTTAAGCATTTTTTATTTCCTCTTGTAAGATTTCTATTATCTTTATAAAGCTGATCATAAGGTCATTTTTTTTCTGTTTCTTCTACATTGCCATGATCAAGTCTTGTTGTTTTAGAATCATCAGTTTCTGATGGTGCCAGATTGCTCTTTATTTTGTTATATGTATTTTTCACTGGCATCTGCCCATTGCTTCCTTAGTTCACTGCAGAATTTGTCTGTATCTCAGGAAACTGATTTTGTTGTAATCTGTTCTTGTTGTGTCTGTATCTCACCAAGTCTCTTTTGGTCCAATTAGGGCTCTTGGTCCCCTTGGAGATAGAGTATTCTGTGTCACAGTGAGCTGTTCTTGGTGTAATATGAGCTAGATGATTCTATGTCTCAGGGATCCCATATTGGTTCAATATGTGCTCTTGATCCAGAGCGGTCTCTTGATTCTATAGGGCTTCTTGATTTAACAAGTGCTGGCAAATTATGAGTCTCAGATATTCCTCTTGGTCCAGTAGGTGCTGACAAACTGTGGGTCTCAGGTCGCTGCTCTTGATCCAATAGGGGTTGGGGGACTGTGAGTCTCAAGTAGCTGCTGAGGTTTCACTTGGTCCAATAGGTGCTAAGGATCTGTGGGTCTCAAATTGAAACAATAGAAATTGGTATAGTGACCCAGGAGCCCACCAAACCTCAACTATCTGTTTATAATTAGACTTTTTTTTATTTGAAACAAGATCCCTTGTATTCAAGAATGACTTTAAACTTGTTCTGTAGTGGAGGATTAACTTAAACTTCTTATCTTCCTGCCTCCATCTCCTAGATACTGGGATGACAGGTATGCCTTACCAAGCAAGCATGATTTTACGCAAGTTGTGGATTGACTCCAGAGCTTTGTGCATTCTAAGCAACCACTTTACCAAGTAATGTCCTCAGCCCAACTTCTCAAATATTTATTACATAGTCCTGTATATATAAGTTTATCAACATTATTTTTAAAGAAAAACATGTTTTGAACTACAGTAAAAGGACTTGAGTTTTAATTTTAACTTTGTTCATTTTTAGAATGCAGGTCCCATTTGAAACTCATAACTCATTTGTGATGTTGAATTATTCATTCACAGTTTTTTTCCCCAAAAGCTTGAGTGAGAAATATAGCAGTGACTGGCCTAGTGATTCAAAGAATAATCATTAGGCCTCGTGCTATTTCTAATAGAGACTTAGAGACAAGGTTGGTGACATCTACTCTGGTTTAAACATATGAGTTCTTCCTACTAAAAGTCTATGTGCATATTTTTTTAGCAAGAGAGATGAGCTCAAAAGTATTTTTTTTTAAATCCATGACATGATGAAGACCATTTACCTGCAGAAAAAATGGCAAGTTGAGCATCTCTGTCAGCCCTCTTACTGCCTAAGATCTCAGACAAAAAAGGCACAGTGTGTTTCTTCAAGGGCCTCATATGTCAAGTATGATTTTAATTTCAGTATGGCCAAGCTTGATGACAATACAGTAGCAAGTGTGAGTAGATGTTTTGGTTGCTCATGGTCAGCTTTCCCTTTCCTTAACTCAGCCTTATATTTTTAAGATGGGGAGACATTACAGGTTTTGTTTTTTAAATCTCTCATTCCTCCCTGCATTAAGTTTCTTAGTAGAACCCACCCCTTTGAGAACCATATTTACTTCAGTCACTGAGTTAAACTGCTGCTAATGATCTTCTTTACCCTTCAGATCAACAGTTTGCTGGTAAATCCCTAGCGTTTACTTGTCAAACCCCCTTAGATTGCTTAAATGGTTTGGCCCACCCACCAGTAAATACCAAGGGCAAAATTGCAGTGTCTCACACAATGCAGACACCCAACAGCTTTACTTAAGTTATATAAAATGAGATTGTGTTTTAATCTTGTTGATGAAGATGATAGTGATGATGAGGAAAAAGGTGACAGTGATGTTAGCAGAAAAGCAAATGATGGTGCTGGTGGTAGAAAGACAGTAATCACTATGAAGGTGGTTAAATATAGTGTGCCATCACCTGATCCAACATGCTGCTTGATTTTAACCTAGGGGATTGTGACCATAAAAAAAAATATTATGTAAGGGACAAAACTGGTCTAGACTGAAATTTAGACTGGCACTTGAACAATGTACAGTTAAAGTTAATTTAGAGAATGAGGCTTAGATTTCTAAGACAATACAATAATGTTCTATAAATTGGAGATAAAGTGATTATACTGTGAGATACTGAGCTATAGATAGAAGTGAAATAAAGTATATGTACAGGTACAGACTTAGTTTGTCTCTAAGAAGACAAATGTACTCAGATGAAAACACTATTAACTTTGTAATCCAGTGGACATGGCCAGTTTAATGCTTTGTTGTATACCTTTCTGATTGGCTCCCAAAACACGGCAGGAATGGAATCATAAGAAGCATGTTAGAATTTTCTGTCTTTATCATGCTGCTAAACTTTGTAAGCATGTATTATCTATTGTTCTGTTTAATCTTTACATAATCATAATAGCCACACCATTCTCCTGTACAAAGTAGACTAGTCATAATTAAATCACTTGGCCCTTTGAGGCAAGACCTTTTCTATTGTACTTTTGCTATTTATAATGTGATTCATGGACCAATGACCAATGGAGCAATATTATCTAGCATTCTAAAAGTTTCTAAAAGTATGTTTTAGGTCAGTTTTAGACCAGAATGAGAATCTGCATTTTAACACTTAAGGTATTAAAATTAGAAAAATAACATGCATGTTGCATTGCACTGGCCCCTCCCCAGTTATTCTCTTGTTTTAGAAACTCATTTTGGTCACAACTAGAACAGAGGCTAATTTGGATTTGGGAGCTTCCAAGAGTCTATCAATCAAGTGTCCACATATATCTTTCTTGCTAGATTGGAAAGCTTCAGCCCAAGGTTTCCCAGGCCACAAGATACTTGGTGTTGGTTAACCAGTTGCCTTTATTAGAGCTACAGTCTCCAGAACTTACCCTAACTTCTTCTACTGAAATTCAATTAGAAGCTTTGAGTCTGCACAGATGTGAGCACTTTTGCCCAATGTGTCAGTGTATTGCCTCTCCATACATCATCTACAAAATTTTTGACTCTTTTTTTCTAAACTGTCAATCACTCCACTGAGTTTTCCATTTCAGCTATTCTATATTTCTGCTCCAAAAAATTCCTTTTAATGTTTTAGATCTTCACTGATATTTATATAGTATTCTTACCTTTATTCTAATTTATTTAGTTTGCTGTGGTTTAGATTGCCATTCAAAAAGTATTTGCTGCAACAATAGTGGAATGGCTATTCTGGGTGAGAAAGTTCATGCTTAGTATTGTGGAAGCAGGTCAAGGTTCCAGACTAGAGAGGAATGCAATTACATGCTTTTAATTTGTTCAAAAAATATGTTGTTAAACTTCCTGCCATTTATGTTCACACCCATAGACTGTTTTCAGCTTTGATCAAAGAATCTTTTTTGCAGTAAATGATTATTAACACAGAGAGACTTATGGTCAGTAAGAGTTTTGGGAACAAGTGATGTTTGAATGATTAGCTGTATTGCTTATCTTAGGGATCAGGGAACATTCTGAAAGAGAAGGCAGGGAAAATGTCAGAGACAGAGGAGACTGGCCCTCATAAATTCACAAGAATTCAGTCACAATACCATGAAGGGTCGAAGGAGATGTACTCAGTATAGCTAATAACAGGTTGGGGCTACTGGAAAAGAAGAAGTCACTGTCTTCAGTGATGCAGCCTTGGTAAGTTCCTCATGTCCTAGTGGATTGCTTCAGACCTGTGCCCACAGGAGTACCCCAGATTAAACTCAATGGGAATCAAAGCAAAATAGTAAAGCAAATGACACAGAAGTGGATGGTAACTTGGTAGAAAGTCATAAGAGAAGATGGAGACATAATACATTATATATATGTATTAAAAGTGTCAATTATCTGAATCTTACACCCTCATCTTCCATGATGTTCCCTGAGCCATTGCAGAGTGGTCAGCTTGAAACCACTTACACATAAAACCCCAAAACATACTCAACAAGATAGTATTTATGTACATCTGTGCATCCTCCTCCCCATGGAACAATAATAATTAAATTAAAAGAGGATATCAGTTTGAGGGTGGAGAGCATGGGATAGTTTCAAAGAAAGTTATCTGGGAGTAGCTGGAAGAAGAAAGCAAGGGAGACAATGATATAATTTATTTTAATTAAAGTGTAAAAAGTACATCAATTCTTCACATTGCCTAGTAGCCACTTCAGGCAAGAAGAGGGACTTGCAACAATGGAAGGAAAGGAAGGGTAACAATAATGCCTTCTGACCACTTTAACTGTACCACTGTGGTCAGAAGCAGAAATTAGTGATCATTGCTTAAATTGCTGATACTTGGAAGAAAGAATATTTTTTGGTTTCCTGGTTCCTACAAGGAGTAAGTGCACAGCTTGCAGACACAGGCAATGACTACTATGAAAAGAGCTAAAATTGACCAAAATTAAGCATAATTTTCCATCCAGCCTTCCTTCTCCTAGAAGTTACAAGCTTTCAGTCAACTCATAATTCTCAAACATCTATCTGTAGTGAACAGTTTTTGCCTGTGCAGTTGTCTAGAAATGAAGACAAGATTTCTGGTGCTTTCTACCCCAACATTTTTTTCTTGCAATCCCACAATTTCCTTTTGATAAACATTTCTTCATTCTAATGTCTACATTGTTTGTCATAATCTACATCTCCAACAGTGATTATGATCATCCCAACTCTAACACTATCTGTAAGAACTGAGGAGATCATGTCAAATCAAAATGTTTTCAAATACACATTGAATTAATCTAGATGACATCATATTAAGAGATAAATGGAAGTCATCCTTGAAAAAAAAAAAGAGGAGACAGAATGCTTACAGAATTGAATGCAAATAAGAGAAGTTATGGACTATGAGATGGCTCAGTATCTGCAAGCATCAGAACCTGAGTTCCATTCCTTAGAACCTATGTAAAAAATTGCCTAAACTGACTTTTACCTATAACCTTTGTTCTTGGGAAGTGGAGACATAGTATTCAAATTTTGTGATAGACCCTGTACCAAAAATAAGGTGAAGAGCAATTAGGCAAGCAATTAAAGGAAGAGATCTCTGGCATCCACATCTACATAAGCACACAGGCACCAGCACCCACATGCCCATACACAAGAGAAACCATAAAATATCACATGTATGGTAAAAAGTACATTTAAGATCCAGCAAAGTCTTTGTTCTGGTACTATGGCTTATAGTAGATATTATAGAATATTTTTATGTATATTATATGGCATTGCTTTGTAGGTCAATAGACACCAGTTTACTTAAAAAGCTTTACTTCAAGGAAGTATCTCTTAAAAAATCTTCCATTCTAATAAAACATGCTTGATTATAGTGGAGACTGTTATGACAGCATAATCTCATGAGTAGAAGAACTGTGGCTCATATAGATATGACCAAGACACCATTTTTCACACAGCACTGTAGGAGATTGAACAGACAATGACTCTGACATTATAGGAGTCTAATTGGCAAGGAGCAAATTCTCTTCCTGCTTCAGATATATTTTGGCTGATAGGAGCGCTTAAACATTAATTTACAATTATGCAAATATATGCATAAAATATGCTAACTTAATAGGAAATTTTACTAGCAGAATTCCAAAAATATATTTGTTCTAAACAGAGTATGTTTTACACACTCTTTTAAAACTATCTTCTGGCATTTTCTTGTTCGCCTTTCTCTCTCTCTATTTCTACTTACTGCTTTGTTTTTAGTCTTTGTCAAAATGTTTCTTAATGTGGACTTTCTTTTGAATTTAGAAGTCAGAAATCTATAAAATTTTATAAACTGTGTACATGAGTAGAAATAATTTTTTTTCACTGTGAGAAATTGTCTTATATACATAGAGTTGTATGAGACTGTCTTCTTGTCTTCTACCCCAATATTGAAGAACATTAATGCTAACTTAATGATATAGTGTACAGTAAAAGAAATCTTGTGTTTTAAAAGTAAGATAAACATCCATTTAAATCAAAACTCGTACATTTCTTAAACAAATTATGAAACTTTTATGCCTTAAACTATTTAAAGAAATGATACCTACTCTGCAGTGTGGTTCAATTCCTGACACAGAAAAGATGTTCAGAAAATGATGGCTGACAGTTAATTATTATAATTTTAGATACATATTTCTAGCCAAAAGGGTCCTGTCATATTCTTTAAAGGCACTTGAATGATTCTGTTGCTATATATTCTGCAACTTAGTTCAGGAACCATATACTTTTTCATCCATCTACACCCATCTACACATGCATTTGGCCATCTCTGCATTTCTTTTCTGTTTGGCTAATTTATAGAAAAGTCTTCACCATTTCTTCATCATTCAACCAGCTAGCTTAACCCAGTCTATTATGAAAAAGTAAAATATGCCTAGGGTTATTAAAAATACTTCTCTGTTATTTAATCATGGCTGAAGTTAATTCAATTTATTTATTGTTAGTACAATGGTTTAGAACCACCAGCTGTAGAGCCTGACTTGGATAAAGGCTTATCATTTATTATTACAGTAAAACCAACTTTACTTGCATTTTCCTTTAAATGAATTTGCAATGAAAATTTCCAATGAATTTTCCTTCCTTTTTTGATAACATCACATTCTCTTTTTAAAAAAATGACAATTTATCATATGCAATATGGATTAACTCAGATCTCTGATCAGATAGTTTTATCTATAATATTGAAGTGTAGAGGAGAACTCAACTGCTGAGTTCCACAGATAAAATCTCATATAGAAAACCTGTGTAAATCTTCTTAATTGTGTCAGTTTGTCTGAAAAAGAGGTATGGAGAACATGTTCCATTTGTAGCTTTATTTTTAAAGTAAGATATTCTCTTTCCTTTGTTTCAGTCATGGCCATATATATTTTCATGAGGATAAAAATCTGTGTTTATCAAGTTTATATGAAAAATGTCTGAGAAAAACAGCTTGAACCAGGATTTATTTGGGCTCATGGTTTCAAATATTTCAGTTTCTGAATAGATGGCTCCAGTACTTTTGGGACCGACACAAAGGAAGCAATATCATGGAGGAAGAACTGGGTGGCAGTCAGGAAGAAGGGGAAGAGGGAGGTGGGGAGGGAGAAGGAAGGGAAGATGGAGGGTGGAAGAGGGTTTTCAGTTGAATACATCAATTGAGGTCAAAATAAAATTAAGTGTAAACTCACAGAAGCACAAACAGGTTATACACTTTATTTTTAAAGTGAAGATTCATTAAGGAGTGTAGTGTGGGTTAAAGGAGTGGTATGTGGATTTAGGCTTAGGAAGAGAGATTACAGAACCCATAAGATGGTCTGATGGCAATGAAGACTCTGGGAGTATTTTGTGCTGACAGAACAGTAATAAGGCATTATCTTTGCCCATCTTTGGATATTTCCCATTGTTCTCTTTCCCCATAATATTTTCTTCCTTTGCTTTTCCTTAATGAAGGTCTACTCATTCTTTAATGCTTTACTTGAAATAACCATTTCAAGTTGGGAAACACTCCTTCTTTCTGCACTTTGAACTCAAATTACTTTGATAGCATGTGGGGGTTTTTGGCTCAAAATTAAGATACTGAAGCAATGAATATTATGTCTTATTTGTCTTCCTGACTTTCTCCTGGCACACCTTAGCTGCACAATAAGTAGTTGTTAAATTGAGTTAGATGGAATCATTTTTAAAAGCCCAGCCATCACTTATGGGTTACAAATGTCCCAATTTCTACTCCCCTCTTATTTGACTTGAGTTTACTGGCAAACTCACGTATTCATCCCAATGATCTCTGCAGAAATTTCACTCAGGAGTAAAGTGTTGGCAGTGTAGGGGCCTTTTGCTTCAGAATCAAATTGACAGCATTCAGTCCCTCATGCTGTGAACAACCAGGAAGCATGGCTGGATCATGTTATGTTAAATGGAAATTAATGAATACAAACATAGAAAGAATGCCAACTCTTTCACTTGATTTTACCACTAGACTCATGCTACTCATCCAAACCCAAAGCACATGAAATAGGAACAGTAGTTATGATTTGTAGTATGTTTACTGTGTTTTATGCACAATGATGAACATATCCAACAAAGATCTGTAAGCAATATTTATAATAATTCCATAAAGTAGAAATTATCATTTCCCAATAGAAATATATCATGAGGCAAGAAATGGTTAAATAACAGCCATTCTTCACTAGTTACCTAACAAAGTGATCTAAGGAAATGACAGTTTATTTTGATTTTCAGTTTGAGGGTTTAGTTCATCATGGCAGGAGTGAGAGGCAGCTGGTCACATGTCATCTACAGTCATGTGGCAGATAATGATAAATTTTGCTTTTCAGCTCACTTTCTCCTTGTTTTTCAGTCTGGGACCCATGTGTTGGTACTATGCACATTTAATTTGGAATTTCTTACATCAAACAATATAATATAAAAACTCCCTCATAAATATGCTAGATGTTTCTATCCATAGTGATTCTAGATCCCATCAAGTTGACAATTAAGATTAATTGCTACACATTCCCAAGGTCTTTGAGATCATACTGGTGACAAGTTGAAGTGGGAATTAAGGCAATCATTTAACCATGTAATTGTATTGTCTTAAGAATTTTAAAATGATGTTTGGTATGCCAGGAATTATGACGAAAGGTTCTTTGAGGGCATGAAGATCTTCATGCCAACTAGGAGTTATTAAATATACTCTCCATTGTCATAAGCTCTTACTGGTGTGGTAACAGTGGATCACAGAAAAGTATGTGAAATGTTTCTACTGATTGATCAGAAGTGAATAATTATTATCTTCTCTATATTATGTATTCACTATCAAAAAGTAATAGAAATGCTAAGCAAGATTAATATCCGTTTCATTATTTTAATGCAAACTATTGATTTTAATGTAGCATAAGGCATGACAGTTTATTACAATAAAACAATAAAGTAGACTATATGAAGTAATTGAGAATAATCTTTTTCTCTTTCTTACAGCAGCTGAGGGGCATAGCATTTTGTACATGTGGAGGCATTTATGGAAAACTCTTTCCAGAGATGGCAGGTTAAGCACTCTATAAAGAATCACTTTGGAGCCAGAGCATTATAAATAATCGGCAATAAAGCTGGTAAATGGACCTTTAATTTGACTCCATTATGTCACAGATCACAAGGACCAAGAGAGACCAGCATGCAAAACACAAACTGCTTAGCTTATCACAAAGGTAAGCATAGGACATGGTCTTTGCATAGCTTTACCAACTTGGAAATTTTCAGAGAAAAGCTGCATCATTGACATCTGGGTGTGTAACAATATCTTGCATTAAGAGCCAGGCAAAATTGTTAAAACTTCTGTTTCTGTTGCAAGTTACCTTGGATACTTCCTTTCCACGTACGGTTTCTTCTGGCAACTTCCTTATACTTTGTCCAATTTCACTGCTAACAGTAGAAAAAAATTCAGTAGTTATTTTCCTTCTGCTATCATTTTTGATGATAGAGGCTTTAGTGCCTGTAAGAATTATGTGTGGCCTTGTTATCTAGAACAGATCATAAAAGATGTTAGCCAACTGTACACTTAACGTAAAGAACATAGAATGAAGAGATGAAAGCAACGTCATGTGAATATAGAATCTGTAATTGATCAGTTCCAGGAAAGTTTCCCAGCAATGGAAGATTTATCAGGGAGTCTTATCTACAAAAGAGGATTTAAACTTGTTCTGTGAAACTCTAAATGGATAAATTTGGTCTTAAAGAGATAAAAGTGAGTTTTTGTTTTATGTAACCACAGAACTCTGTGACCTTATATGAGTAAACCAAACCACACCTGACTCAATCATTTTTCTGTACAATGAGACAAATCCTATCTATAGGTTTGGAGTGTTGATGGATGAATCTAGACAAAATAGATTCATTATTTCATACACAGCAAGATTTTAAAAATATAAAACAAAAAGTACAAGTGACCATCACCTATCTGGAAGGATAGAGTATATCTTTTCTGAGGGTCTGGAGCAGACTTAGATTGACACTAAAACTGAGACTGATGGATCTTGATTTGACTCCATCACTTTGCCAAACTGTGACCTACATAAATATTTTCTTGTTATACGTTGGCTGCCTCCAGTGTTTTGCTGTAATAACACAAAGCTGAGTAATACAGGATCTGAATGGAAATGGGCTTTGATAAGTCTTCTT
Organism: Sigmodon hispidus; assembly: GCA_004025045.1. NCBI lineage: Eukaryota > Metazoa > Chordata > Mammalia > Rodentia > Cricetidae > Sigmodon > Sigmodon hispidus. The sequence continues at coordinate 181,913 of PVIH01000301.1, forward strand.
TATCCACATTTCTTGACTACAAGTCACACTCATTTTTCCTCAAGTGAGAAACCATTATCTACTCTTCTATTCACAGCAGAAAGGAAGCTGATTAGAATAGTTTATTTTTCCTTGAAGCTTGAGAGCATCTGGAGATTTTGTCCAAGTATGAATGTGTGGTCCAAAAAGAGTCATTTGGAGAAAGTTACTCCTTCCTGAGATTTCCTGTATAGTAATAACAAAGAAAGCTGTCATCAATAAAGGCAGCCTTACCATCCAATACTAACATCATTGAAGCATATCTTTTTGGATTTGCACTTCTCCTAAAATCTCTAGAAATTTTCACATTTAAGACAGGAGTTCAATTATCTAATAAAGCCTTTCTATAGCTTAAATTCTATAAGTGCAGTCATAAACACCCAGGAAAACATCATTTCTGTTCTTTTGCTTCTTTATAGCTTTCTAATCTATAGACTACCAAATAGACAGTCGGATTGGTAACAGGTTTTATTTCACAAAGAAACCCTTCTCCTTGTCACTGAACTCCTGCTCTTCCTATCCTTCATCCTTGGCCTTCTCCATGTTCAAACAGCTCATAAGCACTTGGAGAAAAGATCTAATTTTATTTAATTTTTACATTTTGTCACCTCTAGTGCTACTTACCTGCTGTTTTGTGATATTTCTAGTGTTGAACCCATTTTTTATTTATTATAGTTAGTAGGACTCCATGTACCAGTTTAAGTCATCAAGCATTTGCTTTATATGTAATAGCTATTTATTTCTAATTCTTTGAACAGTATCCCAGCATCAAATCTGAGAAGACAGACACGATATATCTAAGACAATCAAGCCATATCCAGCTTTGATTTTTCTAGCATCCATTACACTTAAGGTAGACCTATATTAAAGAAATGGCTAATAAAATAGGGGAAGTCTTTCTTATGAGACAGACACAAAATCTGTCTCCCATACTTTGTTCTTTACTGAAGAGTGACCACCAGGCATTTTGATTTCTAATCCAGAAAAAATATCACCTGTTGACCACATAAAATGCCTAACTGAAAAAAAAAGTAAGCCTTAGCTTATTTAAACTATTTCTGGGATTAGTTGCAGCCAAAAATATTCCCAACGAGTAGCAGGAAAAAAGAGAGTGAAGTTTAGGATAAGGAAATTAAATAAGTATGGATTTGAAACAAAAAGTAGCATAGTTTCACATTGCATTTTATTCTTTTATTATAAACATATTTTAACTTATTCATCATGTCTTTTATTGTATTAGATTTTTTTTGTTTGCTTGTCAAGGGCTGTTATAATCCATGAAGAAAATATAACAGTTAACAATTAGTATTTCAGACTTCAATCTACCAGGTGAATAATTCTCTGATGGAATAACCCTGTAAAGTAAGGTTTGACCTTGAAAACTGTTGCTCTTGTCTGTAATTTCACATGTGCAAAGCAGCTATGGTATCTTGCTAATACCTGCACTGTAGTGTGCAATTTTATATGATATGTATATGTAATCTCATGATTGCATCTCATTCTTATGGACACATATATTCATGGATGGTTAGGAAGGTGACTTCACATTAATCTGTATAATTCTGATAAATAGAAGTATACTGGAATATGTTTCATAATTATTTTTATTGTTCTACTTTGAAGCTTGTTTTATTTCTTTACTCTAACATACATAAGAAAATAACAATTTCTCCCTAGTTAAGACTTGCTTCAGATAATTGGCTTATTCATAACTTTTGAGCATATTCATACTAAATTGAACACCTCTGCAAAGGCCTCATAAGTTTAACCTCCATAAAAAAATATACAAAGACATTTTCCCAGATGTCTATTGTAGAATCAAGGTTATTAGCACAAAGCAACATAAGATGCAATGCCAATTCCTTGCTTGCTAGTCTGGCTGATAAGACCTGACCCTCTTTGCAGATATCTGTAGAGCTTGTCTCACCAGACACTGTGCCCCAAGCTGTGGCAGAAGAAATGAAGACAATGACCCAAACAGTTCAAGTGTGAATTCATTCCATACCCCTCAGATTAAAAACTTCCTGTTAGATTTCTCTTTGCTGTGGAATATTCTTGAACCCTCATTGTAACTGTGGAGCAAGACTCCATGGACTACAGTAATTTTCTTGTTTTGTTTTCCTTGTTTTTTGAAACAAAGTTTCTCTGTATCATTCTGGTGGTCTTGGAACTCACTCTGTAGACCAGACTGCCCTGAAACTCACAGAGATTAGCCTATTTCTGCTACCAGAGTTCTTTGATTAAAGAAGTGTGCTATCACACCCAGCTTTTTAATAGTAAAATTTATAAGTATTTGTGATTTTCTAGATGACAGCCCTGCTACAGTAGATGCTTGGAGAAAATTATTACACAAATGAAATGTATAGTTTCAAACTGTTGAGTCAGGAAATACTCTGTAAAAACAAATAAAACAGGATTGTCTAAATGGATTTTTCTAGAAATGCAAAGAGATGTACGTAGAGTCTGAGGAAGAGACAATGCAGGCAAACTCAAGAACAAGAGTAAGGCAAAAATGCTCCATGATGAACTAACTACAGGAGAGTACTCTGCAAGCCTACTGCTCATAGAGAATGGTTAAATGTAAGAGTGGGCATGTGGGCAGAAAGCTGATTATGTAATATATTTTAACAGTAATTGCCTGCCCTGAGAGAACATTTAAATGAACTGGGATGCTGTAAAAGATGACTGATAGTAAACTCAGTGAGATGGTTCAGTACATAAAGATGTTAACTATGATGAGCAACCTGAGTTAAATCTGCAGGACATTATGTCAGGAGGAAAGAACAAACTCTCCCAAATTGTCTTCTGACCCATATAAGCACACCTGGTGCTCACACACATGTCAGGGGGATGGAAAGACTTAATTAATTAATTAATATGCAAAGAAATAAATAAACATGGTTTTTTTTCTCCTTATAAATGTTGATGGTCTATTCCTAAAAAGTGACATCAATTGATTTTGAATCGTGGGAGGAGAAAACTCAAAGCGTATAGAATTTCTTCTCTTTATATAAGCTTTGGGTCTGAATAATTTTAGTGTATCTTTTTTGTTTGCAATGTCTTTGTTAATAATAAGAATTTAACAAAACATTTTAAATTAAAAAATAAATGTCTCATATCTCAGGCTAAGTTTCTCAACAGGGATATTGTACCACTGAGGGAAGATGTCACACAAGTGCTTTATTAGAGTATTCCAGGATTCTGTGAGGAAATCACTAGAGTCAGTGGAAGAGGAAAATTAGCCACAAGGTTATTATATCATAATCAAAGAAAGCTTGGGACAGAGCCAGATAAATAAGCATATATTCAGTGACTTGTACCTGGTGCCTAGGTCTATGCCTGACACTACATAGAGAACTGAATAGTCCTAGAGGAAAATTTAAGATGATTGCATGCTGTTGGAAGAGAAGAAAATTTTATGCAAAGCTGATTTTAATTTTTGGGTCTTTAAGAGAAGAAATCATGCAGAAAGTGAATGCCATTAGACGATGGTAGATTAACTTGGCCAACTTTATTATACATTTTGCAGACACTCAAAATGTTCTCGAAGTCTCTGGAGAGTATGTGTAGCTGAGGACAGTAGGTTATGGCAGCTTGTAGCATTGTTTTTTCTTTGTTAGTAAAGTAAGAATTCAAATGAGTTTAACCTTTGATGATCTGGCAATTGAAAAACATCAACCCACCAAAGTTCAGGCAGTGTCACATTGCAAAGACACACTTTCTGAGCAGCTCCTTTTCCTAGACCTTTCTCTGTCAAATGTCAAAGCCCAAATGAGCTTCTTTGGAAGGCAAATTACATGTTTCAAGCAGCCATTTCCCCTGGCTGGTAACTTCTGCTCCAAATAATTAAGTAAGACAAACACTGAAATGTTCTGGCCTTCAAGTTTAAACATAAGGGTATGTATATGTAAACTTCTCTCCATATACTTAGATATTGGGGAGTTTATGTTTTTTAACCCAGCTATCAGCAACCATTTACTAATCTTCTGTAAGGACTACAAATACTTATATATTTCAATAGGGGTAGAAAAGGACTAAGAGAAAATCCTCTGCCCATTTATAAATGGAACATCTATCAATTTCCCTCTAATACTTACAGGAAAATAGTGGAAGAAGGGTAGAAAAACGTAAAAGATGGAGGAGCTATGAAGGATGTTGACTGAGAAGCTGTTCCACACTTGAACTCTCAGCACTTGTAATTATCTACAAGGATGTGTGTAAGATTAGACTTCTTACCCTCACTGTCATCCAAAATGAAGAGGTTACTGGAATTCTACACAGCTATGAAAAGTTATATAAAGATGATGATTGATGGGGGAAGGTGGGACATGTGCATTTTCCTCAGTGGTATAGCAACTGGTAAGATGTCTATGTAGATGAAAATCCTCATTCATGTCCTATAGCCAACTCTCTCTCTTTTTCTTTTTCTCTGAGTGTGTGTGTTTGACTCTATACTTAATATAAAAGGTCAAGTTCCATTATTCACCCTATTTCCTGACCAGAGAAGTTCAGAATTTGAACTTTCTTAACACTATAATTGCAGAAGTCTGCTTTCTGCTCTCTAAATTTCCAGTAGGACCCTCTGACTCTCATGACCACCACATACATAGTAACAATAATTTCTGCAGAATATTACGTTGGCCAAGATTAACTAATACTCATCTATGGCTTTCAGCATCTATAATTCCATAGTCAAACCCTAAGCCCCATGCCTAGTCTAGTCGGAGGACATCAAGCTATGGCCAAGGTCTGTTTCTGAAGCCTTGCCTCCAAACTTATTTCAAGTCTTGATGCTCTACTTCTATCTAGTTTGTCAGTGAGTTGATATATTCAAAACACTTAAAACAGGTCTGACACAGAAACATACAAGTTAATACATGTAAATTACTATTGCCATTATAATAATCATTGTGTGTACTTATATTGAGCTAACTAATCTTCTCAGCTAATGTCATGCTCTTGTGACCTGTGACGCAGACTCTCCCAAGAAATCTAGCTAAGATGTTACTCTCTTTTGTAAAGAATTCCTGCATTTTTCAGTCAGAGTGTTGCTTTTTAATGTTCTGGGCTTTCTTCTTTGTCACTTTCTCTATACTTTATTGTGACTCTGTCGTGTGTATGCATGTGTGTGTGTGTGTACATGCCTCCAAGTGTGTGTAAAAACCCTCATTTCTACCACTAATGCCATATATATATTTTTTTTGTAACAATTATGCTTAATACCATGCTTGAGACACATGAGATTCTCAGGCACATTTGTTACCTGATCAACAATATGACTGAAGAAAGATGAGCAATGCTACATGCATAAACATTTTTTGAAAATTTTTGATTTAATGAAAATAGGTTCTTTCCTCATATACTATATCTTGACTAGGTTCCCTACCTTTATTCTTCCCAGTCCTTTCACTCCAAATCTACTCCTTTCTGTCTCTCATTAGAAAAGAACAGGATTCTAGGAAATAACAACCAAAGAAGAAAAATAAAATGTAATAAAATTAAGCAAAAATTATCACATTTAGGCAAGACAAGGGAACCCAGCAGAAGGAAAAGAGCCTAAGCACAAGAACAATATTCAGAGGCCCACTACTTCATACACTATGAAGTACCATAAAAATACTAACCCAAAAGCTATAATATGTTCAAAGAAGACATTTGTAGATCCTCTGCATGTTGCAGACTCTTGTAGGCATTGTGCTTTCTACTTCAGTCTCTGAGTTCATGTAAACCTTTCTTATTTGATTCAGAGGGATTTATTTCCTGGTGTCCCCTATCCCCTCTGGCATCATTATATTGTTACTTTTTCTTTGTATGTAAACCAGTTGTGTTTCCTTTTACCTTAGGTTCTAGGCTATCTAGTCTCTGGCTCTTGATTACCCAAACAGTGCCAAATATGGGTTATACATCATGCAGTGGGACTTCAGTCAGAGAAGAACATTGGTTGGCTATCCCCTTAAATTCTATGCCACCAGTGTATCTTAGAGATGTGTCTAATTTTCTAAAGTATTGTGCTTCAGCACTTAAAATATCACATACGTGGTCCTAATTTCTTGTCATCTTTTCTCTTCTTTCTGTAAAGCATTAAATATAGGTAATATGGTTATTTATTGGCTTCATGTTGGTGGCCATCACCTTTCACATCAGTTTGCATGTTATCAGTGAAATATCCATGAAATATCTTCCTAGAGAAGGGAATATTCAGACCAGTTGATTTGGCAAACCACAAAATCAGAATGGCACTAATGGGGTCCCACAAAACAGTTCTAGTTGATTGCACTATATAGTGAGACTAAGCTACATAGGCAGGGAAAGATAAAAGCAGCTCCTTCAGGGCTCCAGTGCAAGCTCAGAAGCACAGACACATAATATATAGGTACTTATTCATACATACACGAACCTACACGCATGTTCACATCATACTTTAAGAGTTTGCCTGAAGCTGACCATACAGGCAGAACCCCAGCCCTTAGGAAATACAAACAGAAAAAACATACATAGTTTATGCCAGGCTTGGACAAGAAAAGAGTTCAAAACCAGCCTGAATTAGATAAAATCATGTTTTAAACACAACTACAGGCATGCATGCAAATCTCTCTGTCTCTCTGTCTCTCTCTCTCTCTCTCTCTCTCTCTCTCTCTCTCTCTCTCTGTCTCTCTCTCTCTCACACACACACACACACACACACACACACACACACACAC
>PVIH01000301.1:188731-394166 GCA_004025045.1 Sigmodon hispidus
ATGCCAGGCTTGGACAAGAAAAGAGTTCAAAACCAGCCTGAATTAGATAAAATCATGTTTTAAACACAACTACAGGCATGCATGCAAATCTCTCTGTCTCTCTGTCTCTCTCTCTCTCTCTCTCTCTCTCTCTCTCTCTCTCTCTCTGTCTCTCTCTCTCTCACACACACACACACACACACACTCACACACACACACATACACACACACACACCTTTGACTGTGTTCTGCCTTCTAACAATAACCTATTCTTATAGTTACCACTGGTTCAAGAACCAAAAGAACAATTTGTACACCTGTTCTCATGGAACATGATGTGTATGTGTGTGTGAGCATGAGTGTGTGTGTGTGTGTGTGTGTGTGTGTGTGTGTGTTTAAGTCTATGGTGACTCTGAACATGAGGATGGTAGGATTAGCACTTATTTTTGAGTGCTTATTAGCAGACAGCCTCTGTTTTAAGTACACTGTAATTTTTTATGCATTTAGTCTTCCCACAGATTGCAAGAGATACATGTTACTGTACTGATTTTATAAACAGGCAACTTGAGGACTGTAGTTATATGACTTTGTGAAGGTTAGCTATGATTCATAACCGTGATCATTCTCTTCAAAATCTAGGCTTAGAGGAAATGTGAGTGAAGAGAAGCAAAGAGAGGACAGAAGAAAAAGATCTAGAAAATCATAAAGGTAAGCTTTCTTCTGGAAATTTAAGAGTTAGAAAATATTATAAAGATTTGTTATTAAATATTTTGAGCAAAGTTTTATCTTGTGATACATGACAATGGCTGTTGTTGAGCCAGACTATGAGGGTAAGATAACAATATAATCCAAGGACACCATCATATAGATAGAAAGGCCTGTAGACAGGCATATAGAGATGCCAGTGTTTCTATGACAACAGCAATGATACCTGTGGTGATACAGACCAACAATGGAAATGGGAGTAGTTATTGGAGCTACAGAACATAATATCATAGTTAAGGGCATATCTTAGAAAATATATCCACTCTGAATAGTGTTTCTGCTTAGATATAAATAGTTAAAATTATGAGTATTCACAGCAGAAATTCCTTTAGTTTTCAGTTTTAGGAGCTCACAGATACCAAATACTTGCTCAAAGCCAGACAAGAACTGTGTAGCAGATAGAGAACTGGGTGCTTAGAGCTCATCCTCTGTGCAATTTCTTCCCTAATGAGGACATTGTGCTCTACTCTCTGACCTGCCTCTGTCCTTGCCTGAGACTTGGCTTGCAGTTACTTTCTATCCCCAGTATCCTCTGGTTTTGGATCCCTAGTGATATTTCCCTGCAGGGTCCAGGTGCACTGGTCACCAGACCACCTGCTGGTCACACCTGTTCTGGTTGTACCTGCAGGCAGGATTCAGCTTCCTGTCACAGTGGTACTTCTTAGAAGAGTTTCTAGCCAAAGCAAGTACACTGCAGGAGGGACTGGCCTTCAGGGCTCTGATTGACAAACCCTGGCCACTGTCCCTCCATCTCTGCCATCCTTTATCTCTTTCTTGGCAGAGCAGAAAATCCTCAGTGAGATAATATAGTTTCAGGCAGGCCTGTGATGTGTTACTAGCACAGTAAATTTTGGCATGATATATTCTCCAAATCATATGATCATCAGAATGCAAGCATTAAAACTACAGGCTATTATGCTGTAAGGGAGAGTTCATTTTCAGAAATACTAATAAAATTTATGTTTGCTTCCATTGTTAGAAAAGTTTCTTTCATAAAATACTTTCATTACTTCATAAGTACACTTTTGTTTTTGTTTTCCTTTACAATTTATCACAATACTAACTGAGTTAATGAAAATTAAAATCAGAAATAATGAAATAATGAGAACCATAAAATAACCAGCTACCATTTGTTCAAGTCTTACTGTGATCTCTCTCTCTTCTTCCCTCTCTTCCTCCTTCCCTCTTTCCCTCCCTCCCTCCTTGTGTTTCTCTCACATCCTTCTCCTCATTACAGATCTAAAGAGAATTATCATTGTAATTGGAAGATGAGAAAACTGAGGCAATAACAAGTGACATAACACATTCTAATCTACATGGAGTAAAAGGCAGAGAGACTTAATCCTAGACAACCAGTGCTGCACCTGTTGCAGCACTGTTCTAAATTTAGGAAACTCTGAAGTCATCAGAAGGCTAGGTCTGAGGTGGCTTTCCTTGGAGTATCTGTCTGGGAAATTCTGCAGCAGAGGCTAAAAAAATTTACATATCAGATAAATTCTCAGAATACACTGATACTGCTGCTAAGTGTCTCTGACATAGTTCACAATTTTGCAGTTCAAACCTCATGAAACATACAAGGGATTACTATAATTGCCATTTCATAGAAGAAGGAAATATAGGTTTTCAGGATAATCAAACTTCAAAGGGATGGCATATAAATTCTAAGTAGAACCTCTATTCACAATTCATGAGATGACTGACATGCTGAAGTCATTTTTATTTTTTCTTGGCTATACTAAGGTTATTATATCTTTCCCTTTACTACAAGTTATAGATCATATATTTTCCACACTCTATTTACAAACACAAAATGCAAATATCAAAATACAATAACAAAGCAAGTCACTTAAACAAATAAAGCCAGATGTTTAAAGATCATTGTAGAGTGTTTTACTGACTGTTGATGGCAGCCAGTGCTCCTAAGTGGTAGCTCTAAATGTTGTCTGATCAGCAAATACCCTGAGTTATGTATTCAGTTTCTTGTTTATCAGACACATAATTAACAATACTTGGAGATTGTAGCTATAGAGCTTTAAACCTGAGTACATGTGAGTTCTCAGCATTAGCTAGAATATCCATTCTTAAAAAGAAAACCTAATACTTAATAAAGAATCACATTTCTAAGTAGAGTGTGAAAATTTGATAGTTATATAGACTGCAGATAAATCAAATCAGGGTAACCATGTCCACCTCATTTTTATCCTTTGTGTTTATAAACTTTAAATGATTCCCTCTTGGTTCTTTATAGAATACATTGTGATGAACTATAGTAAACCTTCTAGCAGACTACCACAGTCATTATGTAAGTGATATTTTCACTGTAGCTACAGAGATGCTACACATGATATAGATAAGATCTAGATTGACATGCTTCTGTAACTGTACATCTATTCTTCCTATTTTACCAAAATTAGTAAAGAAAATATAATGAAGCAGAAAAGCATAAGAAACTCTTGAGTGCTCATGCTGGGCTATCATCAGTCACCATAAATTAGGAGATGTTGTATTTTAGATGTGAAATGTCTCATACTGGCTTGTCTGAGGGATCTCTTTTCAGGAGGCTGTGGAAAACTGAGAAGGTGAGGTTTCTAGAGAAAGTAGGACACTGTTGTGTAGCTACTTCCTGTGAGATAAAAAACATCCTTTGTAGAATGAAGTTAGTCAAGATACTATAAATGAAAATGTGAAGCAGAATTTTTCAAGGGGAGGTGGAACATTCCATCTGGCAGAAAGAGTCTCTAAGCTCAGGAAATGTACAACTCATTGGATTCACAGTTCTTCAAAACTGCCCAGTTCATTAGGTCTTTTCCTCCCCAAACACATAGAAGCTTTCAGGACTGCTGAGAGATACTTTCAGAGTGGATGAACTACCAAGAAGGGGATCAAGCCAGACAAGCTGACTGGAAAAAACAGACAAGCTAAACCACCTTGTGGGAAGAGTAGAGCTGCCTGAAAAAGACCCAGAGCAACTAAGCTACTGAGAAATGTTACTCAGCAACCCCTTGTACTACCTGCAGGCTATGCAGTGAGTTCCAGGTTTCCAATTTCTGTGAGCTGTACCCTTATGAAATGGACTTTAGTAGTGCATCTGTCTGAATCATTTCTGTTTCTGTTAGCAACCTCAATAGAGCTCATTGGTTCACCGAGTTGATGGTGGTAGTACCTGTTCTCTGGTCTACCATCCGTTCCCTACAGGAGGATAGTAGAAGCTTATTTACATTGATGCAGGAAGAGTAGCTCACTGTTTTAGGGTTACATTTCCCCCACCTCATGCTTCTTTCCTTGCCCTCTGCTTCCTGTCAGGCTAGAAGCAAGCAGTCTCTCCTGCTTGCTTCAGCCCTATAATGTGATGCTGCTCCACAGGCCCAGGATTAAACTTTCAGCTAAAATAAACCCTTCTTCCTTGTGTTGTTTCTGTCAGGTATTCCCTACTGGGAATGACATTGATAGAGTTGGTTGATATGATTATGTAAAATAACTTTCCTGGAGCTCCGGAGTACCAGAGAAGTTGCATAGAGATACATTATTTGTTTTAAATGAGGGCAGGAGAACAGAACATTTTATACTCTATAATAACTGTTTATCTATCCATAATGGAGAACTTCCTTTCTAATCTTAGTCTTGAGCTCAATAAAGTCAAATGCGATCATGCTTGGTAAATGGTAAAATATAATGCCAGAGGAGGAGCTTAAGAAGCCAAAATACAGCAGAGCCAAGTGGTCTGCTTTAAAGACAGACAAATTGCTGTATAAATACTAGTAATATTGATAGCACCATGAAGTTTGGAATGTTCATGTATTGCTTAAATCCTTCTCTTCCTAATGTTGAATTTGAAATTTTTTAATTCTGTATTAGGAGTGTGATTGTGAAGTTAAGTGAGGAAATAAAATATGATTAATAGGGCATTCTAAACATATTATTTGTGGGAATATTAGATTGAGACTTTTTAAAAAGATGTATAGAGCTGCAACTGTAAGGTGCAGGCCAAGGGCTTATTTAGTGGGATTATGTGTTACATTTTAAATAATTGTCCCACCTATGGGTTTAATAAAAGCTGATTGGCTAAAAGGCAGACAGGAAGTATTGGCAGGGCTACCAGGCTAAGAAAACACTGAGTACAGGAAGAACAGAGATACATGCCAGACACAGAGCCTCCAGAGAGATGCCAGTAAGCCACCAGAGAGAGCTGCCACAGACCTGATGAGGAGACAGCAGCAGACACAGAGCAAAGAAGATGAAATGCTGCTATGAGAAAAGGTACTGAGCTGTATGGTTGAACAAGATGGGTTGAGTACAGATGAGGAGTTAGCAAGTTACATGCCTGGGCCCTGGGTCAATCAGCATTAAAAATAATATAAACCTGTGTATGATTATTTGAGGCTAAGAGGGGCCGAGAGTGGAGCTAACCCTCTGGGATATACCAGAAAGTCTAGGCCAGAACCAATTACAACAAATTGTGTGTGATATGCATCCACATAAAGCTTGAGAAACACTTAAAAAGAATTGTAAAGCACTGAATCAGAGCCAAAAACAGCTTCCGAGTTGTGCCTCTCACATGAGCTGCTGTACAGAGATGCCCTGGTAAGGTCTGCAGGCTTGAATTTTAAAACGGTGAGCCTGTGCCAGGTGGCTTAAACCAAGTCCAGTTCCCCAAGTATCACAAAAGACTCAGTATAAGAAACAAGCTGTTTATGGTGGGTTTAAGATTTCTCTTCTCACAGGCAAAAGGGAACAGAGTCAAAGATTGATACTTAGTAGCAGCAACATTTTCTTTTTGATCAGCCCTATTTTCTGGAAGCAAGGAGAGGCACAGCTTTTTTAACTGAAGTTTCTTGATTCACACTTAGAGGCAAAACACTTGTGAGTCTTTTAAGAGGCTTTGCTACCAAATACTTAAATAGAGTGAATGAGCAGCAGACAACAGTGCTTTATTTTCGATTATATGGTACCTAAAATTCCCTGGAGTAATAATCATGGGTCCTAAAAGTACCTCTGCTAAAAAGCTAAATCTTATGAAGTTAGACTAGGAGCTGGGTGGACCCAGCCAGCCACTCTAGTGAGGCCTTTAATCCTTAGCCACACCTTGGCAGATTAAAGGTGTGGACAAAAACAAAGAAATAGAAGAAACTGGGTGGAAGGTTAAAGGTGTAAACAGAAACAGAAAGCAATGAAGGGAGGTGGGTGAAGTCAGTCCCCCTTGTAAAGCCTTTAATCCTTAAACCAAACCTTGGCAGAATAAAGGTATGTAGAAACAGAAAAAAGTAGAAAAGGATGGGTGGGTCAGCCACCCTAGCCAAACAAAAGGTAATCAGAAAAGATAAGAGATATACAGTAGAGACTGATTAAAAAAAAATCTGTAAATGTTTTAGAGTATGTTTAAAATATACATAGGCTTGAGAGAGAAAATAGAAAAGGAAAAAGGATAACAAAAGTCCTTAAAAAAGAAATAGAGTAAAAATAAATAGTAATAAGCCACATAAAAATGAAAAATACACAGTGTCTGGATACTATGTGTTATTGTCTTGACTTTAAGGTTTTTGACTATAAATGTAGTAGTTAAAGCTGCTAAAGACATTTGGTTATAAATGCTGTTGGATTAATTCTGCCTATGTGTTTTGAATAAGTTGACTTTAAAATTGAAATCAAAAGATATGCTATTGGAGAAGAGGTTTCCCTTTTATTTCTACAGAAAATGAAAAGCTGCAGATTTATCCCCAGTTAAAGAAAATAAAGTTTGATCAAGGAAGACCCCCTGAAAAGTCTCCAGTAGAAATAGATGTCCCAGATGATTCAGAATTTTAGAACACCTCTGTTGCAGTTTCTTCTGAGTCTGCAATCAAAACAACTTCAAAGATACCGGCTGAGAAGACCCAGTTTTACAGGCTACTCCACTAAAGACTTATCCATAATCTTAGATTTTTCTTTGGACTCTCATAGGAGTGCCAGCACCTCCATTCATCAGGAAGTAGCCTGGAGAACTATGCCTACCTTCCCCCAAAATGGATTATGGATATTTGTGTTTGTTTACAGTGTTGGTTATAAGTCATTATAGATAATAGAGAAAAAAAGGTTATTAGATTTGGGGTTCTTTTTGTTTTAAAAAGAGAAAAAAGGGTAATGTAGTTGGATTATGTGTTACATTTTAAATAATTGTCCCACCTATGGGTTTAATGAAAGCTGATTGGCCAAAGGGCAGAAAGGAAGTATGGGCAGGGCTACCAGGCTAAGAAAACAGAAGAACAGAGACTGATGCCAGACATGAAGTTGCCAGAGAGATTCCAGAGAGCCACCAGAGACAGCTGCCAAAGACACTATGAGGAGACAGCAGCAGACACAGAACAAAGAAGCTAAAATGCTGCTATGAGAAAAGATACTGAGCTGCATGGCTGAACAAGATGGGTTGAGTTCAGATGAGGAGTTAGCAAGTTACATGCCTGGGCACTAGGTCAGAGTAAAAATAATTCTGTGTGTGATTATTTGAGGCTAAGTGGGGTAAAGAGTGGGCTAGACTGGAAAGTCCATCCCAGAAACCTTTTACAACAGACTTAAAGGTGTGTAAAATTTGCTGTATCACACTTATGTTGCATTGAAATGCCCATAAGTGACTAAATTAGGGTCAAAATCAGGTTTTTCAAAAATTGTAAAATCTTTATAAAAATAAGACTGTAGGGCACTGGAGTAGTGAGACTTGTCAAAGAAAGGGTTTCTTGATGTCTGGAGGTTTCTTTTTCACAATAGCATAACACAGGAAACAGGGCTAACATAATGAAAGTAATCCTAAAATATGGTAGTTGTGGGATTTGTCAGATGTCTGGACTTGACTCTGATATTTAGAAGTTTACAAGGCTTTGAGGGGTTTACATTAGCAATGAATTGTTGGTGTAAACAAAAAGAAGTAATGATTCTTCTGTTTTTTAAGATTCCCAATCTTTCAATTGCCTGTAGCCAATAAACTAGTTAAGTTTAATGAGCACTGAACAGAGACTGTTCAAACTAGTCCAACCAGGGCATGAACTAGGCTGAACACATGAGACAGTTTAGAAGCAGATGGCCAAGTCCCTAACTGAAGAAAAGAAGAAAGAAGACCAGGATAAACTGAGGAGCTGTCCTCCCAACTTAAACTTCAAGTTCATTGAAGACATTACATCTCTAAGTTGAGGAGGCTGAAGCAACATCCAGAATTCTGACATTGTTTCTCATTTTTTGAAGCAAGTGTGTCCTGAGTAGGTTCATGGTCTCTATCTCAGTTTTGAGTGCAGGTTCTCACTGGAGGCCAATTCAGTTTGTTTGTATCATGAGCTTTTTTCCCTATAAAATCCACAAAGCAAGTAGATCTAAAGAAACTCAGTTACATGTGACCGTGATTTAGACACAATTTCTTAGAACTTGCAACTCCTCTTATAAAGTCTTTGCTCAAGAGGGTCTCCAGAAAGCCAGTGGAAAGGAAATAGAGAAGCCAAAAATATTTCTGAGTAAATAGACACTTACATGGAAAGAATTTTACATTGTTGAAATATATATTGGGCCTCTTTAATTTTTATGTTAAAATGCTCTAGCATCAAGATTCCCCTACCTAAGCCCCATGATTATTTCTTTATTTAATGGAAGTCACTAAATAACTGAAGGTTTGTATGATGCTTAATATTAGCCATTGATGTGATCGGATTTGGAGTCTCATAGTAGAGACATGCCTCTTAAGCAGGATCATGAGTGTCCTCCCAGGAAGTATTACTAATGGAAGGACCCCCTACAGTGGACAGCTCTTTCTCTGTTAGTTTAAGTGCCAATCAGTGCTTCTTTTTGCCTGCCTCCCTGCAGACCTTGCTGGTGAGTGCATCTATCTCACTGTAGCTGTTCTTTGCGTATGTTGGAAGCCAGCTTCTTTGGCCTTCCAGCATGGACTGAAGACCAGAGAGAGGCTTTTCAGGAATCCTCTGGATCATTAGTGCTAAAGTGGAACAGCTGCAGCTTGTAGCCTCATGGAATGAGCAGTTACAGAGTTTTCAGTGTTACCAAAATCCAGATATTTATTATTGGACTGCAAAGCCTACATTGTGTAAGCCAATCTAATAAATACTCTTCAGAATGTAAGTTCATAATATTGGTACTGCTCTTTAGACTAATCTTGACTAACACAATCTGCCTTACTACTCAGCAAGTCTTTAAGTTGTTTTAGACTATTACATTTCACATACTTTTCTAGTTTTTAAAATAAAAGATTTGGAACTTGGATTGTAGGTTTCCCCATGCTCATTAATCCTTTTTAAAACATGCAGTTCATCTCATTTACATTTAGAAAATATTCTACTCACAAGAACCTGGTGAAATATTACTTTACTCGTTGAAAGCCTCTTGGTTGTTTTCACCCAACTAATTTAATAATAGCATATAATTATCACAATAATATTCATCATTTATAGAGAAGCATCTGAGCACTAATTTTATATGCAAAATATATAATATTTTTGGTATTTTCAAAAGAGTTGTGTTATTGTTATATGATATGCACAAATCACATATAATACTACATATTTTAGCAACCAGGAAACTGAGGTTCAAAGGTTTTTGAACCTCCAATTATGGCTACATGTCACCTGTAAATGAAAGTACCTAGAATGATCTCTAAACTCCAAACCTATATTGCTTTTAAATCAAATCTTTTTTCACCTCATAAAATATCTTCTCAACCACAGATAATTGCTATGTAATATTTTACAATATTTTATTCATTGGACTGTTTTCCTGTTAACACAATATCTGATGTTATACTAGTTGATTCTGAAGGTGTGTTAATTTTTTTTTGTATCTGTCTGTTTCTCTGTCTAAGTGTATCTCCTATCTCTATATATCTTTATTTCTCTACCTATGTGTTAGTGACTGTTTGGGAGTGTATGTACAAGTATGCAAAGTTCAGAAGACAACTTGTGGGAATCAGGTCTCTCTTTTCATCATGTGTTTTCCAGAGTTGAACTCAAGTCAAGATCTTTATATGCTTAGCCATTCCTCTCATCCTGATATTGAATTTTAATTAATCATCCATTTAAATGCAATTGTTAAGGATAAATGTGAGCTCTTCTGCTTGCCAGCTACTAGATTTTATAAAAGCCATGTGTATCTTTGTACCAGTTCTTCTCTAAAATATAAGGACATAAGCAACATGTCCATGTTGTTGTGAATAGTAAGGACAGTCATTTATGTAAAGCATTTAAAGGTACTGGGCACATAGTTGGAGCTCAGCTAGTATTAGCCACAGTTGCCTTATTCCTCTTCTCTCCCTGCTTGCTTGCTCTTCCAATAAACTCTTTCCTCCTTACGCTTTATGGCTTTAGAAAAATAACACTGTGTCCTCTGCTGGTGAAACTAAAAGTAAATAAATAGCAGGTGCAAGCAGAGAACAGATGGGATTCATTCTGGGCTTCTTTCCTTTTAGCTTTAGACAGGTTTGCTTTTTACATAACTTGTCATTTCCTTCTACCAAATAGCTCCCAAGTAGATCACTGGATTTGTTATTGAATTCACAAATTCTTTTTATTTTTTCTTGCATCTCTCCCACTTTATCTTTTCCTTCAATTTTAGTAATAGTTTTTGTTTGTGAAATACTTAATGTTTGACAGGCACTTACAAACTTTCTAGGTACAGGATACTCAAGACAAGCGTCTCATTCCTGTTTTGACAGGTGAAGTTCAGAGTCTAGAGAAATCTTTGAAATTTTTGCTGGTTATTATCTACTACTTATGTGGCCTTTTTAAAAAATGAGGAAAGGCTCACAATTGTTTATAGAAATATTTATCTTTGGAAATCCTCTTTTGGAGAAAATTCTACTGTTCACTGAATGATTCTTTTTTTTTTCCTTTTTTCTTTTAACCAAAACTTGTAAGTGAATCAGAAGATAATTTTGTGTTGCAAAATGAGACCCAGGCTAAAGGATAATTGATTTATTAAATACTAAACATGGTTCAATCTGTGATGTATTATAGACTGCATTATAACTGATAATAAAAAGGAGTTGAGTACATTTACTGGGGTGAGATGCCTTCTTCTTTGGCTCATCCTAAAGGGAAAGATCCCAGTGATAAGTCAGCTTTCACTTACTATGGAAGCTCTTTAGGTCATTGTGGAGATGAATCTTGCCATACTGTCCGAGAAGGAAGTCCAGCTATGTTTGGAGAATGGAGTTACCTTTCCTGTTACTGTATACATTTTGCCCAATTTTATTCCTCCAGTTTTCTTGGAAAATAAATAAAACTTTCTTAATTGTACCATAGAACAACTTCCTTTGAATTCCTAGAGATTTTTTGTTATCTCAAAACTGTATTTTGCATGTTGTTTTTCATAAAATATTACAGTTATTAGTGTATCAGTCAGGATTATATGTGGTATGCGGCATAACAAATCACTTCAAAATCTTATTCACATTCATTTAATTCTTACTCATATTTTTTTGAAGATGATGTCAACCAAACATCTGGTATATTCAGCTGGATTCCATCTGCCTCCCTAGTCTGGAGTCCAGGCTGAAAGAGAAGCCAGTACCTGGAACAATCTTCTCTCATAGACTGATGTAGAGTAGCAAGACCCAGATAAGCCACAAGCAGATTGAAAGCAGAAGGAAGCGCAGGGAGATCTTAGTAGCTTAACTTCTTGAATTCTATGAGCTTTCTACACTGCAGCTTTCCAAGTTAACAGGTAAGAGAACATGCCAATGGTGAAAAAAAGAAACAGGTATATTGATCTATAATAACAAAACACTTTGGCATTATCACCTCAAACATGCTATTTAACTGTAAGTTATATCATACCAAATATTTATTATAGTAATGACTTATTCATTTAGTATAGTCCAAATAATGCCTTGGTCTTCTTGAGGTTAAGTGTCCATTATTTAAGATAATTAGTTATTAATTGTGGTAAAAATATTATTTATTATACAAACATTATACAAAAGGATAAAATGGATCATTTTTAAAACATACGCCTGGTCCAGATATGTAAATTTATTAATCTATATATTTATAATCTCCAGACAATTGCAAGCTGGCATAGTTTTTCTTATTATTATTGGTACTCTCATTGGCCTCAATTTTATTATCATAATCTTTACTATCTCAGTGGCTTTAGTGTCTTATTCACCATAATCACCTTTATTTTCCATACCTTCACACCTATAGTCTTTATCCTTGGCATGTGACACCATCTCTTTGGCCTTGATTTTTTTCTCTTATCCTCTTTATAGAACACACAGAGTTAGACAATTCTCTCTTCTCACAATAAAAAAACAGACAGAAACAACAACAAAAAACAAGGTAAGTATTTAAGTATTCCATTGAACATAACAATACTAACCAGTTACTAGTTTAGAGATAAATTAAGTGATTCAAGTTGGTGAATGGGTGATAAAATCAGAATTTTATATGTCAATCAAAATTGGAGAGGGTCTTTTTTAGCAGAAAAACAGAATTTAGTTTATCTGTATACCTGTCTACATTTCATGTATTTGATGCAATGAATGCCTTTATTTCCTGAGCCTGAACTTTTTGAAGTCTAAAATTTGTATAGTCAAACTGAGAAACTTTGCTAACATCGATATATATATCATTATTCCTTAACTACTATCATTTTCATGTTTTTCTTTGCTACATCTGCAGCCTCATTTCTGAAAGTCCTGGAGAGAACAAATTGCATATGTGAAGAAAAGAAACAAAGGCTTATGAAGAAGAAATATTTGCTTTTATTAATATTCTGCCATTTGAAATACCTTTTTTTCCTATTTCTGGCTATTATGACTAGAGCATCATTGAATTTGGATGAGCAATTATAACTGTACTGTGGTTCAGACTCCTTTGGGTATATTCCCCTGTTTGGTACAGCTAGTTATTGAGGTATATCGATTCTCAGCTTCTTGGGGGACCTGCCACACTAATTTCAATAGTGCTGTACAAGGTTTTATTCCCACTAGAACTGATAAATGTGCTCTCTTTTCCTTCATCCTTACCAGCATTGGCCATTCTAATCTGGGTAAGAAAAATTCTCAAAGTAGTTTTGATTTGCATTTCCCTGATGGCTAAGGATGTTGAACAATTTAAAGATGTGTTTTTTTGGTCTTTTTCAGTCTTTGGGTTTTATATTTGGAGAATTCTCTGTTAAGTTTTATACCTCATTTTTAAACTGGGCAGTTTGCTTTTTTGATGTTCAAGTTTTTATTTTATGTGTTTTACTTTTATTTTTATTTATTTATATTTGAGTGTGCTTTTTGTGTTTTGTGATTTTTTTTGGATGTTTGTTCTTTTTTGAAAGAAAGACAGAGAGACTGAGAGGACAAAAGAGGGAATTAAAAAAGGGTGGGGGAAAGAGAGAGAGACAGAGAGAGAGAGAGAGAGAGAGAGAGAGAGAGAGAGAGAGAGAACAGACCATGCCAGTTTCCTTCTAAAATACTACATTTTCCAGCTTCCCTTTTACACAGTGGAATTCATTTTTCACTCCTATAAGATGCCACATATTATCATCCTCTGTGGGCATTTTGTTCATAGGCAGATGTAGGAGATTAAACATCATCCTGCCTAAGGTCACAATAAGACTCTCTTTCTGCCTTCCAGTTGTTTAAAGCTATCCTTTTAAAATTTTGCATAATGGTAACAAAACCAGGGAAGGCATCTGGAGAACCCTCATCACCAACTGAATGCTCTAAGTAAAGGCTATTGCTCTAGGAACTGAGGGCCCAGTAGGAACACTAGTTTTTCTCAGGCATTCTTTTATTTTTCATTCTATATCTCTGCCCTTTCTCACTTTGTTGTCTTGCTCTGACACATTTTGACCTAGTTGGGAGGTCATTATGATGTTTACCAGATCACAAATGCAACATATCAAAAATGTACTTGTGGACCTAATTCAGAGTTGCCCTAGTTAGGTCTAGGAGCACACTGGAGCTTCCTTCTGTTTGTCTTAGTACCTATGCAGTAGAAGGCACCAGAAACTATCTACAAGCTATGAGAAACCTTGGCAAACAGTACTAATTTTGTGAGTTCTCTACTTTCCTATCATTCAATTAGCTAAAGTCTCTAACAGCCCTTCACTGTATTGTATAAGGTGGTGACAGTCCCTTACTTCCAGTTATACTTGGTCATTTTGAGACCTAAAGGATGTTTTAGCAACTGGATATTGACAGCCATCTTTACCTGACTTTTGAACCTGAACTCTAACAGGGATTCCAATTTCTCCACTTCAAAATACACACTCTAAACATGGCAGTAGACTCTACAAGAAAGCTGGATTTGGATCTATTTGCTCTAATCCAAAGCATGTTTGTTTAAAAGTTTCCTCTAAAGTCTCTGTCTTGGGTCAAAAAGGCCACCTGACTCTGTGACAGGGAAAAGCGCCAAGCAGAACAGCCAGGAAAAGACACCTGGTTCTTGAGAACAACTAAGAAGGAAACTATTTCCATAGAGGTTATAAAGGGCAAGATATCTAACTCTCTGTATCCCCACCCCCCTGCTCTGTCATTTTGTTGCAAATTATCTTTAAAGCATTTGTTGGAACTTTAACTTTATGTATTTAAGGATTTTTAAGTCAACTGAGGATGATTTAAAAAGGATGAATAGTTCATCTTAATTTGCTCTAATATATTATGTCTACAACCTGACTTCAACTCTTGTTTGGAAAAGAATGTAGCCTGATTGACTTACCTTGGATGGAATACTGTGAGGCCTACAACCGTTTTGGTGACAACTGAGTATAGCCCGAATTTTCTCAATCTGCCTAGCTCCTACTGTCCTGTCAAATCTTTCCCACTGAGGTCCTCTAGCCACTTTAAAATAATTACTCAAAGGCTAATATTAATTAAAAATTATATGGCTTATGACTGTTAATAGCTAGCTTTTCCATCTTAAATTAAGCCATTTCTATCAATCTGTATTATCATGCATCTTGACCTTTACTTGTATTTTATTATGTCTTGTTTTCCTGGGTGGCTCTCAACATCGGCTTCAGCCCCACTTTTCTCCTCTCTCTATCACTTTTAGATTCCCCACCTGGCTGTCTTCTGTCTTGCCATAGGCCAGAACAGCTTCGTTATTAACCAATGGTAGCAACACATATACACATTGTACAGAAAGACCATCCCACAGCAACCGAGGTTCATGTTGGAGTAAATAACAACCAAAGGACTTGCCTCTATCTTGAATGGAAGCATGCCACAAGACCTTTTTGCTATCTTATTCAATGTAATCACATGATATCCCTCTACTTATTATTATATTTCCTGTTTTAGATTAAGGAGGCAACACCAGACTTCCAAGATTTTTTTTAAGACCATATAAAAACTGTGATATTTTGCTATTTTAGATAAACTTTAGCTATTTGGCAAAACTAGATCATATAAAAAATGGAATGTTTGCAATATTTGTTAAGCTTTAGTTATTTGGAAAAACTGAGTCATACAAAAAAAAAACCTAATATTTTATACTCTCTCTTTGGACTGTATTTTTGGTTTAAAGTTTAGTTTTAGTAATACAAGATTTAATTCAATAATTATAATCTTTAAGCCTCAAACCTAACAGGGTAAAAATTGTAGAATTCTCATCTTATACAATTCTATTTACAAATTGCAAACTGATAAAGACAATTAAGACCTAGAAGTTAATAATTACTCGTGCTAAATGCAGATAAAACTTATTTACAGAAATGAATATGAAGAAAAAAATATAATTTTTATCTGCCATCATATAGTCTTCTTTTGTCTCCTATCATAGAATGATGCATACATTGTAAAAATTAATAGTAAAGAAGATTACAAGGAGAATTTAAAGTATTTTAATATAAAATAATATTCATATTCAGGTATATAAAATGATTATAAAAGATTGAATGGCTTGAGCACCAGGCAGACACAGAAGTGAGAGCTGAGAGCGGATGAACAAAAATGTTGAGGAAACAACCTCTATATATTAACATTATGATAAAGAGACACAACTATGTCCAAAATATTTGTGTTTCTTCATAATATATGCTTAAATTAGGCATGACAAGAATAAGCTGAAAATATGCAAAACTAAGTACCCATACTTTTGTCTGCTACTCAGTTATTTTAAGAATTCCTAGTGGAGGAAAAAAATTTTTGCCGCGTTCTTTGCGTTCTTTTTGGTTAAATACTCATCTTAGTGGTCAAGGCAAGAATTGATTCTAGTGAAATGTTTTAGATCATTTCTGTGTGCTGTGGGATAATGCTTTTGTGCACTATAAAGATTTGCCACAGTTTAATAAAATGCTTATTGGCCAGTAGCCAGGCAGGAAGTAGAGGTAGGGCAACCAGACAAGGAGAATTCTGAATAAAGGAAAGGAAGAGATACAGTCACCAGCCAGACAATGAGGAAGCAAGATGAGGATGCTGGATTGAGAAAAGATATCAAGACATGAGGCTAAACATAGGTAAGAATTATGGGTAAATTTACATGTAAGTCCTAGTTAGTAATATGCTTGATCTACTGGCTGAGCATTTATATGTAATATTAAGCCTCCAAGTAAATTACATGGGAAGTAGCTGCAGGGTTTGTGGGAATTGTGGCAGGACAGAAACCTCTGACCGCACCAGTGTAAAGGAAAGTCTGTTTTAGAGTGTCTCAAATGCTTCAGCTAGAACCGTCTGGAAGGTCATAGCCTATGCCTCGAGCCAGTTTGGCCACCTGATAATTTCTCTATCAGCATGAGAATATAGGGTAAAAGAATAAAACTGACCATTTATAGCCAAGTTGTTGTTGACTACTTAGAGGCTTACAACAGACATCTTCAACATTGCCTGTACAGATAGGTGGCCTTAACATGTCCCATTCCATCATACATTTATTTTATCTGGATTCAGATGTGCTTTGTAGTGTATTTGGGGCTATCAACAGATGTGTTTTTATAAATTACTAATGTTTAGAGAAATGAGTTTTACAGTTGCTTTTTTCTGGCTCTTCCCTAAGACTAAGATTTTTGAGATAAATACTAATTATTTATCTCAAGTAGTCCACTATTATGAACACTGGCTGCTCTTCCAGAAAACCAGGGTTTGATACCCAGCATCCACTTGGTAGCTTCTAACCATGTGTAACTCCAGGTTCAGAGGATACAGCACCCTTTGCTGGCCTCTTTTTGAACACTCAGAGACAAAACACCCATACATATGAAATGAAGTAAAAACATAAAAATACAATTAACATATTTAGAAAATATAAAGAATTAAGGTGTTTTGATGAGAAAACTATAAAAAATAAAGTATGTATTAAAAATTTCTTTAAAAATAGATTAAATGCTTAAGTAGAAATGAATTAAATTTACAATACTTTTGAATGGCAGATAATCCCTCAACCTCAAGTAGTTGTTCTTTGGATGGAGTACAAATTTCCTTGAATGGAGCACCATCCCACCAGAGTAAGTTTATGCCAAATTCATTATAGGCCACCAGAGTAAGTTTATGCCAACTTCATTATAGGCCAAAGATGCATGGGAACAAAGATCTGACAGAATTATGCTGTGTAGTCTTTGACCCCTTAGGACTGACCAACTCTAGCTTTGTAGGCCAGATCATCTCTTGCTATGTGACCAAATTTTTTTTTAAAAAAAATCCTTATCTACAGAAAAGATGAATTACTCTTTATGTCTCACATGACAGGGGATGAAAAGAAGCACTGAAATCAGAATCTGGACCCACATCCTAAATGTCTCAAACAGCAAAGAGGAAAATAACAATTACTCCACCAATATTACATAATCAAATGATGATGCCAGATACTTTTTTTTTCAAACTCACAGCTTTAGCAAGTTATTCAGAATATCCAAGTATGGGGAATAACAGCCAGCTAGCCTGATAAAACTGCAGTTACCCTGATCTTGGTAATGTGCATAGGCATGCCTACTAGCCAGTTTTTGTTGAACTAAATTGTAGTCTTTCACTGCACCCAGTGATTTGTGATGGTGATGCATAATCATCAAAATACTGGAAACCAATGAAAAAGAAACAACATAGCTAAAGGAGTCTTTATCTCAGGCTGCCAGTGGAAAATCCAGACGGGATATATAGGTTCACCCTATATCCAT
Source organism: Sigmodon hispidus (assembly GCA_004025045.1). Classification (NCBI taxonomy): domain Eukaryota; kingdom Metazoa; phylum Chordata; class Mammalia; order Rodentia; family Cricetidae; genus Sigmodon; species Sigmodon hispidus. The sequence continues at coordinate 206,546 of PVIH01000301.1, forward strand.
AATAAGTCTACTGTTTGCTTCTCACCTGATGCCTAGTGTTGACTCTATGTCTTTTCACCCCCTCCCCCAAGTGGTGCCTTAACATCCAATCAGTATCTTTGACAGCTGGTTTTGTATCTATAGAGTCAGGTAATGATTATATAAGTGATATTCAAAGCCCTCAGATTTTTCAGGAGGAAAGAATGTAGATGAAGGTGACTCACCTCAACCTAGGCTCAATTGTGGTGCTTTCATAATAAAATCTAGCTTCTACCTAGATAGACAACTCACGGCCTAGTGCTGGCACTTTTACTTTGAAGCCTACAAAGAATATATAGGCTTTATCAATAAAGTAAAATATTGAATAAAAAGGAGACATTCTTCTTTTCCAGTAGCTGAGCTATGATTGTGATTGATTGCTAAAAAAAAATTCCAAAGGCCAATATTTGTTAAAGTTCACTTATTTTGGTTATAGTGCTTGACAAATTATGCCTATAAAAAAACCAATCTACTTTAAATAAAAATAATGTTAAAATCTGATTAATGCTGTCAGGATATGGTGATGCTGATGTTTGTTCATTGACGAAGGAACTAAAAAGGTAGCTTTAGCTTCCTTTGTCAATTCAAACTGTTATGTATATATCTTTTATTATAGATTTAATATGACCACTTTCTTCTTTCATTTCTTGGTTGAACATATGAAAAACACATTATGGAGGATTTTGTTAATAGGATTAATTAAAAAAAAATTGGTTCTTTTTGTAAACTTAGTAAAATATTTTATTTACTGACCTTAGTCACTGACTCAGGTAGCAACTTTGAATGTTCTAAGATGTTCTAGAGAAGTACACATTGAGAAGAAAGCAAAACAGTCACTATCTCTGGGAGTATTTTTATAATGAAAATACAAAATATGTTTTTTTAAAAGTGTAACAAAATTAAACTGTTAAGAATTTGATGTTAACAAAAATGGGTCTTTTTGTCTTTTCAAATACTAGATATAGTCACTTAATATAAGTCTCAAATTTTAAAAATTTACCTTATCAAATTGTTTCTGAAAGTTATGTTCTATTTAAGATACTCTAATTTTTTCATTAAACAATAGTTGGTATTGTTAATATTTCAAACAAATATACAAAAAAATCATTATATGTAAAATCAATGAATATACTAGATACTTTCTGTTTAGATTCATTTATTAAAGACAGACTTTTACTGACTTCTTTCCCAAAGCTTCTAGATGCTTATTTCTTATGCAAGAGACTCATATACAATAAATAGCTAATTATAGTTTCATTATTCAATAGAACACTGGTAAATATCCATGCAGTTATAGAGTTGCATGCAACTCATGTTGATTTTGATGAAAAGTTTACCTCATGTAACTTAGTCTCTTAATGTTCCCCATCAAGATTTACAGTTATTACTCCCTGCCTTTACATTCTGTTTCTTTGTCAACTGTTAATTTTTACTATGACCCATTACTTTAAAACCAAATCATCTGCTTATAGCCTCTAATAATGATTTCCCAAGTCTCTTCACAGCTGATTAGGTTAAGACTTTCTGCTGGTATATGACCAGAAGAGTCAGAACTAACCCCTCTGACAAAGACATCCCTGTACAGCAAACAACTATAACACTCCGTCCTGTATTTTTAAAAAAATATTTAAATATTTTTCTTAGAATTAGAAATAATAGTTTCCTACAGAAATACTACATTTCTCTTCTTCACTTGCAGGCTATGAAAGATATTTATACCCCTATAAATTGCCTCATCTCATCTTTTTCTGTAGTCATTTTGGCCACTCGCACACATGGGTGACAAAGATACCCCCTCTCAGTGAACAAACATGGTCTTGCTTAAGGTCAGACTGAGCCTTTCTTTCTTATTGCCTCTAGTCTCTCCACAGTTACCCTTAATCGATCCAATGGAAAAAGACAGGTCATGTAACTGAATGGTAAGGAGGTAGGGAGGTATGGGAGCAATTGATGGAGGGGAAGAAATGTGTTCAGAATATGTTATATGGAAAAATTAAGTATTCAAAACAAAACATCTTTTCCTTCACCTCTATATTATTAAACATGTTAGTTTTCAATTCAATCCTGTCCATGTTATATTAAGCATTTATATTCTAAAACTAATGATTTTATTTTGTCTAAGTGAGCAATATACCACTTAACTATATTTCCTTGTCTACATTTCCACTTTTTTGGTACAGGGTCTAAGATGCCAGTTAGGTCTTGAATGTACTCTGAATCCCAGGCAGACTTGTAGACCTTGGCTTTGCAATTCTCCTATTTCAGTCCCCTCAGAATCTGGGATCACAAAGTATAATATTAAGTTTCTGGACGGGACTATCCCAAGATCCAAACCTGCCCACATTTGCCTAGCTCTGTATAGTCCTGAGGTCCACACCAGCATTCCCAAAGTCCCAAAGAAACAAATAGATCATACATTAATTTCATGCTGATTGACCTATGGCTCAGATATATTGCTAGCTAGCTCTTTCATCTTAACTCAGTCTATTTCCATTAATCTGTTTAGCCATATGGCTTGGTACCTTTTCTCAGAGTAGCATGATTTTTTTTCCCTCTACACCTACTGGTGTCTCTCTGGTATCTCTGACCTGCTCTTTCTGTTCCTTGAGTTTTCTTAGTCTGGTAGCCCCATCCACATGTCCTGTCTGAATTCTGCCAATTACTGTTTTTATTAAACCAATAGGCAGAACAATTATTTACAATGTAGCAGAACCTAATTCCACTGCCTCAGTTTAATAGGGAAGTTTTAAAATGCAAAAAGGACTTAGAATAAGTTTACCAAGATGGGGTGAAGATGCATTTGGTCAACTTATTTCTGACTGAGAACTGAGAAGTCAGCGTTTTTAGGGTGCCAGTCACTAATTTGCATATGTCCTTGGACATTTTCTTACTCCACTTACTCAATAAGTGGTCTTAGATATTAAGGTAGGTATCAACTTTTCTAAAGTGTGGGGATATGGAATTTGGTGATTTTCTAACAGGCAAGTTATATAGTCTATCACTGAACTATATTCCCAGTTCCTGCTTTCACTCTTCAGGAGAAGAATTTCACAAAAATATCCAGGTGTCTTTTAAATTTTTAAAATTTAATTTTAAAATTTAATTTAATTTTTTTAAATTTATTTTTAATTTTTTTTTAATTTTCTGTACAAATCATACATCTAACTACAGTAAGTTTTATGTTTTTAAAAACAGAAATGGGTTCATTCACTGTTAATACATGAGAAGACAACTGAAGTCATTTCATATGATTTCTTTACAGTTGAGGTAACATAACTAGAGTCCATGGAGGTGAAACAATTCACCCAAAGGTTCTCTGGCAGCTTCAGTGGACTACCCTGTGTCTTTGGGACCTTAATTTGACCTTTTTGTGAGAATCCTGCTCTGCTATCTTTTCTAATATTGAAAGTTCCCTGTATACTTTCTTACTTCTTATTTTTTTCTCACAAAATCATGAGTGCTTCCAGAATGAAAATTTTATATAGCAATCCTGTATCCCACCAGCCCTTAGTCTATAAGAATGAGACTAGAGTGAACTACACAGAGAAGAGAAATTTTATTCATTCTATTTCCTCTTGATTTCCCTATATTTTTTAGATGACATTTTAATTCTTAAAAATTCAGACTGGAAACACACTGATGATCTGTGTCTGTCGACTAGCTAAATGATGCTAGGAAAACCAAGAATAAGATGGTATCTTTTAAAATCATCTGCATTTGGTCATGACCCACTTCATTTGGCTGAAACTTTCTTTTCCCCGTCAATATACATACAAATAACCTCTTACAATGATGTAAATCATTACTTGATAGTTTTACTGTAAATGTTGTCAGTTTTTGCTAGTTAATAATCTATTAACCTCCCTTGCTTAACACAAGAATGGGGCAGCTCTTTATGCCCATTGCTGATCTCCAGACATGGTGTCTAAAAGGAGTCTTTGCTTTGAATTTATAATTCGAAGTACAAATGGAATCATGTGACAATAACTCTCTGGAGACTTTCCTAGGTCCTCAAGTATCATTCCTCTGCTTTGAAGAACCTGTAAGGGTCACAGTAAGATTATACACTAAACCCCTTTATTTCTTGATAGAGATGGGGAAGCCTTTATTTTAAGACAAGTTATCTTCAGAGGTATGCAGAGATGCAGAGGGAGTTTGTCATTGGGCTCTTAATATGTTACCTCCTTGAAAACCAAAGTTAAAAGATCAAAGTGCATATGGCTGAGTTTGCCTCTTTGACCTTCTTCAACCTCATCTTTTTCTTCAATCTAAAATATAGCCATGACTATAGAACAGAGTGCTTACAGGATGCTCATGTAATCATGTCAGGGAGGCAGCTATGAAGGAGCAGGCTGAGAATAGAGAGATCTGAGTTCAACCCTGATCTTGATTATTTCTGGTGGTGTCACCTTGTCATTTGGTGTTTATCTATTTCTCAAGTGCATGTAATGCCTACTTTTGAGCAGATATAATGTTAAACATACACTGATAAGACAGTGGTATCTGTCATTATTATTAATTTAATATCTTATGGTCAGGAGAAAACATTACGAAGAACTCTTGAACTCAAAGACAGTGTTTATCTACCTTGGGCAGCTTATTAAAATACAGATTCTAGACATTAGCCCCAAGAGTCAAATTCAGCAGGAGTGAGGATAAGAATTTACATTTTGAACACGGGCTCTGGTGATTCTGATGCAGGTGGTTCATGATCCATACTTGGGTAAAATGTCATGCGGAGTAAAATGAGCAGCAAGCAGGCTTAGCAAATATTTGTTGATTCATTGATTGTCTCATTGGGGACTCTAGCTTTCACCTGTAGAGAAGTTTGAACGTAGAAGTCCCTGAAGTAATCAAGAAATCTCTCCTTCTGTTTAATTGCATCCTTGCCTGGAATAACCAAAGCCTATACCTCCTAGTAAAAATGAGAGGAAGCAATAAACAGCCCTGCCTGAAAAATTCTTTAGACATTTGCAGTGGATTATTGGGTCATCTCTTAATCATCTCACTTTTTTCACAAAACACTTCTTTTTATTTGCTGTAATTTGAATTCTCTGTTAAGACTTATCATATTTTATTTAATGAATAAAACCTCAACAAAACAGGAGTGAGGATCAAAGCATATCAATATTCAATGGGACCTAGAGATCATGTGATAAATTAGTGATATAATGGAGATTTAAGGCTCTTATTTCAGGCTTCATGTCAGTATTTTGCTACATTGTGATGTGTATTATAATTCATGTTGTATTGATTGAACACTTACCCTTTTCCTGGTACTGGGCTGCCCGCTGTAGGGAGTGAACAGCTACCTTGACCTACCTTGACTTTGTCCCATATTATAGCAACTCATTGATGGGTTGGGAAGAAAAATAAAGCTAAAATCCAGTATATAGAAATCAAAAGTGAAATGAATGTTAGTGTTTCTATTTTATTTAGGTGAAATTTGAGGCCTGGGATATATAACTTGCATAAGACATAACAACATTTAAAAAAGATTAGATTTCAAATTAACCTTTTAATTAATTTTTATTAGTAAGTATTTATTGTAGCCTTACCTAATATTATGTGTTAGCACACAGTGCTAAACATCTGCTCCACAGCCAGGAACAGAAGGACTCTCTCCTGCCCAACTATGTTAACCCTGAAGTTAAAGAGCCAGAATAGAACTGTTGCTCTATAGGATTCCTATTTCTTCTTTTTCCTTAAGCAAATGACCAAGTGGATGACAGTCACCTCAGAAATTCCTTGATGAAAAGGATGTATCCAGCAAGCTTAGGTAAGAAAAATTTTCATTTCTCTACAACATGAAGCCATACAATTAGATATTTAAAATGATCTCACTTTTCTCTTGAGAAGCCCAGCCACTAAAGACACCCCTGCCCCAAAGATGGATAGCCTGTCTGGGGCTCAAATTAAATTTGCCACAATTATGTTCTCAGGAGTCAAGTGCTAGGGCTGTGAAGGAAAGAAACACATGCCTGTTGCCCCCACCCACCTTAAATGCTGAATTATCTTACAGTTGATAGTTCTCTAGATTCTTCGACCTTTAAATGCCGAACACTACATGCCTGTTGAATTTTAATCAATTTATTTTTTCAACTGGAAATGTCAGACTTCTGTATGGAATTGCTCTTTGCTGCTGATGTGACAAAGATTCAAAGTTCAGTGTCTGAAGTCATGGAATAGCAGCAGAGCCAGTATGCAGTAAGAAACATAATTTGCAGGCAGCCAAATAAGGAAGTAAGAGAACATCTATTTTTCATTAGCTTTCACTAAGAGGTTGGAAGACCCAAATACATTCCGTTTTCTATTCTGCACATTGCACAGAAATAGTCAGAACTGCTAATGACTTAAGCAATGTTATTAAGAAAGCTAGAAAGAAGTGATAAGGTCTTATGTATAAAATGCCTACTGTGGGTCTTAAAATATAACTTTTAAACTCTTTTAATGTATTTATGTGGTACAACATAATGGTTTTTTTTTTCCAAATCCTAATTCATCTTTTAATAAAAACAAAAAAGCTAGATATTGGGGGTAAATATGAAAAATCAGGGAGACAGAGGAACCAGCCACAACCACTTCTTATACAGCCAACCCCTCAGGCCCATCTCCACGATTCCTCAAAATCATCTGAGTCTTCAGCAGAATGGAAAGAGTCAAGCTCTGTCTCCTTCTGCCTTATAAACCTTTCTTAAACTCCTTATTGCTGGGATCAAAGGCAAGTGTGCCACCACTCTCTGACCTTTATAGCTAAATCTGTGACTGACTCTATCCTCTGATCTTCAGGCAAACTTTATTAAATACACAATATATCAGCACAGAGCTTCATAAAGACATTTTTCCCTGAAGGGTATCCTTTCATATACTCTGACTATATTTACCTCCATTACTCTGGTCTCTTTATACTAGTTTCCATCTCTTCTTGTGTCTTGCTCTGTGTGTGTGTGTCTGTGTATGTGCTATACATATATGTTATTTATATGTTATATATATATACAGACATGTATAACATATAAACAACATATGTGTATGTCATATATAGCACATATAAATATAATATATGTGTGTATATATGGTATATAAAAATCAGGCCATATATGTGTGTGTGTGTGTGTGTGTGTATGTGAATGTGTAGGATGAATGTATAAGAGTAGACATATTTGTCTTTCTGAGTCTGACAGATTTATTTTAGCAGGATGATCTGTAGCTCCATCCTATCTCCTTAAAGTGATATAATTATATTCTTGTCTGTGACAGAAAAAATACCATAAAGTATATTTATAATGTTTTCTTCATCTGTTTCTCTGTTGATAGACACATAGACTTGTTCCTCAATTTTACTATCATGAACAATGCTCCAGCAAATTCTACTCCTCACTTAAATCATATTTTATAATAATGAAGAGGATTCAATTGCCTCTCCTACAAAATCAGAAGTCCTATGGCATCTGCACAGCATGAGGGAGAACAGCTTTTAACTAAAACCTGCTACTAAAGCTCATGTTCTCGGCATTGCCCCAACTTTCCTGCTTGTAGCTTAATTAACCTGGGATTTTATGTATGTATATATTTTTTTATCATGACAAATAATTTTTATAGTGCTTATGGTCTACTAAACAGAACAAATAAACAAAATAGCCCTGGAACAGAACAAATGGGAAGACACAAAACCTGTCTGGCTTTTAGTCTGACCACGAGTAAGTGTTCTCTGCAAATAATATGGACCCAAAAGATATTTGCTGAAAATTTATTTTTTATAGTTTTTTTCTCTCTATCTCTTTTACATAGTTTTTCTCAATCTCCCTATCTCTACTCTGCTCTATGTGAGCATTTATCACTAGATTAAGTAAATGCTGAAAAAATCTTAAAAAAATCATAGATCTCCTTCCTTTACCAAGAACCATTTCTGTCTTTCTTCCTGTCTAAAGTGAGATAACATTAAGTTACTGCACAGGCTCAAAAGTGATAATGGACAGGTTGGGTTCCATAGTCATTAAATAAGTTTACCTGTTCAGAAACAGCCGTTCAGTCAACTTCACGTGTTCAAACTTCCCACATCTGTCCATGTTCCTATTTCCTGTCTGTGGAACAAGTGGCCTGGCAGGCTGAACAGACAATACATCACAAGCAGGAGAAAACTTATCTAGGGATGTTTCTGTTTCTTGGCTATATTGACCCACAGCGGCAGGTCCTTACTTAAGCAGCTCACGTCCAACAGGCTCAGAACCATCAGACACCCTTGCCACAATTCCCTGGAGTAAAGAACCAGCAGGTGCCCCAAAATATGTTCTTCTGTTGCCATTTGGAATAATTCTTATCCCCATCAGGTAGGAAGCTCAAGCAAACAGTACCAATTTGTGTGCTGCCCTAGCGTTAATAGATGATTCTCCGCAGAGTGATAAACCTGCATCAGTCTTCTTTCAATATTTTAAAGGGCCTCTAAGATCCTTAGCTACATATGTGCACCTTGTTTTCAAAACCTCATGTGTATCGTATTATTCTCCCTTCTTTAGCTCTGAAATTCTCTGCAATTTGTGTCTTCTAATCTCTGCCCTTTTTACATGCTGTCCTTACTACATATAATGCTAGGCAATCTGGAATCAATTTACCATATTCTCAAATGTTACCTTTTTTTAAGAAGGGAGATGGGGAGACAAGTGACTTGTAGGGGCAGGAGGGGAAGGGCATTCGAAAAAGGGAATATATGGATAAACAATGAGACTTTATTAATAATAATAAAACAAAAACAAAACAACAACAAAAAAGAAGGATCTCTCAAGCTGCGACTGGTCATTCATTTCCACTGTGCTCCTGTGGCATGCCTTGTGGATTTGAATCAAATGTCAATACTTTGTAGACCTCGAGTTCCTTGAATTTCTTAACATTTTCATTCATCTTTTCATATATAATTTTCCCAGGACTAACATTAAGTAAAACTTTCTTAATGAGCAGATTGAGTGAATGAATGTAAAATTAGCATATACAGAGTGTGGCCCTGGCAGACAGGTTTGAGACTGTGTTCATTTTGTATGACTTACCATCGTAGGGAACAAAAAGATGCTGGAATAGTTAAAGAAAATGGTTCTCAGAGCCTGGGCCCATGGTTTGATTTCTCTGTCATCATGTTTCTCAAGTTTAGTAAACCATAAATATCACCATTCCACTCCTGGAAAATCTTCATAATTCCAGGGAAATGAAAGACATGAGAATCAATGTTGCTGGAGGAAAACCCCAAGGGTGAGCACCCACCTTATGATTAGCAGTGCCTGGGAGACTAAGTAAGGTCTGTTTGGGTCCTACTTAGCTAAGACTAAAATTAATATACAAAAAGAACATACATTCATTATTTTCTTTAGATTGCATTTCTAGTAAAAGCCTGAAGACTCAAGACAATGATTTAAAATATGTATTTATAGCTGGGAATGCCTGTGATCTTAGAAATCAGGAGGCAGAAATAGGTAGATCTTTGTGAATTCAAGGTCAGCCAGGCATACATGGTGAGTCCCTCTCCTCTTTTTCTCTGTCTACATATACATATATGTTACATATATGTATATATTTATTTATATACACACATATGTACATATACATGTTTATATATGTGTGCATGTGTGTATGATACTAAGAAACACATACATATATTTATATAAATATATATATATATATTTCCTGTTTCCTTAGTATACTATTAAAAGATCTTAGTTCTATGGTTGTAGCATTTTGTCTGTACCTCTGTCCTCAGAAGTCACGACAGAGCCTAACACACGGATGTTTCCTAAACATACTCCACACTAAGGTGAGAGGAATCATTTCCCAGCACATGCCTCCTTCTGATTGTCAGTTTTTCTTGTAACTTGACTCATACCATGAAATAGCAGCTTAGAGGAGCCACACAGTGGTCATAGGAAGGTCTGCTCACCTCAAAATCTCCACCCTGAAATTTCAGCAAGACACTTAGGTTGGAAGACCATTTTCTCATTAGTCATTCCATCAAGTTTTCCAAGCAGATGCTTTGCTTTCCAAATTTGTATCCAAAGAAGGTAAAGGTTCAGATGGCTGTTCACTAGGAGAGCATCCTAGGAGCATTGCTAGTGAAAATCAAAAAAGTAATCTTGAATTTCTCTTTATAAAACACAGCTTAAAAAAGAAGCTAAAATAGCTTTTGTTATTAAGCTGTTATATTGATTAAAACAATAGTAAATTTGGAAAAACTAATATGTATCTTTGTTTATACAACTCAGGGAGCAATATTATGATAATGAACTAATTAAATCAGAAGCAATTTGTAATTTTTCTACTAATAATAAGAAATTAAGTCAGTATAGGTAAAATGGCTCAACAATTAAGAGCATTGGCTGCTCTTCCAGAGGATCCAGGTTTAATTCCCAGTATTCACATTGCAGGTCTCATCTGTTACTGCAATCCCAGGGTTCCTGTTGCTCTGCTGACCATCAAGGGTACCAGGCAGGCACATAGTGCACAGAAAAGCACATAGAGAAAACATTCATACCTATCAAGTAAATAAATATTTAAAGTGAAAAATAAAATGAGAATATTTTTTGTTAAGTTAGGTATGTTAAAGATTACCTACTGAGTGACCAAGACCAAATAAATAAATATATTAAAAAAAGCCTTAGTAAGTAATACAAGCAAAAGCATTAAAGATAAGAAATATGAAACATATAGTTCCATAGTACTCTGGGAAACATGATTTAAAAATAATTTTAAATGAGAAAAAAATTTACTTTTTCTTGTTTTAACATGGCTTCATTGATATAATTTCTTTGATTTATTTATTTTTGTTTCTATAATTTGATAGAATTATACACACTGTCCTATTTCACAAGACTTCAACTCCAAGTAGAGCAAAGGGAATGTGTTGTCTAGACTTCTCTCCATTCACTGGAAATCAGGATGTGGTATCTTTTGGCTCATGATGTATCAGCAGGCAGGCATGAGTACAGAATTTCCATGATGGTCTTGGCCTCTTACATTTCTTTTACCCTCCATAAAAACACATGGGTCAGGTAGTCTGTGGGATTAGAATCAAGTATTAATTACATGAATATTACTCATTCCCAGTTTGGGGGAGAGAGAGAGAGAAAGAGAGCTCCTGAAACTTCCAAATTAGTAGGTAATCCAGAAATTCACAAGTAAAGAACATAAACAATATCACTGTAACCCAACAATATTTTATGCCACACCATTATACCTAACAATTATAGTTTTCCCAAACTTGTGACTTCTGATGACAACTAAGCAAATGAACTGCCTCAGTCCTTTACATACAAAGAACTCAGTCAATGAGAAGTCACTCTGTTTTCAGCCTTTCCTGCAGAATCTCATGCAGCAATTATACAGAAGATGCTATAGCACTCATTACAGAGAGGGGCCACCACTTCCACATCTTCTGATGCTCCTATTATAACACTGAAACAAACTGCTATGGAGGATAGGCCATATGAGATGATCTCCAACTGTGAGAAAAATCTTCATTTCTCAATAAAAGTCAAATTACATAGCAAATATAATCAATTTAAAAGTCTCAGTAATTTAGCAACACTCAGATATAGTTCAGTCATTAAATTTTATGTGGCCATCTAAAGCCACTAGCCTCCAGATATACATTGAGTATATCACTGAGCAAGCATGGCCTCCAACAGTGTAGGTAAAGGGAATCCACAGTCTCAGAAGTAAGTTTTATTCAGAAATAATACAACTCCCTTTTACATTGAGTTGGTCATTACCAAACACATGATCCTGGCTCATTAGAATGCAAAAAGGAAGAATAATATTATCTCCATGTGCTTGGGAATAGAAATATATGAGTCCATACACAGTAAACCCCTATCATGCTATTTTGTCTGTTTTCTTAATTGGAGAAGGTGATAAGTGGGCTGTCTATGGGTGAATGATAATTTCTGTGCTGAAATCACAGGACAATCATTAGCTTATGGTTATTAAGAGCCTACTAGTGTATTGCTGGTGACATATGCATTTAAGGGCAGTACCTGCTACCATGAGGCAATGCTCAGCAGAGTGTCCACTAGAATCTGAGCAGTGGAGGCCTTCAGGAAATCATTCTGTGTAACTTGGTCTGTGGTAATAAACCTGCCAAGATAATTGGAATCCTACATAGCAAAGGGCACAACCTTCTGATTCTATTAGAGAACAGTACTATGTGGCAGAAGGATGAAGTCTTTGAAACCCTCCCTACATATAGATGGCTTCAGTGTTGATAAAATCATACCCAAATTACCCCCAAATCATCCAACTATTAAAAAATTCTAGGTAACAAGTGACAATGTTAAACTGAAATCCTGAGTGGGCAAAACAGTTCTGTTCTAAAGGTCATGGTTGGTGCAGGAACTGCTATGGAAAATTGTGGCCAGGCTGAGCTTGCACAAGCCAGGTAATGTTTATCTGCTATTTGATGGGCTACATTCAGTATGACATCAGTGTTCAAAGTACAGAACTTGTGAATTGGGCGAAATAGCCAGAGGGATACTAAAACTGTTTTATAGACTTGGAAAAATAGAAAACATTGTTTCAAAACAAGTCATATTATACGATTTGTAGGTCTGCACAGGAAGAAAAATTTGTAACAGCTAGAGAGTTAATAGGAGAACTAGATAAAAACTGTGATCCTATATCTTGGGTGTGATTTTATTTTCAATGGTCTCTACTAGGTATAAAAAAGTAAACTTCTGGCTAGGAAACAAGGTAGTGTAGACATGACCCTCAATACATTATTTTACCTTTGTTGCTTGGTGCAATTGCTAAATTTGTAGCTTTTTCAAACATGCACATAGTCTGAGTGTGCACTGGTGGATGACAGATTCTGTTTTCCCAGACTCCTAGACAACCAATCATATGAACTTACATGAAACAAGCTGGTTGTGGTTAAGGAAAGGTGAGTGCTGTTGATTACCATTGCTCTAATGCTGAAGAAATATGATGTGACTCTAACATTTGGGTGTAAAATTCAGTGAAACACAAATAAGGTAACAACACATGCTATGCTAATGCTTCTGGGAAGTATATTCAAAATAATGAGGTTCTTGCTAGCTCCAATGTATTATCTAGGGATAAGTGGCCTGTCTCAGACAGTCTATAATACTTACATTAAAGTTTTGAAATAAATAGTGTCATGACACAGAGTTCTACTATTGTTTCATTATTATAATTGTTAATTTTATGAGTAGTATGTGTGCATATATGTACATGTGCATGGGTATACACAGAGATGCTAAAGGAAGCCATCAGGTGTTCTCTTTTATTCTTTTCTAATTCTGAGACAGCCTCACATTGAATCTGAAGCTCACTTTTTTTTTTTTTTTATTTTGCCAAGATAGGTGTCCAGGAAGCTCTGGCCATTCTCCTGTCTCTACATTCTTGACCTGCAGCATAGATGGGGTTACATATACATCTGATCATACCCAGTGGTTCACCTGAGTGTCAGAGATCTCTGCTCTGGTTTGGATGTTAGTGCAGCAAATATTCCCCAACACTATTGACCATCTTTCCAGGCCACAGTGTTATTCCATAACTAAACACCATAAGGTGAACTAGAGATTGCTTCATTTGTTGCCATTTCACATAAAGTAGAAAACAAAAAACAAAGGAGCTAACTACCAATTACATGCACTGCAAATACCTTAGATATTTCTGTACACATATGTATTACAAAAATACATTTGTTTATATATAAACAAATATATATAAAACATTTGGATTTATATACACATATATATTTACAAATATGTACACATATATATGTTCATGTTTATATATAAAAATTAATGAACAATTTCTATGCTTTTTTTCTCCTTTATTATTATTATTATTATTATTATTATTATTATTATGAACAAAGAAGTCACACTTTCTAACCTTGTATATCCTTATTCAAGGTCCCTTCCCCTCCCACAACATCAGGTCATTCTTTCTTCTCCACAAATCCCCATCCCCTCCCTGGGCAGGCAGCAGGAAGTCTCATGGTCTCACTGCCCCAATATTGCTTAGTTCAGTCTCCACTCCTGGCAGATGCAGTTTTCTCCCCCCTCCCTCAAGAGTGAGTTGGCTGTTCCTCTTGCAGGAGTGGGATCCAAGGTGTCAGTCCAGGGTGTTTCTGATCCCAAGCTGTTCAGTGATTGTGGTTTGCAGCTTGGGCATGCTTTGCTTTTTTTCTTGTTTGTTTGTTTAGAGACCACTAATGAGTGAGTACATCCCCTGCTTATCTTTCTGAGTTTGTGATACCTCACTCAGTAGGATATTCTCCAAATCCATCCATTTGCCTGCAATTTTAGGATATCTTTTTTTCTTACTGCTGAGTAGTATTCCATTGTGTAGATGTACCACAGTTTGTTAATCCATTCTTCAGTTGAGGGACATCTAGGTTGTTTCCAGGTTCTTGCTATTACAAATAATGCTGCTATGAACATAGTTGGGCTAATGCCTTTGGAGTGTGACTGTGCATCTTTAGGGTATACACCCAGAAGTGGTATTGCTGGGTCCTTGGGGAGATTGATTCTCAATTTTCTGAGAAACTGCCATACTGCATTCCAAAGTGGCTGAACAACCTTACACTCCCAATTGGTTAAGATAAAAGACACAGAGGACAGCCTATGCTGGAGAGGATGCGGAGCAAGGGGAACACTCCTCCATTGTTGGTGGGAGTGTGAGTTTGTTCAATTTCTATGCTTCTGAGTTACATTTTCCCCACCTGAATTTGGCTATGTGCATGTTTCCAGGTTAACTGTCAGTTTAGTGTTCCTATGCTGCTAGGAAAACACCAATTTTTTTGAAATAACCTTGAGTTCTTGAAAAATACATAGGGTCTCAGTATCTCTGAGAGTTGAAGACTACTTTCTTCATCTTTTCCATCCAATTAGTAAGAAAAATTAAGTGGTAAAATGTGTCAGGCACTGTAAAAAAAAGTCCTCCCCAGGAATTCATTCCATGGTTTCAAGCATTGCTTTCCCTGAGGCAGAATTAACAGGATTCATTTTTATCTAAACAACATGGAGCACAAGGTTTGAGATGTCAGCTCTAAAGGGTTAATTTCTATATGTTACTGTAAAGACGGGGAAAATCATTGAATTATTCTGTAGTCTTTTTTCTCTGGCTAATATCATAATGGTGTTTCATGTTTTCTACTTTGTCCTTTTTCCTATTATTTAGTAAGCAAAAATTTCACATACTCAATTATATTTATAGGAGATAGTAAAGAAAATATATCTGACAAAGTTGCTTATTGGAACTGAACATGAATAAACAGCTAATACTGTCAGAGATGTTGAAATAAGAAACTTACATTATATTTATATTATATTCAAGAACCATTTTTTTCCTTTTAAGTGTCCCTTAGAATTCCAGCATGTTCATTTTCAACCAATAACAAAAGCAACTGTGTCTTTAGTGAACCTTAAATTATGAATAGGCCCCTAGCATTACAACAATATTCCTTTCACATGTTCCTCTAAATTTGTGCTTGTAAATAAGGTTATTTTTCTATTCTTAAGTTCTCTATTTTCCACTCATGAGATCATTAGCCCCACACATTTGTCTCCCTTGAAGAAATATACAATCCTCACAGAGTTACACCATATTATGGTCAGCTACTCTACTCTGTATCTTAAATGTCTTCTCAAAGATCGTATTTTGAAGGTTTTGTGTCTGATGTAGCAGATTCAGGGGGCATGGCACTGGGGAATTGACTGGATCATAAGATCTTTGACTACATAGAAGAGAATGAATCACTTTATGAACCCACATTTATGTATTTGTATCTTAATGGATTACTGATGAAAACTTTAGAGGGTAAAGCCTCTGAGGAAAGTCAGATCACTGGAGATCATGCTTTGGAATGGCTTCCTACAGGCTGTCTCCCTCCTTTCACTTTTCTCCTTCCCCTCATCCTTCTTTGTTTTTTGTATCCTTTTATTATTTATTTATTTATTTAATTATGAATAAAGAAATATATTTTATCCATGTATCCCCCTGTTCAATTTGCCTTCCTCCTCGGGTATCCTCTTGATTCACTCTCTCTTCGCCCCATCTCTTTATCTCCTCCCCAGCAAGGGCAGGAGGTCCCAAGGTCCCAAGGTGGCTTAGTTACACTCCAGGCAGATCTTCTTTCCTCACCCCAACATCAAGACTGGGTCAGGAGTTCCTTTGAAGGGAGTGGAGTGGAATCCAAGGTGTTTCAGATACCAAGCTGTTCAGTGGTTGTGGATTACAGCTAGGACATGCTTTGCTTTTTGTTTAAAGACCACTAATGAGTGAATACATCCGCTGCTTATCTTTCTGGGTTTGTGATACCTCACTCAAGAGGATATTCTCCAAATCCATCCATATGTCTGCAAATTTTAGGATATCATATTTTCTTAATGCTGAATAGTACTCCATTGTGTTGATGTACCACAGTTTGTTAATCCATTCTTCAGTTGAGGGGCATCTAGGTTGTTTACAGGTTCTTGCTATTACAAATAATGCTGCTATGAACATCTTTAGGGTATATGCATCTTTAGGATATATGTGCATCTTTAGGGTATATGCCCAATATTGGTATTGCTGGATCCTTGGGGAGATTGATTCCCAGTTTTCTGAAAAACCACCAAACTGCATTCCAGAGTGGCTGAACAAGCTAACACTCCCACAAACAATGAAGGAGTGTTCCTCTTACTCTGCAACCTCTCCAGCATAGGCTGTCATCTGTGTTTTTTATCTTAGCCAAGGTGGTATCTCAAAGTTGTTTTGATTTGCATTTCTCTGATGGCTAAAGATGATGAGCACCTTTTCAAATTCCTTTCAGCCATTTATAATTCTTCTGCTGTGAATTCCCTTTTTAATTCTGAACCCAATTTTTTGATTGAGTTATTCAAGGTTCTGGGCTCTAGATTCTTGAGCTCTTTATATATCTTAGAGATCAGTCCTCTCTCACTTGTTGGGTTGGTGAAAATCTTTTCCCATTTTATAGGCTCTTGTTTTGTCCTATTGACTGTGTACGTGGCTTTACACAAGCTTCTCAGTTTCAGGAGGTCCTACTCAATGATTGTTGTTCTTAGTGTCGGTGCCATTGGTATTTTATTTAGGAAGTGGTCACCTGTGCCAATTCATTGGAGGGTATTTCCCACTTTCTTTTCCATCAAGTTTAGAATGGCTGGGTTTATGTTGAGGTTTTTAATCCACTTGGATTTGAGTTTTGTGCAGGACAATAGGCTTAGATCTATTTGCATTTTTCAACACACTACCATCCAGCTATTCTAATACCATTTCTTAAAAATACTACCTTTTTTCCATTGAATATATTGGGCCTTGTTGTCAAAGATAAGGCATTCATAGGTTTCTGGGTTAATATCAGAATCTTCAATTTGATTCCATTGAGCCACAAGTCTATTTTTCTGATAGTATCAGGCTGTTTTTATTACTGTAGCTCTATAATACAACTTGAAGTCGAGGATGGTGATGCCTCTTAGGTTCTTTTGTTGAGCAAAATTGTTCTGCAATCCAGGCTTTCCTGTTATTCCAAATGAAACTGAGTATTGTTCTTTGAATATCTATAAAAATTGTGTTGGGATTTTGATGGGTATTGCATTGAATCTGTAGACTGCTTTGGGTAGAATTGCCATTTTTTTTTTTAATTTTTTTTTACTATGTTGATCATTCCCATTCAGGAACATGGGAGATATTTCCATTTTTTGATATCCTCTTCAGTTTCTTTCTTTAGGAATTTAAAGGTTTTGTCAAAATAGATCTGTTTTTCTTTGGTTAAAGTTACTCCAAGGTATTTAATGCCATTTCCAGCTATTTTAAAGGGTGATGTTTCCCTTATTTTTTTTTTCAGCCCTTTTATCTTTAGTGTATAGGAGGGCTACTGATTTCTTTGAGTTAATCTTATATCCTGCTACATTTTTGAAAGTGTTTATCAGGTCTAGGAGTTCCCTGGTAGAATCTTGTGGGTTACTTCTGTATACAATCACATCATCTGCAATTAGAGATAGTTTCACTTCTTTTTTTCCCAATTTGTATCCCCTTAATCTCCTTTCAGTCTCATATTGCTTTAGCTAAATCTGCAAGAACTATGCTGAATATATAAGGGGAGATAGGACATCCTTGTCTACTTCCTGATTTTAGTGAGATTGCTTTGAATTTTTCTCCATTCATTTAGTTTGATGTTGGCAATCGGCTT
This sequence comes from Sigmodon hispidus, assembly GCA_004025045.1. Lineage (NCBI taxonomy): Eukaryota > Metazoa > Chordata > Mammalia > Rodentia > Cricetidae > Sigmodon > Sigmodon hispidus. The sequence goes on from PVIH01000301.1 coordinate 224,760, forward strand.
CTTGTAAATCGCCTTTATTATATTTAGATATATTTCCCGTATTCCTGAACTCTTCCAGACTTTTAACATAAAAGAGTGTTTGAGTTTGTCAAAGGCTTTTTCATCAACAAGGGATATAACCATTTGATTTTTTTCCTTCAGTTTGTTTATATGATGGATGACATTTACGGTTTTTCATAAGTTGTCCCATGCCTACATTTCTGGGATGAAGCCTACTTGATCATGGTGGATGATATTTTTTATATGTTGTTGTATATGGTTTGCCAGAATTTTATTGATAATTTTAGCATCAATTTTTATGAGGGAAATTGATCTGTAATTCTCCTTCTTTGTTGCATCTTTGAGTGGCTTGGGTGTTAGGGTAATTTTGGCCTCATAAAAAGAGTTTGACAATATTCCTTCAGTTTCTACTGTGTGAAACAGTTTGAGGAGTATTCAACTTCTTTGAATATCTGGTAGAATTCTGCACTGAAACCATCTGGACCTTGTCCTTTTGGTACTTGGGAGGATTTTAATCACAGCTTCAAATTCCTTTAGGGTTATATGTCTGTTTATGTATTTAATCTGATCTTGATTTAATTTTGGTAAATTTTGCCTGTTCAAAAATCTCTCTATTTCTTCTAGGTTTTCCATTTTTGTGGAATTTAGATTCTCAAAGTATGACCTGATAATTTTCTGGATTTCATGGGGGTCTGTTGTTATGTCCTGCTTTTCATTTCTGATTTTGTTGATTTGGATACTCTCTCTCTGCTTTTTGGTTATTTGGATAAGGGTTTATCTATCTTGTTGACTTTCTCAAAGAACCAATGCTTTGATTCATTAACTATTTGTATTGTTCTTCTTGTGTAAATTTTATTACTTTCAGCTCTAAGTTTGATTATTTCCATCCATCAACTTCTATTAGGTGAATTTCCTTCTAATTGTTCTAAGGCTTTGAGCTGTTAGTTCAGTGTTAGTTCTCTCGTGTGGGATTTCTCTAGGTTTTTCATTTTGGCATCTAGTCCTTTGAATTTTCCACTTAAGACTGCTTTCATTTTATCCCAAAAGTTTGAGTATGTTGTGCATTAATTTTCATTAAATTCTAGGAAGACTTTGATTTTTTTTTTTTAATTTCTTCCTTGACCCAGAGGTGGTTCAGTTGAGTGATGTTTGGTTTCCATGTGTTGGTAGGGTTTTTGTGTTTTTGATGTTGTAAAAATCTAACTTTAGGTCATGGTGGTCTGATATGTTTCAAGGAATTATTTCCATTTTTGTATCTATTGATATTTGCTTTATGACCAATTATGTGGTCAATTTTAGACAGTTTCATGTGTTGCTGAGCAATATGTATATTCCTTTGTGTTTAGGTGAAACCTTCTGTAAATATCTATTAAATCCATTTGCATCATAATCTCTGTTAGACTCCTTATTTATCTGTTGGATCTCTGTCTTGCTGACCTATCCAAGGATGAATGTGGCTTATTGAAATCTCCAACTATTAGGGTGTAAGAATTGATGTGGAATTTAAAATTTAGTAGTTTTTTTTTTTTTTTACATAGATAGGTGCCCTTATACTTATATTGGGGACATAAATATTCCAAATTGTGATTTCATCTTGATCAATTTTTCCTGAGATGAATAAGTAATGTCTATCCTGGTCTCTTTTTATTGATTTTAGTTTGATGTTTACTTTGTTAGATATTATAATGGCAACCTCAGCTTGTTTCTCAAGGCCATTTAATTGGAATATTCTTCCCAACCCTTTACTATGAGCCTATGTCTGTCTTTGTTGTTGAGGTGTGTTTCTTCTATGCAGCAGAAGGATAGTTTCTGTGTTTGTATCCATTGTGTTAGTGTCTATCTTTTTTTAATTGAACACAGTCCATTGGTATTAAGAGATATTTGTCACTACTGATTGATATTTCCTGTTATTTTTGGTGGTAGTTATTATGTATTTCTTTTCTCTGGGCTTTTCTTCTGTGGGATTATTGATTGTTTGTGATTTCATTGGTGTATCTGGAATTCTTGGAATGGAGTGTTCCTCTAATGCTTTCTGAGGGGCTGGATTTGGAGATAGGTATTGTGTAAGTCTGACTTTGTCTTGAAATATATTATTTACTCTATCTATGTTGATTGACAGTTTTGCTGGGCATAGTAGTCTAGTTTTACTGCCATGTTCATTTAGTGTCTGTATAACTTCTGACCAAGACCTTCTTGCTGTCATTGTCTTCATTGGATAGTCAGGTGTTATTCTGAAGGGTTTGCCGTTATAGATAAGTTGGCCCTTTTTTTCTAGCTCTTGAATTTTTTTTTGTTCTGTATGTTTTGTGGCTTGATTATTATGTGGCAAGTGGACTTCTTTTGAGGATCAATTCTATTTGGTGCTCTGTAAGCTTCTTGTATTTTTATAGGCATTTTCTTCTTTAGGTTGGGAAAGTTTTCTTCTATGATTTTATTAAATACATTATATGTGTTTTTTGAGCTGGAATTCTTTTCCTTCTTGTATTCCTATTATTCTCAGATTAGATCTTTTCATGATGTCCCAAATTTCCTGAACATTTTGTGTTATGGCTTTTTTGGTTTTAGTGTTTTCTTTGACTGATGTATCTATTTCTGTTATTGAGTCTTCCAATCCAGATATTTTCTCTTATATATCTTGAATTCTGTTGGTTATGCTTCTGTCTGTAGTTCTAGCTTTTTTTCAGATTTCCTATTTCCTCCTTTGCCTCATTTTGTGCCTTTTTTATTGCTTTTATTTCAATTTTTAGTTCTTGGAATGTTTCTTTCATTTTTTGTTTTTTCTTTTCTTGGTTTTCTTTCAAGGATTTGTTCATCCTTTCCAATTTTTTGTTAGTATTTTCTTCTATTCCTTTAAGGGAATTTTTAATATCCCCTTTTAAGGCTTTAATAATCCTCATAAAGGTGTTTTTGATATTGTTTCCTTCTGTTTCATCTTCATTGATCAATTCAGGTCTTGTAGTTGTAGAATCACCAGTTTCTTCTGGTGTGGCCTGTTGTTCTTTATATTTTTATATGTATTTTTGCACTGGTTTCTGCCTATGGCTTCAGTGGTTCACAATTAGTCAGTTCCTAGTCATTTGTAGCAAGAGGGCTTGTGAGTCTTCTGTTTGAGTCTGCTCGATCTCTGACTCAGCTCTGGACTCTGCTCTGGTCTGAGTCTCAGTCCTTCTCTGATGATCTAGTTTGCCCTGGAGCCAATCAGGCAGTGCAAGGTCCCTTCTTTTAGGGGTCACTGGAGGAGGCCCCTCAGACCTAAAGCTAGGGCCTGTCTGCTGGCAAGAGTCTAAGATCAGACCCTTGGGTGTGACCCTGATCCCAGAGAGGGATTCCTCAGCCCAGGAGCTGGAATCTGCTTACCTCTGACTCTGCTTTGGACATGGATCTGAGTTTCAAAGGCCTATTGTTATTTTTTACCTATTCTTTGATATATTACATTTTGATCTGTTTCCCCTCTTCCTGTTCCATCCCCTCCACACTCACTTTTCCTATGTTACCCCTCAGAAGAGGCAGCCTTCCCAAGCATGTCAGCAGAACACAGCATATTAAGGTATAAAAGACTAGGCATCTCCTCTTGTATTAAGGCTGAGTAAGGCAACCTAACATAAGGAAAAGTGTCCCCAGAGCAAGGAAAAGCATCAAGACACCCCCTTCTCCTACTTTAAGGAGTCCCCCAAGAACAAGCTACATGACTATAACATGTATGGAGAGGACCTATGTCAGATCCGTGCAGGCTCCCTAATTATTGGTTCAGTCTCTGTGAGCTCCTATGTGTTACTTGATTCTGTGGGTTTGGTTGTAGTATCATTGGCCCCTCTGGCTTCTATAATTCTTGCCCTGCACCTCTACAGGATTCAAGAAGCCTAATATTTGGCGGTGGGTCTCTGCATTTGTCTCCATCATTTGTTGAATGGACCCTTCCTGATGATGACTATGCTAGACTCCAATATACTAGTATAACAGAATATCACCAGGTATAATTTCATTTACTTTCTTTCTTTTTTTTTTTTTTTTGATTAGGCAAGTTTGATTTTATCCCATGTCTTTGGGCTTTCTAGCCTCTGGATTCTGGCATTTTAGGCAGTCTCAGAAGTTAGATCCTTTCTGTGACAAGGGTCTTAACCTGTACCAGTCACTGGTTGCCCATTCCCACAATCTGTGTGACACTTTTACCCCAGCACACTTGCAGACACAACAAAATTTACTTCTAAGGTTTTTGTGGTTGGATTGTTGTTTTAACCCTTCCATTGAAAGTCTTACCTGATTACAGGAGATGGCCAGTTCTATCTCTGTCTGCCTCATTACTAGATGTCTTTGCTAGAGACACTCTCATAGATTCCTTTAGTTTTTCCCAACATGACCAGAGCAGCTTACTTGTCCAAACTTGTCCCCCTTCCACAAGAACTCCTGTGCTACAGAAATGAAAACAATGGAGCCAACCACCAAAGGGCTGAAATCTTTAAATCAAGAACCCAATAAACCTATTGTCATTTAAGCTGATGAATGTCAGGTTTTTGGTGACAGGGGAGGAAAGATAACTAAATAAAGTAAAATGAAAGGCAGTAAAATATTTTGAAAGAGCTATTGTTACCTTTCACTTTTTCTGCCATATGCTTTGTTCTCTGTGGAGGAGAGATGTTATATCTCCATCAATCTATAAAATTAATTCTATGTAAATTTAACGTATTATTGATTTATAACCCTTGGCCATGATAAAAATCTATATTTTCTCATTGTTTACCCATACCTATGGCATGAAAATTCTTAAGGTCATTTCTGGACTAATAGACAATCCATGATAATACATATGACATATGTGCATACATATACTCATGAGCACACACATACACACACACACACACACACACACACACACACACACACACACACAGTACCACCTTTTTATTCAACTAATATAGTGCCCCCATCATTTTTTTCTGGGATTTGTCTGATAAACCCAAAAATCTTTTTAATGCAGAGGAACTAAGCTTTCTCTTCTTCATGACCCATTGCCTAGCACATTGCCTATACTCAATCAAAGCAACCACTGAGTTAAATAAAATATCTACTATATGAGAAAGAAATTATCCTACCTTCTTACTCCCCTAGAAGTGGTTTTAAGCAGTAGTGACATAACAATGTTGGAAGACCATCTTTAAGTTCCATGAAGGGATACAATATTCATGTCAATGTCATTACCAAAATCTCAACTCATATAATCAGTTTTTCCTGATCCATTGAAGGCACTTCATAAAAATTGGCTAGAAGAACTACTAATGAATAAATGGCTTACTTTTACACTATGAAATAAATAACAAAAATAATTTAAGTATGATATAGTTTAGTGGTATAATTCAATGTCTAAATGATCCTGGACAATGAAGATATTTGGGTGGTTAAAAAGTTTTTTTTTACTAACCTCAGACCAGCATCCTTAAATCACAGATGTGTTTCATCCCTCAGTTCTCACAACTCCTCTCAGTAGAGTGAATCTCTACCCTTCCTCCTCCCTTCTAAGTGTGTGAGTGCTGTGTCTACATATTCCATTTGGTTACTATGCAACCACAGTCTTTACCCCTCCCTGAACATACTTGACAAGAGGACACACACACATACAGATATATCATGCCTTACTCATAGCTGCCATTTTGTAAATTTTAGTCCAATATCATCTCCTTACTGGTGCATTTTATGTCCCTATTCTATGTAGACTGCTCCTTTTATTATGACATCAATAGTGGTTTATACCCATTTATGTAAGCATTTGAAATGTTCTTCAATAAACATTTTCCCTTCAGATAGATGACAATAAGCTCACCATACTGCTACATGACTCAGAAGATATCAAAACTTACTCAGTGAGTGATACAATAGGAGGAGATTCCTAAGTATATATTATTTTTCTGAGGTAGTCATTAGTTAGCACTAAATCCCACTCATGAGCACTCATACACACACACACACACACACACACACAAACACACACACACACAGAACCACCTTTTTATTCAACTAATATAGGGTGAATTGGACTGATCAGCAAGGGCCATAAAACAAGCTATGAATGTGACAAATATGAGAAAAACTTTTCAGCACACACCTCTCTACCAATCACAAATAGCACTCACAATTATGAATGAGGTTTCTGGGGACTATTGATTTCTCCTTGCTTTGTGCTGAGACTCCTGCTCTCAAGCAGTAGAACAACCTGCCCTCATACTTCTTGGCCTTGGTTTGCCTCCAGCTCAAACATGCTTGCCTGGTTGTCAGATATAATTAAAGGCCAAAACAATAGCAACAGCAACAGAAGCAGGGAAGTGCAGAGACCTTGCTTGTTCTGTACAACACAGCATTAAAAAAGCTTTTCAAAACTCAGTCAAGTAGGTCTAAGATTGTGTGAGCTGTCACTTAACTGGACACTGAGAGAGAGAGGGGTGGGCAGCCCCTTATTTTTGGAGTGTCCTGCCTCTGAGACAGAAAGAATTTCTGTCTACTGCAGCTTAAGATGAAACTAGCTATAATTTATAGAAGGCAAGATCAGAAGGACTTTAAAAAGATTTTATCTGTAATCACAATTGGAGATATACAATCTTAGAGGTTGTATATCTCCTTCGGGTACAGGGCATGCAGTGAACAAAATCTGGCAGTGAACAAGATCTGAGCAATATGTAGATATGACTAGATTTTTGGGAAGGGGAAAGAAGAGAGAAAGGTAGTGGAAAGGAAGAGGAAGGCATCTGTAACCGGCAGAAGAGATAGCAACCTTGAGGTGGATGTTTGGTGTTCCTTCCTTCTCCCTTGTTGGGGAAAAGTTGCAGGGTCCTGGAAAGATCCCCTTGGGTAAGAGGGAAAGCAGGCAGGAAGTCAATGACACAACTCTGGGTGCAAGGCTGAAAGTAACAAGCTCAATTTACTTTAGGAAGAGACAAGTTTTATATATCCTCCACCCAACCAGAGGGATGAGCTATGCTTTGCTGGCATCTACTGCTGTGGTGTAGTTGTCTCTTGCTGGTCCAGGTCATCCCACATCAGAACTCTGCCTCTGTTGCCAAGGCACCCAGGCAAACTCCAGGTTGGCTTATGAGGAAGTGCCTACTTATGAGGGGCTTTTAGCTATTTGGCATGAATTATGAGGAAGTGCTATGAATACCTGCTTTAAAGCTCTAGTTGTAACCAGTTTGAGCCAGCTAAGGCTGGCTGGCCTTAAGGCCTTTAGAAGCCTTAAGAGCCTATACATCACACATATTCACCCTTTTATGTGACATGCTCAGTGGGAGTCAGAGTGCCTTGTTTTGTACTTGTTGGCCCCACCTCAAGAGGGCTCAGCATTTGGACTGTACCTGTCTTAGATTGGCCTGCCAAGCAAGCTCTTATCTTTATCTGACTACCAGTCCTCAAATAACATCCTACATGGGGAACAGTCTGGGTGGTGAGTTTAGGTAGTAGCCTTTTGAATTTCACTGATCTCATGAGTGAATTACCTCTCTAGGAGGGCTTTGCTCTGGGTGCCTGAGAGTCATTAAAACCTGAAGGGTTACCTTGGTGGCTGTTCTTTGTTGGTGAATGGGCAGTATAAGACACTTAAAATAAAGAATTAAAGGCATCTCTTTTCCCAGCAACACATATGTAAAAATCCGGGAGGGATCAAACAGCTTCTTAAGATTATTTCATATTACTCAGATAATCAGTTTCTAGGGACACAACTGGGACCCTGATTATATTTAAGTGATGGATTTGTTTCTGATGCGGAATGGAATAATTAAGGAACTTGTCCCACCAGGTCTCATTTATATATAATGCCAATGTATTTTTTCCAATGAAATATTGGAGGCCTTAAGGGAGTAAGGCAAATTGCCTGATACCTAGGATCACATGCCAATAATGATATGTCCCTCACCAGTGCTAATTCTTCAGCCATTACATCAATTTGTTGTTATATATATGGCCTAATAAAGATGTTGATTAATTACTTCTTGTGCATGTAGGGCCTCTGTTGACTGAGATAACACCTGATCTAAGATTACTGCTGTGGCTGCAGTATGGGTTAAGGAGACTGCCCCTCCAACTCCTAAAATTATTGCTGTAATGATGGCAGCTGTGAGTTCAAAATCTCTTTTTGCTCTATGTACTTTTCCTGGGTGGTTAGAGCCATGATAGTAACAGCATGAAAATGGGTGGCATTAGCAACAGGGACCCAAACAGCTGCTGGTTCTTTGATCAAAATAGCTGCTATTAGAAGGAAAATTTCTTGGAAGTAAGCAATTAAGAACATTGTTTGTAGTGGAAGCATTGTGCACACAATATCTCCATTTGGGATTGAGCTGTCAGAATCAAATCTTGACTGCATTTCCTGAGATATAAGCTCTTATGTGGAAATGCTGGGAGAACCTGAACAAGATTTTTGTGCCCCCTTTATGGTAACAGATGGACTTGCAGACAAAACAAGTCTGTAAGTGTGTGTGTGGGGGGGCTTTTCACCACATACCTAATAACAGGACAGAAACCACACAACACAAAGGGGCCTACTTACCATTGCACACCAATCAGGGGGTTCTCTACTGCAGAAATGCCATCAATATATTGCTATATTTGATCAGTTGGCTACACTGGTAGCTATTGGACATTTACAGGAGAAAGGATTACTTTTGTTCAGAAATTAAGCGATCTATAGGGTGATGGTTTTGAATAAACATGGTATTTGTCAATAGCTTTTATATAACAGTATATATTTACATAGACTTTTGCTAAGCAAATTATTTCTTTCATGTTTAACAGAAGAAAGTTTTCAGTCTGGAGATCCTATAACAACCTAGTACAGAGCAGACTAAGAGGTGAGCACACTCCAATGCCTAGGCCAAGAAGAAATCTTCTTTCTGAAGCCAAGGACACAGCTCCAGCTTCACACCCACACCCAGCCCTGCCCTAATAAACAAAGCTGGAAGGACACCCCCTTAGGAATTCCCAGCAACATACAACAGGAGGTACATCCCAAGACATAATTCTGCCCCAAATGCAAACTGCATCATAAAACATGGACATCTAGAGATCTAGCAGTGCCCTGGTCCAGAGCTGACTAAGAGTTAACTAAGAGCCAACTGAGTACAAACCCTTCTACAACTGAAGACACACAACTCTTGGACCTACAACTGACTAAGAGCTAACTAATAGTAAACCAAGAAAGCAATGGGCAGATGCCAGTGCATGAACACATATAACAATAAAAAAAGAAACAATAAGGCAATACCAGAAGACGATGGTAGCTCTAAAACCTGAGCATAGCAATGAAGAGGAAACAACCTAAAAATAACTTTATAAAGGCCATAGACGCCTTAAAAGAGGATATAAAAAAAATCTCTTAAAGAAATAGAGAAAAATACAAACAAAATTGGGAAGAAATTAACAAAAACCTGAAAGAAAATAGAAAAAGAAAACCAACAGGTAAAAGAAACATTACAGGAACTAAAAATTGAAATAGAAGCAATTAAGAAGGCATAAAATGAGACAAAACTGGAAATAGAAGATCTGAAAAACAAACTGGAGCTACAGATAAAAGAATAACCAACAGAATCCAAAAGATGGAAGAGAGAATCTCTGGAGTGGAAGATACAATAATGAAAATATATATGTCAGTCAAAGAAAATACTAAAACTGAAAAAAATCTATAACACAAAATGTTAAGATAATTTGGGACATTATGAAACGATCAAGTCTGTAAATAATTGGAATAGAAAAAGAAGGAAAAAAAGAAGAAGAAGAATATTCAAAAAAAGCTCAAAGGCACAAATAGTGTATTCAATAAAGTCATAGAAGTAAACTTTCTCAACCTAAAGAAGGAAATGCCTATACAGAATAAGAAGGTTACAGAACACAATATAGATTAGACCCTACAAAAATGTCTGCTCACCACATAGTAATCAAGCCACAAAAACTAAAGACCAAAGAAAAAATACTAAGAGCTGCAAAGGAAAAGACCAACTTACCTATAAAAGCAGACCTGTCAGAATAACACCAGATTATTCAATGGAAACAATGAAAGCAAGAAGGTCTTGGTCAGAAGTTAAACAGACACTAAAATAGCATGGATTCCAACCCAGAATATTTTACCCAGCAAAATTATCAATTACCATAGATGGAGTAAACAAAATATTTCATGACAAAGCCAGATTTAAACAATACCTACCAACAACTCCAGCCCTACAGAAAGCACTAGAGGAAAAACTCAGTTAAGGAATCCAGGCACACCCATGAAAACACAAGAAATCAATAATACAACAGAAGAAAAATCTGAAAAAAGAAAATACATACAAGCTACCACCAAAAATAATAGGAAAAAAATAGTCAGTGGTCATTAATATCCATTAATATCAATGAACTCATTTCACCTATAAAAAGATATGCCCTAACATGATGGATACAAAAAAGAAGCCATCTTTCTGCTGCATAGAAGAAACAAACCTCAACTTCAAAGACAGACACAGGCTTAGAATAAAGGGTTAGGGAAAGACTTTCTAATCAAATGGTCCCAAGAAACAAGCTGGTTTAGTCATTCTAATATATGATAAAATATACTTCAAAATAAAATCAATGAAAAGAGACAGAATGGACATTACTTATTCATCTACCATGATCAAGTAGGCCTCATCACAGAGATGCAGGAATGGTTCAACATGAAAAAAAACTGTGAGTGCCATCCATCATATAAACAAACTGAAGGAAAAAAAAACCCACATGATCATCTTCTTAGATGCTGAAAGAGCCTTTGACAAAATCCAAACTCCTTTATGATAAAGTCCTGGAGAGATCAGGAATATAGGGAAAAAACTAAATATAATAAACATTGTATACAGCAAGCTGACAGCAAATATCAAACTAAATGGAGAAACACTCAAAGCAATCCCACTAAAATCAGGGATGACACAAGGCTGTCCCCTCTCTTCTTATCTATTCAATATAGTTCTCAAAGTTTTAGCTAAAGCAATAAGAGAACAAAAGGAAGTTAAGGGGATACAAATTGGGAAAGAAGAAGTGAAACTATCTCTAATTGCAGATGATATGATTGTATACATAAGTGACCCACAAAATTCTACCAGGGAACTTCTACAGCTGATAAACATCTTCAGCAATGTAGAAGGATACAAGTTTAACTCAAAAAAAAAACAAAAAACAAAAAAAACCAATAGACCTCCTATATACTAAGAATAAAAGGGCTGAAAAAGAAATAAGGGAAACATCATCCTTTATAATAACTGCAAATTGCCTTAAATATCTCTGTAACTCTAACCAAAGAAGTAGCAGATCTGTTTGACATAAATATTAAATCACTTAAGAAAGAAATTGAAGAGGATATCAGAAAATGGAAAGCTCTCCCATGTTCCTGAATAGGTAAAATCTACATAGTAAATTGGTAATCTTTCCAAAAGTAATCTACAGATTCAATGCACTGCCCATCAAAATCCCAACACAATTTTTTTTACAGACCTTGAAAGAACATTACTTAATTTTATTTGGAATAACAGGAAAACCTGGATTGCCAAAACAATTTTGCTCACCAAAAAAAAAAAAAAAAACTTCAGAAAGCATCACCATCCCTGACTTCAAGCTATACTATAGAGCTACAGTAATAAAAACAGCCTGGTACTGGCATAAAAACAGACTTGTTGATCAATGGAATTGAATTGAAGATCCTGACATTGAACCAAAAACCTATGAACACCTGATCTTCAACAAAGAGGCCCAAAACATTCAATAGAAAAAAGATAGTCTCTTTAACAAATGGTGTTGTAATAGCTGGATGGTAGTGTGTAGAAAAAAATGCAAATAGATCCAAGCTTATCACCCTGAACAAAACTCAAATCCAAGTGGAACAAAGACCTCAACATAAAATCAGCTATGCTAAACTTGATAGAAATGAAACTGGGAAATACCCTCCAACGTACTGGCACAGGTTTGCACTTCCTAAATATAGCACCAGTAGCACAGACACTAAGAACAAGAATTCATAAATGGGGTCTCATGAATCTTCTAAGCTTCTATAATGCAAAGGACACAGTCAATAAGACAAAATGACACCCTACAGAATGAGAAAAGATCTTCACCAACCCTACATCTGACAGAAGTCTGATCTCTGAAATATATAGAGAACTGAAGAAACTATAACCCCAAAACCTAAATAACCCAATTAAAAATGGGGTTTAGAGCTAAAAAGGGAATTCTCAACAGAAGAATTACAAATGGCTGAAAGTCACTTAAAAAATTGTTCAACATCTTTAGCTTTCAGAGACATGCAAATCAAAACAATCTTCAGATACCACCTTATACCTGTCAGAATGGCTAAGATTCAAAAAAGATAGATGATAATGTATGCTGAAGAGGATGTGGAACAAGGGGTACACTCCTCCATTGTTGGTGGGAGTGTAAACTCCTACAGCTACTCGGGAATGAAGTATGGCAGTTACTCATAAAACTGGGACTCAATCTGCCCAATGATCCAGCAGTGCCACTATTGGGCATATACCCAAAGGATGTACTTCTGCACATCACAAGAACTCAACTATGTTCATAGCAGCATTATTAGTAATGGCAAGAATCTGAAAATAACCTATATGCCTCTAAACTGAAGAATGGATTAACAAACTGTGGTACATCTACACAATGGAGTAATATACAGCAGTAAAAAAGAATGACACCCTAAAATTTTCAGACAACTGCATAGATTTGGAGAATATTCTCTTGAGTGAGGTATCACAAGCCCAGAAAGATAGGCATGAGATGTATTCACTCATAAGTGCTGTTAGACCCAAGCTGCAAAACACAAGCCCTGAAAAGCTTGGGAGCAAAAGGAACTTAAGTGAGACATCCAAAGATTCTTTTAGAAAGAGAAAATAGAGAAGATCTCATTAGCAAATTGGGACCACAACAGATAGTGACCAAGGAGAGGTAGGAACAAATTATGAGAAAAGGAGATGGTTGAATGAATGGAATAACAAAGAGGGAGAAAAAAAGGAATGGATATCTTGACAGATGAAGCCAATGTGCTGTTGGAAAGAGACTGGGTGCTAGGGGAACCCCCCAAGAACCCACAGAATGTCCCTGCAGAGGTACCTAACCAATAATGGAGGAGGTGCCTAAACAGGACTTCCCCTATAATCAAATAAATAACTACCCTAAGTATCATCACAGATCCTACACCAAACAATGAAAAGAGGTGGAAGCAGAGATTCATATATGAATCTTGGCCGAGCTCCCCTTCCAGCTTGAGAGTGGAGCACAAGAGTCTGTATGAGCCAGAAGATAGAAAGTATGAAGAGGATTCCCATAGAAATGGCTGCCTGGAGCTCTAGAGAACACACTGAATCAAGAATAGTCTCTGGGAAATCATAGGACAACCATAGCTAGGACCTCCAAAGATAGGTAACTGTTGATTAACGTTGGAAGTATGTAGAGCTTTAAGAGGTAAGATAAGACTGTGATCCTGTAAATGAGCTGATACTTTGGAGTCCATTCCAGAGGAGTGCCTAACCCAGCCTTGATACTGGGATTTGAAAATCAGACCTGCCTGGAGTGAATGTGCCATGCTGAGCTGACTCATCTTGGGACTTCCTGCCCTTTTCGGGGAGGTAATTGGAAGATGGGGTAGGAGGAGGCTGAAGGCTGACTGGGAGAGACTGGGAATAGGGAAGGATGATCAAGCAGGGGGATACATGGGAAAAAGACCTTTTCTTAAAAAATAAATTAAAAACAAAAAAGGGAAATTTTCTATTTTTATTATTTATTTTTAGTAGCATGATATATTGATTGGTTCACTTTTATTAAAAAATTCTTTTGTCATGTATGTACATGTGTATTTTATGTTTAAAAGGAGCCCAAACTACATAATGATGAAGTCAACATTGTTGACTATATTCTTCTCAAAATACTCTATGTATGGCTTGGATGTCTTCCTTTGTGATTGGTCTTTTGTGTGACCTACAGTTTCCAAGAGTGTTTGGTAGACCATCAGCACAGAATCTTTCTTCTATATACATTTCTGAACATAAACACATCCCAACAAAGCTGAGTGAGGAGTTTATATATCTACACAATAAAAGTAGAAAATAGTTTTGTGAAATATATGTAGGATTCGTCTTACAGAATAAATGGAACTTCATAGGAAATCCCTTTGCCATGAAAACAGGGCAGGAAATATTAGGAGGCTAGGTTACCTGCAATGATTCTATTGCAGGTAAACATTGTCAAGTCAATAAAGTTTGATTGTGTAAGCCTAGACTGCATAGGGCAGGAGAATAGAAGGGAATGAGTAAGAAATAAAATTTCAAAGGATATCAGAGACAGACAAGAAAGGGAAACACTTAGACTTTCTTTCTTCTTTATAATCTTTGAATTAAGCACAGGTTACTTTTAATGGTGTACCTAAATATGAGGAACCGAAATAAGTTAATGTCAAATGTGTCTTGAGGTGGAAATGATTAAAGAAGTGATCTATCATTCTTCTCTTGCAGCTCCTCCTAGTCTCCATTGCTCAGTTCCCATGGAATTAAGTCATGTATAGCATGAACCTCAAAGATGAGCTGTAATGATTTTGCCTTTGCTAACAGGTACCAGGCAGTTCCTGCAGAGATGGAAGCCGGGGTAAGGTGTGAGGAGTGAGTACATCTGTGGGCAGGGGCATGAGTGTAATGAGAAATCAGAGAAGAGCATGTTTAAATCAGTGCAAGTCAGTACTAGGCAGGAACAATTTTGAGATTAGGACTTGGAATTCTATTTTATTTTATTTTTTATAAAAAGAAGCAATCTTAGAAGGAGAAGCCTCCCTGTTCTACTGTTGTAATCTCACCTCCACTCACACAGTTTTACGCTGTCTCTGACCCACTTTCTTCTACTTTGCTGCTTCCTTCAAGAGCCGTTTTAGCTCCCAACTGTAGCAAGTACCTTGCTCAAATTACTTTAATCTCCAAGTGCTTCTCATATTGATTTTAAACAGCAAAGCTGCCAATCAACTCCCCTCCTCTTGCAGCAGCAGAGGGCAGGTGAGATTAAAACAACAAACAAATAAGGCTGGAGTGAAGAAGTTGGTTAGAATTTTCAAATGATTTTCAGCATGTGCCCACAGTTTCTCTTGGCCCCTCCTACCATGCAAGTACAAGATTGTTATAAAGGAACTAGGCTTGGTTTTGCAATGTTAATAACAGCAAGCATATAAGAAATATTTACTCAATGTGAAGAACCATTCAAAATCATGAACTCAAACCTTACATCCCAATACAGGCTATTCCATAATTATTCTTTGCATGTGTGGAGATGCTGTGCATGTGGATGTATAGCTGTGAGGGGTGTGCACATGTGTGCCTGTGAGTATGGAGGTAGTGTGTCTTCCTCTATCATATTAAAGCTTAATTTTTAGACAGTGTCTCTCAATGAACCTGGAAATAGACTGGCTATCTCATAAACCCCAATAATCCACTGTTCCTAGCTTTTGCTCTGGGAACCAGGTGTATCACACTGAGCCTAACTTTTTATATGGATCCTGAGAGAAAAAAACCTGAGATCCCCAGGCTTGCACTGTAAGACCTTTGCCTACAGGTACCTCTCCCCACCACTAATGTCTTTTTAAAGACAAGAAAATGCTGAAATTTGGGAAAGATTTGGAACTTTTATCTGCTTACATACTCACTGAATGGGAGAACACACTTGTGAGTGTCTCTCTACTCTAGGATATGTACTAAAAATGAGCAAGCTCTCAGGATTCTGTCATAGATTTCTACTTCATAGTAGTTTGGTGTAGGACAGGCTTTCCATCTTTGGACAATGTCAAGAGTGTGTTTTACACCTTTCAATCCAATAACCGTGCACTGGTTGCAGAGAAGTTTTCCTTAATATCATCTACTGTTTCCCTTTTATTCTATTATCCATTGTTGACATTGTCAATGTTAAAGAAAATGGCTTTTCACCTAAAAGGAAATAAAAGATAGTTTGTTATGAATCCAAATGTGAATGAACATAACCTGTGAACAAATTCTGGCTATATCTAGTACTGTGTTCTCATGTGGTAACTATTAAAGTTTCTTCATAGTATTGAATTAAAACAAAACATAAATCAAGATACTTTAAAAATACATTGATAGAAACATCTGGTGAGTTACAAAAGAGCTGGGGAATCTCTGCTATAGGCTTCAAAAGATACCTGATAGTTTTTAGGTTTGTGGAAACTAGGAATCTGTTTGTTCAGACATTCTAAAAGGATTTGCCAAAGTTATCACAGGATGTTAGGTAACACATAGGGATTGGCAACAAAGAACTTTTTGTTAGGTAATATAGCCCAAGCAAATTTGGCTCTGGGCATACGACATTCCATTTTCACAAAACACGGAAGTTCAAATCAATCCATTCCCTATGGCTTTCCTTTTTCTGAGAACTACACAATTTCAAGAGTTGAGTCATGTATCAGTTACTTTTCTATTGCTGTAATAAGAACACTATGACAAAGGCAATTTATAGAAGAAAAGGTTTATTTAGGTCCTGCAATTCCAGAGAGCGAGGAGTTCATTATGGTCCTGGTGGAAGCTTGGGAACAGACAGGCAAGATTGGCACTGGAGCAGCCGCTGAGGACTCACCTTCTGATCCACAAACAGAGAGCAGAGGGTGCATTGTGGATAGAAGAGGCTTTTAAATTTTTAAGCTCATACATCCAGGGATACCTTTTCCAACAAGGCCACACATTCAAATCCTTCCAAAATGGCCACCAATTGTTGACCAATTATTTAAATGCCTGACACTTCCTGGGGGAAGAGTCTCATTCTAACAACTGCAGGATAAAGGAAAAAAGTAAAAAAAAAAAAAATAGACCATAGGTAGAGTGTTTTGCCACTTTAATTTTCCTTGGAGGTGACACAGCTCCTGTGACAGGTAGGTTATTTGAGTTCTTCATTAGAATTCCTATTAATATGGTGTTGAAGGTCTCTAACATCACCTTCTGTGTTAGAAATCCTAACGTGGTGTTTGTAATGTTACATCTATCTTGGGAAGGGCAGAATGGGAGCTGGTGTGAGGTGGGCAAGCAACAGATTGGTAAGTAAAATTTAACTGCACAATTTCAGAGCTGGTAAGTAGCCCAGAGTATAGGAATGAACACTCCATCTAAGCAATCACTGGCAAGAGGGTCATCCATCTTGAAAGAGAACTTTTTTCTTTATTTTTTTTTTCTGTCTTTATTTATTTTTTGCTGGAGTTGCAGCACTAGGAAAAACTCAACAGTCTGAACACTGTAGGTACCATAGCCAGTAATATACCACCAAATAGGATGTGGGGGCAGTGCAGGTGTTTCAGTGGGCTTGCTATCAATTGCAGAGAAGGCTGTGATTCAGAAGGGAGCTGTAAACCCACAGAAAAGGAACAGTCAATGAGCTCCAATTGGAAGGTTACTGGAGAAAGGGAAGCTGACCTTTGTTTCCTTGCTTTCAAAGAATTTGATTTGTCTATTGTTTCTGCAATTTGGATCAGAGGCAAGTGGGTGCTGTGAGAGCCTCTGTTCTTTATTGGAGGCAGCTCAAAATTGGCATGCTTGTCATACATAGATTGAGAGTCATTAAGATCTCAGGTTTAAAGGGATGTTCAACGTCAAGAAATGTGGTCATTTGACTATTAAAATTCAATTAAAGAACTGGACTGATTGACAGTGGGCAATTTTAACTTGGCAATTTCTCCCTAAAGTACACTATAATATCCTGGGCAAAACTGACTAGCGGACATTTGCAGACAGTCTACTTCATGTTGTAGCAATAGCTTTTTCTTTCAGGCTGTGAAATGAGTCAAATCTTTTTTCACTTAATATGTTTTGAGTATTTACAGATGGTTGCCTTTGTACTCCTATCACTCACATCATGAGGATTCTTCATTTATATAATCCAGTTTATCAAGCTTTTCTCTAGACAGTTTACAATCCACTCAGAATCCAAATAGAAATTCAGAAAACTTGCCGCACCTCCTACACATCTTCCTTTTAGTTGTTAGCCAGCAAGAACAAAAGGTACAATGTTCCTCTCATCCTAGGGTAACTATGCTTCTCTCATAAGATAATATGAAAGCACTGATGTCAAAAGCCATTGATTTTTGAAGTCATTGCTTCATTTTCTTAATGGAAACTTAATTCTAAAATGAAGAACCACTTAATGGGGTGGGGGAGCCAATCATAAGGGGTCCCACCTTACTTGAGTGATACTGGAATATTGAATACTCTGGTTTATAATTTATGTTAAGCTTGTATAATTGCTTTTATTAGACTTGTGAAAATTTGTTCATCCATTTTGAGATTACTTCTTCTGTGAGATGACTTCGGGAAACCAAACAGCAGCAACAAAAAAGCAGTTACTGAATTGTTGTAGTGAAGATGACCAGCCTCCTAGGAAACTATGCCAACTTACAACTCATCCATGAGTGGATTGTGGTTCAGTGAAAGCCACACTTTGGAATTAGACAGCTCATTTTGTTGAGCTTAAACATTGAACTTAATTTTTTTAAATTTTTTCCTCTAAGGTTTTTGGCAAAGGAGTTCACTTTCCCAGACCATCAAGTGATTTCCGAACTGTTTCATGGACAAAAAATATAGGCATATTGTTTGGGCCAAAACTTTTCGAAAGAGCCTAGCTGTAGGAAGTTGGCAATGGAGAGATCCAAGAAACAACAAAGCCAGCTAGCTCTCTTGCTTTGTGGGAAAGGACAAAAAAATGAATAGCACAACTGACCCCAGACTAGGTTAGAACATCTGCCAGAACTTTCTAATAACCATTATTTGTTAGCTTCTGTTAAAATTGAGATCTCATTTTTTTTTCTTTTTGCTTTTATGATTCCTAGTAGGAGATTGCCTAGCCATTGAGAACCTTACAATTTGCACAGTATTTGCAAATTTTTATTTTGCTTTCTTTTCCTTTTCCAACAGCTTTAAAAAAGTAACATTATTCTAAGAAAATCTGTGTGATGTGAGACTATTGTTGGGGAGGGAAGGAGTAAAGAAAAAAAAAGGATGATGAGGGTGTGGTGTGGTGAATACATGCAAAGCATCCAGTACTGTGGATATACAGAAATGTAAAACCCATTATTTGATACATAAATGAAAAAGAAAACTAAATGTCTAGGACACAATGAAAAATGATAAGAAATGAGAAATTTTTCAGTATTGAAGTATCATGGTGTGAGTTGTGCAGGTTTCTATGATGATTGTAGCCACACAGACTCAGAGACAGCATGGACCATGAAAAATAATTTATACTAGACTTTGAGGCCCCAAGATATGCCAAGCAGCTTATTGTATTGTACCTCAGAATCTTTTATAAAAGGGGCAGAGAAACCCACAAATACTCAGGCCAGCCAGGATGAGCTTTTACATCTCCTTTTAAAATCTTAATGTCTTGTAAACTGTAGGTGGTGCTCCACCACATCACAATCTGTAAAAACCAAAATGTTTGATTCTAACACATTACTATTTTATTTTTCAATACAAAACAAGAGTCATTTCAAACTAAACTATAAAGATACAGTTTAATTCATGAAAATTGTTATCTTTCCAATCTTCCAATATGTACATGAATTTTGTTAAAACAAAAAACGTATTTCTTCTTTGGTTTTCTGTGCCCATCAGCACAGTATCAAAAGCACCTCAGATATTCCAATTTATATTTTCACAAGAAAAAAATTTGAACTGCAATTTAAATAAAAGTAATATAAATTATAGCATTATTTCCTAAGTCATTGGGATGAACCAACATTCTGGGCACAAGGTAGATAAAATGTTGAGCTGGGGAATAGTGTTGAGTAAATCTCCTCAAACTCAAGAAAACTGAAACAAGTTCAGACAAAATATTTTGCACAAACTTATATTGAAGTACTATATACATAACCAATAGAAATAGAAGCAACTAGAATATCCAAAAACCAAGGAATAAATAAACAAAATTCAAAGTAACCATACAAAGAGATAATATTTAGACATGGACATAGATGAAATGTTGAGACATGCCAAAATATGTATGAATCTTGAAAACATTGTGCCAGTTGGATGTTCCAGTCATCATAAACTACGTATTACACTGTCTCACTTATTTGGCATCTGCATACCACTCAGGGACTGGAGGAAGAATGGGAGTCATGGTTTAATTGGTAAAAGTATATCCTGGGAGTTGATTACATTCTGGGATTATATTGTATTGTTAATTTTATGAGATGGTGAACTTCAGGCAGGACACTAAGTGATACATTTAAAATGGTTATGAAAATGAATCATATGCCATAACCATTTTAGTTGAACATTAGCAATTGCCACAGACCTTCTCATTTATTTATTTGTATAATCTTAAGGAAAACTAGCATTCCATCTCACAGTTGCTAGCAATTATCAATAGCTCTTAAACTATGCATAGGACTTCATGTTCACCCTTCTACCTCAGTGCCAGGTTTCCTCTGGCTTGAGCTTATCCAGGTCCTATTAATGCTCTCTCAACTGCTGTGAGTTCATATGTGCAGTTGTCCTGCTCTGTGTGGAAAACAATTTCCTCATAGTCATTCAACATATCTGTCTTTTATGAACTTTCCATTACCCACTTCCTCAATGATCCTTGGGAGGTGTATTATATAAATATTTTGTTGAAGCATGAGTACTCCTCAATTTCATATTCTCTAAACTACAACCAATTGTGGGTCTTTATATTAATTATTATGTACTGCAAAAGAAGCTTTTATTATGAGAGTTGAGCAAAGCACTCATCTATGGATATAGAAATGTAGTATTAGGTTTTCTTTTAACATCATGCCTATTAGTCAGAATTATAATATTAGTTTCTCTTTTAGAAACTGTTGCTTATAGCCCCACAGGTTCTTGGCCTTAATAACATGCCATGTATTGGTTTTATCTGCTGGTATGCACCTAAACCCAATCTGAGAGTGTATACAGCATCCATGTCACTATGTTACCATAGGCATATCTTGCAAGAGCAGTTGCAATTTTATCCCGCTGGATTTACAGCTGGGGAGTTAAAAAAAAAAGAATAGTGCTTGGTGGTACATGCATTCAATTTCTGTTATTTATGAGGTCCAATGAGGGAAGATTATTATAAGTTCAAAAACAGACTAGCTTTTGGAATGCATACACAATAAATCCCTCCAAAGTAAAAAGAAAAAATTCTATAAATTAAAGATATCGGGAGTTGGAGATATACTCAGTGGAGTATATTATAACATGTTAGAGGCACTATGTTTAATCTAGAATACTGCAAAATAAGAAAATAAATATACAAGTAAATAGCAGCTAATAGTGTATAAAATAACTGGTATAGGCAATGAATGTTAAAAATGAATGGTATAGCTGAATAAACACAAGACAACGATTAGTGAACTGAAATATAGTTATCAGACTAACAAAAGAATGATTTAAAAATATACTTATAAGAAAGACAAAGAACAGCTAGCAAGTATCTTGATATTCAGAATGTAAATCCAGGTGATAGTGCTATTCAAATAGAAATAAAATATCTTAGACCAAGACATGCTTAGTCTTAGTCAAGATAAGAAAAACAAACCCATGTATAAGAAGTCTTAGATCAATATGATAGAGTATCAAAAAATAAATCTTTAAAACAGGAAGAAGAAAGCAAAGATCACCACCAAGAGATGATTAATTGCCTGACAGTGGTCAACCCATATTAGTGGATCATTTGAAGTAAAATGATAGCCTTTTCAGGCAGATTGAAAAACAAGAAGGGATTTAAGATGTCTACTTATTGTCCTCTGGAAAGAAAATACTAAAGGATAAACTGGAGAAAAACCAAAACTGAACAAAAATGGAAAGCATGTAATATAAGATGCAATACAGAAAAATAATATTAAAATAACTATCTCTTTAAATTAGTATAAAGTTCAACTATGCACATACTCATAGGAAATATATACATAAGCATGTGCACTAAAATGAGGCTAAGAGGATGCAGAAATAAAATACTTGTCAATTACATGGAAGTTAGCCAAAGGAATTTCATAGTTAAGGTTTCATGTGTCACATGGGAAGTAGAAGTGTTGATTAATTCAAAGCTTTATTAAGCACAGAATGTAAGTTTATAATGAAGAATATTCTCTAAATTTAAATGACTGCATAATTTTCAACTTAAGAAGAATAACATTATAAATGTAATAAATAGCAAGAGGGAAGATGAAATCAAGAGAAGGAACTTTGTAGAACTGCTATCTTATGATCAAAATATGTTTTTAGATGTGTGCATTTATATAAGTAGGTCATAAACATAATAATCAAACTATAAGAGAAAGTTGATAAAGCTTATATATGGCAAGTACATATTTGCTTCTTATAGAACATGAAATTGCGCTATACATTTTAGATATTTAAAAAATATAGTTGTTGTGTCACAAGTATAAAAGATAATTTTAAGATATAGGAATTTAGAATTGAAAATGGCCACAAAGACCTTGGAAAAGTGAGTGATATAAGTCTGGGGAGGGAGTGACTGTTTGGAATGTCTGGTTATACCTGGAGTTTCTAAGACAGCTCTGATGGCTGTAGCTACAATGGGACAGCTCAGCGAAGGAGAGAAAGGTATTCTGACTGTTCAGGAAGTCAGGCTGTACCTGTAGGTTAGTTAGGATGGCTCTGACAGCTGGAGCTGCAATGGGACAGCTCAGCTACAAAGGAAAAAGTATCCTGACTGTTTGGGAAGTCAGGCTATATCTAAAGCTGGGATGTGTTGGAGGATGGTCTCCCTACATGATATAGCAAATCTTCTTCTCTTCCAGGGAGCTACTACAGCTGAACTTTGCTCTGCCCCCCTTAAGGGGACTTCCCAGCAGAGCTCTGCTTTTTCTTCTCTCTGGCCCAAGATGTTTCGCTGGCTTCTGAGAAAAAAATGTTACCTGTTGTAGGATATTTCCTGCCCTGTTTAGGCCAGAGGTTTGGACCTTACCCGTGGCAGCTTTTTCCCCCAAAGAAATGAATCAGATGCTTATATTGATCACACTGTTTGGCCTGCCTCAAGCACAATACTAGCTAGCTCTTTCATCTTAATTCAACCCATTTCTAGTATTCTGTCTGCCACATGGCCTGACCTATGGCTCACCTGGATTCCTTACATGACTCTTCTTCGGGGGTTGGATGGAGACTGACTAACTCCGCCCTTCTTCTACCCGTCTCTCCTCTGATCCTCCACCCACTTCTAAGGTGTTCCACATAGGCAAAACCAGTTACTTTATTTACAGCATACAGAAAACATTTCTACAACAGTTAGCTTTTCTGCTCTGCCTTGTTCAGTCCCCTCCAGGGACATTGCTATTTTTTTCTCTCATCCCAGTAAAGGGACATCTCAGCAAGTTCTTCTCTATGCCCCAGAATAAAGATCTCCACCCAAGACTCTTTTGAGAAAGAGATTTATTTCAGAAGGGGGTCGGGTCCAGGAGCATGGCTTCCTCTAACATGATGAGTAGGAATAGCTCACAACTGAAAAGGCAAAAAGGTTTATTTAGGGGGCCTTAGAGGGAGAGTTTGCCCAGGGATACTCAATAATTGGTTAGTTATTCCTGATCAGGATTGCTTAGTTTTGTTGTTCAGTGGCAGAGATGGCTCTGATTTTAGGGCCAAACTGTGTTTCTTTCACTGGCCATTTTTAGCTTTTGGAGTCTAATATCAGGGAACATTTCTTTCACTGGCTCTGATTCTAGGGAAAAAGAGTGTTTCTTTGGTACTAGGTTTAGAGTCAGGGCATGTTTCTTTGGTTCTGAGTTAAGGGATAAAGTATTTCTTTCACTGGATTAGATCCCAGATTCAGGTTGTTTCTTTCACTAGCTCTGGTTTCAGGGACAGAGTGGATTGCTTTGTATAACCCCTTTTCCCTACACCTTCTATACTGGATTGATAATTTTAATGTCTTTAAGGTATTATTTATTTATTTGGTAGGAACTTTTTTAACATGTTTGCATATTTACCACATGGTCTTGTGCATACAGAGGCCAGGAGAGGGCATTAGATTCTCTGGAAATTGAGTTATGGATAGTTTTAAACCGTTATGTGGGGTCTGAGAATTAAACCTTGTTTCTCTGCACAAGCAGGAGTGCTTTTGCGCATGAAGCTATTGTTAAGCTTCTTCACTAATTCTTTTTGAGTGTGGCTACATCTACAAAAAATACAGTTGGAAAATATACTTTCTTATATTGTTCTTTCTGTCTACCAGACTTCATTATTCACTTGAAATACGTTCCTATGAAAAGATAAACATAGACTACCTCTCACATTAGTAGAATTCCTAAGCTCTTAATCTTTAAGACATAACTAAAACCTCACTCCTGTGATCACTGAGTAGACATCCCATAAAAATAACTATGACATGATGGCTTTAGACATATTCAAAAACCTTCAGTAAAAACCCTGTAAGAGAGGCAGTAAGACAGTATAGAAAAGGAAGAATACTCAAGCACAGGCATTGTTGGAGGCATAGCTTAACTTTCACATGGTCTAAAAATGCAGGCTATTAGAGCTAAAATTCTTCCAATATTGTGTTTCTTGAAGCAATTTGACTGTCTTTGATCTCTCAGAATCCAATTGGTTTGGTACTCCTGTAGTACAGATGTTGGTTCTGGGCAGACAATTGTAGTTCTCCTAGGAAAGGTGTACATGAAGCAATGATCTCAAAACAACAGTCCACACTCACAGAACCTAGAATCTGATTCATTCTGTACTATAGGCAGAATCTGGGTAAGGCTACAAGCATTCTCTTCCTCCTCAGAATAACCCTTGGCATTCATGTATCTCACTTTTCAGAAAAGGAGTTCCTTATGTATGAACTACTTTGGGCACTGCTGGTCACTCAAGATTCTACTCAGTGTTATGTCTCTTATGACTAGCAAAAACTTTGTCAGTAACACTTTTATGCTTAATGTCCTGAATCTCAAATAAAATGACATGGAAATAATGGCAAGAAAGAAGTAAAATCTCTTGTATCTGTGTTCTTGAGCTCATTGGCAGAAGGCTAATTTGTTGAAATTCTGAAAGATACGTGTGACCCTACATTATGTAATTATTTAAGCTATAATATGTATCAGGTACTGAAGATGAAAAGCAACAAATATAGGTAGCAGTGAATAATTTCACAGGAGTAGGAAAATTGGAGGAGTTTGAAAGGGAAGAGAAAGATAGAAGTGATCTAAATATAGTATTCACCCATGAAATTTAAGAAGTTAATATAAAGACTTTATATATTATTGTAGTATGAGGTTTCTGGCAAGGGCATTCAAGGCTGGCCCCATGGCCCGAACCTCCAGACCCATAGACCTGCATCTCTGCAGTCCCAGAGAAACATACAGATGTTTACATTAATTTTATGCTCATCAGCCTATGGCTTTGGCATATTGCTAGCTAGCTCTTGCTCTTAAACTAACCCATCTTGTTCAGTCATGCCATTTGGTACCTTTTCTCAGAGAAGCATTTTAACTTCTTTCCTCTGCATCTAATCATGGTGTCTCTCTGGCTTCTCTGTGGCATCTCTGCTCTATTCTTCCTGTTACCAGAGTTTTCTTTGTCTGGTAGCCCCACTCACACTTTCTGTCTGCCTTTGGCCAAACAGCATTTTTTTTTTATTAAACCAGTAGGCAGGACAATTATTTACAATGTAACAACATAATCCCACTACATTTTATGCTTATATCCAAGGAAAATACATGATGCTTGAATAAATAAGACAATAAATAAATGTTATATATTTATGATCCAACTTCTAGAACTTATGAGAGATAGTATACTTAGTCATTGTTATTATTTACTCATGGCATTTAAGAAGTGGGGCAGTTAACTTCGTTTAAAGATATCTGAATCTCCGTACTCTAGTGCAATAAACATGAGTTCATCAAGGTATTGAGAAAGGTATAGCATGTTCATTTAATTATTCATTCACTTCTTTGAGCAGATATTTCACAAAGTCCTATTGAATATGAAATACTATGAGCATTGGGTAAAGACTGTTGAACCGTTAAGAGGACAAGACTATTTGTTCATAAGTACTGTGTTTACAGAAAAGTAGGACAAATACTCTATAGTTAATAAACACATGATGAAATGTAATGATTCTGTGAATGAACAATATCAAAGTAATGATTTGCTTTCAGAAGTTGAGAAATATGTCCCTAAAGATTTGATGTTTTGTTTGATATGAGTAAAGCATAGACAAGAATATAAATAATGAAAGACTATTCTAGGTATTAAATAAAAAAAAAAACCTCAGGTTTGTTGACTGGCATTTATCGTGAGAGTAAAATGTATAGGAAGAAGTTTAGTGTCATCAGTCATTACCTTGAATGCTTTGTTAAGAAATAAAAATTTCATTCCAAATAAAAAGCGAGAAAAGCATGGGAAAACTAAAAGAGAAGTCTGCCATGGTCAGATTATTATTTTATGAAAGGCTAGTCTGTAAAGTAAACACAAATTGGAGGAAAACAAATATTTAATGGAAGAATAATACATTGACCAACAGTTTACAGTAGGTTGACAGATTTAGGGTACATGTTGAATGTTGGGTGGACAGAACTGGGAGAGTTATTGGAAACAAAAAATAACAGAGAGGAATTTTAAGAATGAGTTTAAGTTCAGGTTTAAACAACTATGTAGAAGAAAGAACTGTAACCAAAGAGAAGAGGAATAAAGTAGAAATTAATTTTGAACAACAGAATTCAGAAAGTCTCCTGAAGTAGATAATATCTAAAAGGAAGTTAGGAGGGAAGATATTAAAAACCACTAAGAGGGAAATCGAAATTTCCTGATTGGAGGGTGAGAACTACATTCTCCAGTGATTATATGGACAAGCATCTAGAATATCAGTAGGGACTGTGCTTTTTTAGTAAAGAGGTATAGTTTTATAGATCATAAAATTTATTCGTCCAATAGAAAATAGTCCAGATGTTGGACATTGTTCAGACTGAGATGATTGTGTTTAAGAATATATGTATATGTACTTATACATATATGTAGCAAGAATTAAAATAGAGGCCATAAATTTGTAAGAGATCAAGAAATATATATATGGTTTCAGGGAAAGAAAGGGAGGAGAAAATGGTATAGTTATATTATAATCTCAAAAAGGAAAAAGGAAAAAGAAGAGGCAAAGCTGAGAGAGCGCTGTGTGTTGTAGATAAAAAGAGCAATGGGAACTAAAACAAGAGGATACAATGGAGAGAGAGTGGTACTGCATATGCAAGGCAGCTTAGTGCAGAACTCTCACCATCAGGGTTAGGGTTAGGGTTAGGACTGACTATACTCTATACTGACACATTAAGCAGACCTGGAGAACAAAAGTAATTTAGAATAATCCTGGCTACAAATATAATCATTGGAGGTTTCCACACAGTCCAATAACATGTTGAGACCTGGTTTGCATGTTTTTTTAAAAAAAAGACATCTCCAGACTTTTGGGAACTCGATATGGAGGAAAAAAAAAATAGTGTTAGAGAATGAGACATTTTGGGAAAATGAAAATATATGCATTCTTTTTTTAGCATCTCTAACATATCAGTTTAAGAATATGAGCATGTATTATGTATAATTTTGGTTGTTTTAAAAAGGATCGTGTTTGTTATATATAGAATTGCTAAGGCCTGAGCATCTCTTGGAATGGATTTTATTTGCCCATTATGAAGGAGATGGGGGTGTGGTGGCTAGCCATTGCTCAACAATATTGCCTTGTCACATCTTGTCATTTCCAGTGTGAATCTTTATGTCTGTTTTATAATTAAAAAAGGCAAAACAAGTTCTGTTTTTGTTTTTAAATGATCTGTTCTATTGCCCACTAAATTGTTCTTTGGAACAGAAAGAAAAGCGAAGAATAATGCAATTGGGAAACTAGAACATTATGCACAATTCACAGTGTGCAATTATATAACAAACCCAATTCACATATGTAAAGAATATGTGCATATAAGGAATATGTACATAGAAGGAGTACATGTAAATACTAACATTTTAATAATTCAATTATTCTATTTTGTGTGTCTTTTATCTCTCTTTACCTTGTGTTTTTCACTAAACATCAGTTCACAATTCACTTAGATTAGTTGACTAGCAGGCTCCAGGCATCTGCTGATCACACTTCTGGCTGCATTGGTATTAGTATTAGAGGCACACATCTCTCCTTTCAACTTTTGACATGGGTGCTGAGAATCCCAATTCAAGCCTTCACTAGACCATCACCTTAACTCACATATATTTACGTTTATACTGTCTTGCATTGTATGTGTAATTTTTAATGAAAGTGATATTGTTGACTAGGACTTAGGAAAATTATTCTTTAAATAGCCAAATATCAAATATTATAGGCCTTGTGGCTAAGGGTTCTCTTTTACACAGTCTGTGTAATGCAGAAATAGGCTTAGGTAATGTATGAGCAGGTGATGATGGCTGTGTCCCAATTAAATTTTATGTATAGTGACATATGATGGACTATAGTCTACTGATATTTCTGAAGCCCTCTTCACCTGATGTCAAGAAGAATTTCTTTTACGCATTTTTTTTCCTCTTTAACAATTTCTCTTTTATCATTTCTATAGAATATGTGGCTACCAGAGGGTTGGGAAGTTTATCATTTCAAGAATTACTCAGTGAAATTTAATATGCAATTGAGTTGGTACCTCATCAAGGTGACATGACAGTATCTTATCTATAAGCTATGAATATATGTTCCTATCCCTAACCTATTTTTGTATTCACTGGTTTATCTTTAATGCTCATGGAGCTTTCTGCAGAATAACTAATTGCCTCTCTCCTTCAGATTAAATTTTTCAGCCTCCTGAAGTGATGAAAAAGGGAGGAAGCAAGCAGAAGACAGAGAGACTATAAATAGAAGAAGTCATAGTCCAGCCTTTGCCCAACTAGGGTAAATACTGTTTAGTTTTTATCTTAAACTGAAAGGTTATGATGACTATTTTAATACTAAAAGGACCTTTCACTCAGGTTTCTTTGCAATTGTTGGACACTGGGAAATGCAAATAATTGCTCTCCAAGGCCATTGTAGGAAAAAAGTCTAGAGACTGTGTAAGTCATCTAGGAAGGAGAGGCAGAGTGAAAATAGATGTCCTGTTGAGGAAGGAATTGATTGCCAATCCTTTACATGACATTTCTTTTTTTTTCTTTCTGGAAACACAGAACACATTTCTTAACTATCTCACTGAGGTTTAAGAAGACTGAAGTATTTGGGCTTTCAGTCTCCATCTCTTTCTTGTTAAATTTGTTTCCTGCAATTGATCCCTTGAATCTTTCATTTTCTTCCCACCCCAACCCAGCAATGAGGGCTGATGCCATTCTTGATTTTTCAGAGAACTTGTGGGTAAACGCAACCAAATTGGAAAGGAAGTGTTTGGTAACCTCTGCATGAGCCAAGGGGATATGGGTGGAGTGTCATAGAATATGCTCATATGCTACAGACACTGAGGTAGTTCCTGACACATGCCCACTCAGTTTTATCTCCTTCCTCACTCTGTACCCTTATCAGTCCTAGATTAAAATTGAAGTTTAGAGTCAATTTTCAGAAAGGCACAATATAATCATTCTAATTTTTTCCTTGAGCACTTTCTTACCAGTTTATTAAATCCTATTCCTAACACAAAGACTTCTTTTTTTTTTAATCCACACTGGCATGGAAAGTTTTAAGGGAATAGAAAACAGAGCTAAGTAGCCCCAATCCACTAACATCTATGCAGCCTGCTTCCTTCATGGAATACAAATGCAAGGTAAAAATCAGTAGGAATGGTGACTCTCAGGTAAAATTCTATTGAGGGAAAGCCTAAATGAAACCTCTATCTTCACCTGGCCTGCAGATGCTAGATCTGACATCAGTAGGGAATGGAGAGAGCAGACACCCTTTTCTCTTATTTGGCCATCACTTGTAAGTCAGATTACATTCAACCTGACTCAAAAATGTGGGTTGCTTGGTGGAGCTTTTCTTCCATCCTCTTGCAGTTTTAGCAGCTGCAGCAGTTTTTTCACCTGCACGTTTCCATCTTCTATCCTAGCTTTGTGCTCTTGGGCATCTGAAATTCTTTAGGCTTTTGATCACCTTGCTAGTCCATCCCAGTAAATCATTAAAAGCTGGCCTTTTTCTTTGTTGTGAGAGGAGCCTGATCGCTTTGGTTGCCACTGGCTTTTTTTGCTGCTTGGTAGCTAAAGACTGATCAAAGTCCTTCTTTGTTCCTTGTATACTCTGCTACATCTCATTTCTATTACTTACTCTGCTAAAGATCCGAGGTCTCCAATAATAAAAGAAAAAAGTGACTATTTTACTAGTAACAAAAGAATTTTCTTGGGGACATGGTAGGGATATGCCTAGATATTTGAAGAATCACAGTTAGAAAATAGAAACAACACACACTTTATCAAGTGTTAGGTGTAATCAAGTCATTGCTGTACTTCATTGAGCAACTTTTATTTTTAATATTGCGTGCCTTCTCTGCTTTGAATTGTCCTTCCAGAGTGGAGTCAGCAGGTAAGCTGGTTTATTTACGTCAAGAGGTTAGCAGATGGGAAAGGCATGAGAAGGTTGATTCTTTTTCCTCTGGAGGGCAGATCCAAAGCTAAGGGGGACAGAAGCTATAATATGATGATCAAGCAAAAGGAAGGGCTATATACCAAGTCAGCACTAACTGAGGCAAGTCTTACCCTGCCTTGTGAAGTAGCAAGCTCCCCACAACTGGAGGTGCGGGCTTTTTTTTTTTTTTTTGATAGCTGGATTGGAAATAACAGAAGAATGGCCAGTGATGAGAAAAGATGATCTTTGCAGGAGTTCTCTGACGTCTGATATTCCAAGGACAGTCTTGGTTCTTACTGTTGTCCACTCTTGAGTTCATTTTTTCAACTTAACCAATGCATTTGCTTTGAGTACTCTTGCAGATAAGTATGTAAAATGTCTCACCATGCTTATTGTTCAATGATTTCTAGGTGTTGTTACTGTCATCAAGGATTTTATTAAAAGGTATGGCTTTGCACAGAAATTCAACAGCTTATATGAGTACTCTGTATGACTTATGCTTGAGCTAATCTCTGAAGTACCAAAATCGATACAACAGGTATTTTTGAAAAGAGACATCTTAGGTATTAATTAGTTCTAGGAGACCTGCTGACTTTGGTCTCTGGGGTTGGCATATCCAAGTGAAGCCTAGCATCTTGACCTAGGTCAAGGCTGGTCTTATGAGTGTTAGAAATAGCTGAGCTCCATGGTTCTGTGTACTAGGAAGTTTCTGGCCCTGACTATCCCTGAGGTCTGGACCCACAGTCCCAAATAATCACACAAAGGCTTATATCAATTACAAACTGATTGATCTATGGCTCAAGCTTATTACTTTCTAACTCTTACTCTTAAACTAACCCATAATTCTTCTTGTTAAGCCATGTGGCTTGGTACCTTTTTTTCAACCAATAGGAGTGGCAAATATTTATAATGTACAAATGCATAATCCCACAGCAGTTTTATGCTATTTCTTCAGCAGTTATAAGCAGACAGTGTGAACTTCGTAGAGAAACAAGAGCTAAATATTTGGCTAGGACAATGAAATCAAATACTGGAAGTACCATTATAAACAACAGGCTTATCGAATCAGAAAGTGAAAGAAACACTATGAAGAATGGTAGATTGTGAGAATTTACTAAATGTTAGGCACCACCTTGGATATTTATAAGCACTGTTATACTTAATCTTCTCATTTCCTGTTGTCATTATTACCATTCTATAGAGGAGAAGCCAAGATTTGAAGAGCAAAAAAAAGATTTTATTCACAGGGGTCACAGAATCTCCTGGTTAAGAGACTTCCAGGCCAATCTTACCTTGAAGAGGACTACTGGGATTGTCTGAGTCACTAACTCTTCTGGCTGTGTTCCTGTGTATGGGGAGGCTAGCCGTGCATCTTAAACCTAAGATCGAAGGCTGCTTTGTCTGTGTCACGCTGTTCACAACCTGGAAATACACCTGCCTACAAAACTGCTTTGAGATCATGAAAGTGAAACAGGGAATTGAGAACAGAGGTGGCAGTTGCCATGGAGATACAAGAACCTTTGTGCAGCTCTGTTTCTGGGTGGTGACAGTGACAAAAGCCTGCTAAAGAAACATTCTATGGTGACCCCATAGTAAAGAAGGAAGATCTCAAGTAACACCTCTTTCAAAAGTCATGACCAATTAACTTGACCTAAGTAGAGATATAGATATAACCTAGGGTTTTCAATCTCAAGTTAAATGTCATTTTCTAGCTGTGGGATCTTGAATGAGTCATTTCACTTCTTTTGCTTCCATCTTTCTTTAATTAACAAGGTCATTTTTGTTAATTTTTGCAAGATTGCTATAAACATTAAATATGTTGAGTATCAGATTATTAACCAAAACATTCCAAGTGCATTAATGATATCTGCCTCTCTGTTGAGTTTGAATTTATTCTGCTCCAAGTCTCTGTTGAGATTTTTATCCAACATGAAAAATGGGGCAAAACTCAGCAATTTTTTTTCTGATTTGGCTATGTCAAAGCAGAAATACTTTCCTCTGCCAATTTCACTGAGGTCCAACTTTGTAGAAAATCAAACAGAAAGGATTGTATTCCAAATCCCCACAGGAAGAAGCATGTGCAGAGGTCACTCTTGCTCTGCCATCTGTTGGCTTCCTTTTCTGTATATTTAAACAATATATTTCACTGGTTAAACAAGACCCATTGTTGCCCAGCATGAAAGCAGGGAGTATGAGAGGCTTCCATTCCCTTTCCTTTATTATTGGTGCATATCCAAGCCTGCCGACAAGAAAGCAGTTATTGATGCTAGAAGGTTGGCAGCTGAAAAAGAACAACATCTAAGGCCTTCCAGGATGTTCCAGGCCCAGACTTCAAAACATGGGCTGCTGCAGAAGGAAGCCTAGGCATAGACAGGGAATCAAAGATATGTAGTTTGTGTGGTTTTATCCCTCTGTGCTGTCAACATGGTCTCAATATCTTGATTGGAATTTGGCTTCTGCTCAAATAATTCACTCTTCTACCTACCCAGACATCACCTATGAGTCTCTTCCCCCTCAGACCTTATACAAGTAGAACTATGAAATTAGTGAGTGTTTAACAAAAGGATTATAGAAAATATTCATTCTGACACTGTTAGGAGTGACCAGTCTTTCCTTCTTTCATTCATGCATGAGTGCACACCTGGAGTCTGTACTTCTCTCACCAGAAAAGGAAATCAACACTGTCTACCTTGAAAGCTTTTATGAACATGGAGACTGTTAGCCAACTTATAAATTAATGAATATATGTTAGGCTATACTCTAAGAAGAAATCTAGGTGAATATGTCAAAATATTTTTGTCCTTATAGACAGGCTATTCTCCTGTAGGAAAGGGAGATGGTCAACATATGTTGATGAGCTCAACAAATCTCCAAAGGAAAAACATTTTCGGTGGAGAAGAAATAAGAAATAAACTAGGAAATAGGGACATAATCTGCACAATTTGAGGACTGTGACTAGAGAGTTGGTAACAAAAGACATGCTGGGAAGTGAGGAGAGAAAGCTTTAGCTGCAGTGTAGGGGCCAAAAGGAGAAAAGCCAAGAGAGGAGACAGGCAGTTTCAGAGAAAACCTTTAACTCCTACTACAGAGCCAGGTTAATATAAGAACTAGAAATACTTTCATTTGAAATTATATGGATAAAATGAGGAGAAAATGCAGTCTCAAAAAGAAAAAAAGATCATTGCTGACAGAGAGAAAGACAGAGACTACCATAACGTGGGAAAAAAATTTATATCAGAGTCTGTGGGTCCAAATATTTAACATTCAAGGCCCTGGACAAGACAATTTATCTGCCCATTAGGAGAGAGGAACTGTGATACTGAAATTGGAGTCACATCCACAGTAAATGCAGCATTAGAGACTATGAGACACAGAAGCAGTGCTCACATCTAAATCTAAGGCCTTTGTAATCTAATTCTAGTTTATTTATTTATTAATGTTTATTAGACATATATATTATAGCTTCTGTTATTTAAAATAACTCAGTGTTCAAATAATGGGCACAGAATGAAATTATTATGTTTTAGAGATTCTTAAATTACAGCTGATAAAAAAACAAAATTCTTGAGGAATAGAATTTATTAAACCATCTTTGAACATAGAATTAAGCACCATGTGCTGGTAACAAAACTGCTTCTGCTGTATTCCTTTTCTGCTAGCCTGCCTTTTCAGTTCTGGAGTAAACATTACATCCCCAATCTTGAAGATCAAATAGGAATGATCTTACCTACAGAAGGGTATTCTAGTATAGTAAACCAGAATAGATAAAAAGATACTATTTCTACTACCTGGTCCCTATAGTAGGAATATATTAATTACCAATTTTTTTTTAGTGGTTAGTGTTGTATAAGGTTTCGATGTCTGTACTGGCCAGAGATCTGACCTACTCATGGCAACCCCCCCCCAAATGACACAGATGCTTATATTAATTTCATCCTGTTTGAACTATGTCTCAGGCATATTGCTAGCTAGCTCTTTCATCTTAATTCAATCCATTTTCATTAATCTGTTCTTCCATGTGGCCATGCGCATGGCTCACCTGGGTGTCTTATATGTTCCTTCTCTGGCAGCTGAATGGAGTCCATCTTAACTCTGCTCTCCTCTACCTGTCTGATTTTCTGCATACTGCTACGATACTGGCCACAGTTCCTTTATTTACAGAATATTCACAGCATACAGATAAACACTCCCACCAGAGTTAGGGTACCAGACATAAAAGAAGAATAAAGAACACTAAAGTGACAGATTGCTCTAGCCAACATTTGTGAAATTTGTATACCATTTTCGCCTTGATGGAAATACATAAACACTTTATTTACAACTTTTATACTTCTATTCTTAGTTTTTTGTGAAACATGATTCTCATAGGACCATTACACATTAGAATATTACACAGAGGAAAACATTGTTAAAGGTCCTAAATGGTGGCACTGAAATTTAAAGGTTATAGATTCTTGGTTGACTATTGATTTGGAATCTCAGTTTTCTGACCTGTGATATAGAAAATCACTTTCCATATTAAAATTCAATTTTTATTGTAAAGATCAAGCCAAATGACATCTAAAGGCTATAATAACTTCTAAGAACAGAGCATGCATGAAGAAATTCCATGTTTTAAATTAATTATTAAATAGGAAATGAAAATTCAAATATTGTATTTGTGAAAAGAAAAGCAGTTCAGTTTTTAGTGTTACTAGGTAAAAAGAAAATGAATCAAAACAGCACATAGCAGTCAAATACCAATGTTTTGTTTTGTTCTACAGAAATATTCTCTGATGTTGTATGTTTGGAATGGAATTTAATGTTTGTTTAAGAGATAATATGACTGAATGTTGAATTCAGGATATGCAGCAGACTACAGATAGCAAAGGAGAGTGGTATGAAGAAGTTAATCAGAACTATATAGATCTGAAGCCAAGTGACACAAATCCTTTGTCTAACAACTTCCATGGCATATCAGGGTAAACACACATTGTTTGATATCAAGGCCAAGTGCACTGCACATTGTCTAGTATCTGCTGGTATTAATTTATCTACCACAACAATGGGGAAGAATTTATTGGGTGTCAGGACTATTATGAAAGCATCTGCATATAATGTTAAATTAGAAGCAAAACCCAGTGAGCATACACCTCAGCCAGGGCAAAATTACATATCCTTGCCTTGATAAAGATGAATTTTACAAAGTTTGAATTATATTTCCTTGGTTATTAGAGCTCCATGAAAGGTGGATGTTTTATAAAATAATATATAAAAATTTTAGGAGGGACTGGTTTCTCTGACACGTGCCTGGGTAAACTATTGTCTTGTTCTTTACAGATTAATACTTTCTGTAGAAGTGATGTGCAATGTGTCTAAAAGGTAATTGGTGGAATAGGTCAGTAAGACCTAATGACCACCACTACATCAGTGCTCACATCAGCTTTGACAATCAGTGTTTCATTGCTCTGAGTTTACTCACTGAAGAGAGTAAACATACTTCAAGAAATTTCATTTTGTATTCTAGTAGCCATTTTGTACTAAAATAGAGTTCAGGTTCACATTCCTGGCAGGTGCTTCCCCAGTTCCAAGAAAAAATGAACTAAGCCTATCTAAGGGTACCTGGATGGTCCACCCCTCAGGCAGTAAAAATCTGCCAGCCACACCACCCAAGTGGGGTCCAAGAATGTTAAGTTGTAAAGCATGAGTTCATCAAGAGCACACCTGCAGTCTTAGGGTTAGGGTTAGCTTAGAGTTTAGGGTTAGGGCTAGGGCTAGGGCTAGGTTTAGGTTTAGGTTTAGGGTTAGGGTTAGGGCTAGGGCTAGGGTTAGTGTTAGGGTTAGGTCTAGGGCTAGGGCTAGGGCTAGAGCTAGGGCAAGGGTTAGGGCTAGGGCTAGGGCCATGATTAGGGTTATGGTTTAGGGTTTAGTTTTAGGGTATAGGGTTTAGGATTAGGATTAGTGGTAGGGTTAGGGTTATATTTAGGGTAGAAGAACCCTGTTTCATTTTCTTTTCCTATAAAAAGCTTGTGTAACTTGGGTTGCTCAGCTCTTCCCTCTAGTGCACGCATGGGGTTTGAGTGCAGTGTTAAGAACAATCTCCCTCCTTATGCTGGTATCTTGCTGACAATAAACCTTACTTTTGCATTTTACACACCCCTATTTTGGTGATCTCTCTGGGTGATTTAGATTCAGGCATTACAACCACCCCTTCAGTTTCTCATCTAAGTGCTTCAAATGCCCCAGCAGGAGAAAAAAATCCATACTTTATGCCACAAGGCTAGATATAATTAGATGAATACCTTTCATGTTAGTCTGATATTTTGTCAATGATTCTTTCCCAAATGAACAGTTTCAAGTTAGGGCTAGCCTAGTCATGGCACAATAGTGAGCTGAAAAACACACACAACTAACTGCTCCTTGACTTTTTAATCCATTAGCATATGCTAATTATACAAGACAGTGAGGTTCATTGTGGCACTTCACACTCATTTGTAATATAATTAGAGCATATTCACCCTCCTCACTACTCTGTCTTGTGAGGCTGCTTTAAGTCCTTTCTAGAATACTCCACAGAGCAGAAGGAGGAGAGGGTACAGACTGGGCTGTGTGAGGCAAAGAGACCACAATAAAGCTCATTTAGCTGATTTGGTTTCCACAGCCAATAAACTTCCATACTGATGCTTCTCAAATTCTCTTTGCTTAAATGTTTTTTTTTTTTTTTCCTTGAAACCCCAGGCACATTATTATATTAAAATTCAATTAATGTGAAATAGAAATGAAATTAAAATAGACATACAAAATACAAGAACACTTACTGCGTTAGACTTGACAGAAATAATATTATTAGTCAAATTGATATGAAAAGTTTTCAGTGCTTTTTCTATATTTCTATGCTTGCTTCCCCAGGAATGGGCTACAAGTGGCTCAGGTATCAGCACCACTCTGTGGCCCCAGTGTTCACTGTAGAGTAGGGTCCAGTGAACATTCAGGATGAAGATTCCTATGAGAATAGTTGCAGGTCACCAATAGACACCAAGATTTAACAGTATGCTGTGATTGATAGTTGTCTCTTTTGGGAATAGAACCTTCATGCAGAAAGGGAAATTTGTATGTTTTAGTAGCTAGATAGCTCTAAAACTTGGAATAGAGACGAGTGCTTACTGAGTTAATATAACATTTGCATTAAATGTTTGACTTATTTAATAATTGCTGAAAAAAAAGAATAGGACAGATCAACCACCATACACATATATACACATATGTACGGAAAGTTCATACTAAAGAAAATACTCAGAAACTAATAATCACAATATTAAATCAATGTTTGTAACTTATTTCTGTAACATATTAGACAAGCTTAAAAATAAGAATGCCTAGGCTGATCCCGGGGAAGAGTAAATGAATCTGTAGCAAAAATTAGAAAACAAATGAAAATGAGAAAACAAATCATGGACATAGAAAATAGAAATTTTGTGAAATTTGATAATTAATCATGTAAACATAATAGAATAAGCCTGAATTAACTAATAATAAAGACAACCAATGACTTAGAACACAATGCATATAAGAAATTCAACCAGAAGTTTCCAGAGAAGCCAGCAACGAAGAAAAAACAAACAACACAAAAGAAAAAAAATAAAGAGGAAATAGATAACCAGGGCAGACTGAAGAGCACTTGTTTCGTTTCCCCAAAGTAGGGTGTAGGATCCAAGTTTTCTTCCTAGGGAAAGAGAAAGGAAAAATGAGTGAAGGTTTTTTTGCTGGATTGCTCTAGAACTAAAGGTACAAAATTCCATTCATCAAAAATGTACACACACGAATTCATCTTAACAATCCATGGCAAAGTACTGGACAAAAATGCAGAACATGTACAAAATCTCAGGTTTAAAAATGTCCAGGGAATGGGGAAATGATGAAATTACATGATAATGTTAAAAAAAGAGAGAGGAATTTTTTTAAATTCTCAGAAGTAAAAGACAGATAGTAAGGGAGGAAGAGAACCAAACATACACTGACAAGGGATGATGCCTGTCCTTTGTTAATTATAGTATTCAAAGACTAAACCTTGATTACCTCCATGTATTGAAAAACATTTTTGTACCCAGTTAAGCTATTAACTTAGTTTTAGAGAAGATGAAGCATTATTTAAAAGGACTCAACATTTCTTGAGAAACAATGGCAAATGAACTAATGAATTTCTCTGAACACAGATTGATTAAATACCAGTAATTCTTTATGTAAATGTAATAGTATTGCTGTATAAAACATTTAAAGTGATTGCTTAACAATTAACTTACATGATGGTGCAGGAACTGTAAAAAAACAATGCTATTTTTTTATAGAAAGGTTAAATGGCAAAATTCTACTCAAAAAAAAATATATAAAGAGGCCATTTAACAGAAAATCAAATTCCTTCAGAATCAGTACTTTTAAAAATCAAAGTATCAATATAGGGTTTTGTTCTATTCCTCAAAGCTGTCATTTTGCTGCAACCATCTTGAGTTAACCAACAATGTAATAGTGTGAGGCTAAGCTCTGACTCTTCAGAGTAAGGCCCAGGAACATTGTGGTAGAAAGAAAACTGCTTACACTCAAAACTAGGGGTGATTGCCCTGATGTGGCATGACTATGGAATCTTCTGCAGAACCAAATCATTTTGCCTTTTTGAAATCATTTGAATTGTTTGGTAATTTTCATGGGACCACAGACTTATTTCTAATAGTGTGAATGGGTATTAAGTGAAAAGCCATGGCTATAGTATTTGTAATATGCAATATTTTAAAAAATTAGTACTTAGCAGTTGAAGTTATTATAATTTTGCATCTTGAAAACTTGAAGAATATGTTAAAATGCAGAAATATATCTTGGCCCTCTTAAAGTATGAGTGAAAATAATAAATACAAGGTCTCAAAATGAGAAGGTTGGAAAAAATTATAAGGTAAAATGAAACTAATTCTAAAGGTATCTGTAATCCCAATTAATGTCAGTGAATAAAAATTTTCTTTAAAAAGATACTTTTCAGATGACACTCTGAAAATTCAGTTGTTTCTTATACTATTTGAAATCAAATTTGTAAAAAAAATTGAAAGTAAAAAAATGTTAACCAAAAATAGTAATACAATAATTGATTCCAAAAAATAAAATAAAAATTGCTGGAAAAAATAAATAAATTGTGTAAGTAAAGGAAAAGTGTCCAACAAATTATGTATTAAAGAACACTAATGTATTCAGCAACATATCCTCAAAAGAGAAAAATTAAATATATAGCATCATTTATAAAATTTAAAAACACTGTATCACTGATGAGACTTTGAAAATCTTTTTAAATTATTATATTTAATAGAAATACATAGCAAACAAAATTAATAAGATTTTACATATCTTTTTATATATTCTGATATATAGAAACATAATTTTAACACAGCTGTTTAATATTATAATATTTTCTAAAATATACATAGTGCACACATATATTGAACAGGTGCATATACTTTTATAATGTGTGTTCCTAATTAAATTATAAAATATTTCAGAGAATTACCAATAGAAAGATGATACTTTCATTTCTGCTGTGCAATAGACTTTTACACTGATAAGAGTAGCATCCTCTTGTTTCTATTTTTATAACTATGATGAATCAAGACATACTTTTTAGGGCAGTCATTTTCTCATTGACTGAACTCTGAGTCACGGGGGAGAAAGGGCATAATGAATACTGATGCCTGGCTCTCCACCCCAGGGGTTCTCAGGAAATTGGCCTCTGGGGTGTTAAGCCAGCACTGAGCTTTTGAAAGCTCTCCAGGTTGATTCTAATGTGCAGTTTAACCTGAGTGCCACTGACAGAGGGTCTGGCAGTATTTCTACCTGTAAGCATTAGAGCCTTTAAAGATGGGATCTTAAAGACAAATGACTTTGTTTCTGTTCAAGAGTTATCAGCAAGATACAATCTTCATTGAAAACAAGTGTCTGGGGATGCAATCCTACTGGCAGCTGTGAGGGTGCTTTCAGTCATCATGACTGAACTCTTTCATCTGTCTCTTATTTTTTGGTTTAAAATCAAGCACACATTTTAATTGATCTTTACACAAAAAGTATCTGACAGAGCTGCAGTGGTCTCCTTGTGTGCAGGATTTTGGACCAATCATTTTGCTCATCTTCACAAGGGAAAACCTAAGTAGCAGATGTGTGAAAGCACCTATCTTTGGTCTAAACAGAAGGCAGCTGTGACCAAGAAGGAGATTCTCTGAGGATGAGCAAATTGAAATGATATTCAGATGTTTCAGAGTAAGCCAAAAGCAAAGGTTAATGAGTGTGGCTTTTAGCAATACAATTCTATATTGTGTGAAAAACTGTAAGTAATAAAATATAATGTAGGGATATATTGGTTTTGAAATTAGATAAATTGGGAACAGGTCCAAGCTCAGTTAATTATTAGCTATGTAACCATAGGCTCATCATTTACTTGTAAAACTTGTAGCATTTGAGTGAAATGATGTTGATAAATGCTTAGCCTATTATCTGACAAATTTCATAAGTATGTAGACATGACATCCACTATTATTACCATTGTTGTTATTATTCAGTGATTTTTGCAAAGAAACATTCCAAATGGGTCATGCTGGTTGTTACCTCCAGAAAGGGATGTTTCTTTCTTTTCTGGAGAGCCCATAAACAGTCAAGGAGTAATGAAAGCTGGTTTAGAAAATAACACATATAAAACCACTAAATTCAGAGGCAGAGAGAGACTTTCATCATCAGAATTACTCAGCCACCCATTTCCGCCATTTTATGATCAATAGTCCTCTTTGTAAGGGGACACTTTACCTGGGTATCATACTCTAAAACTTCAGGACAGTGCTTAATGAAGCATCCTTTCCTCATACCATTAATACAACAAAGTAAGGAAAAGGCATTTAAACTCACACTGCTCTAACTGCAGTGAAGCAGAAAGCT
Organism: Sigmodon hispidus; assembly: GCA_004025045.1. NCBI lineage: Eukaryota > Metazoa > Chordata > Mammalia > Rodentia > Cricetidae > Sigmodon > Sigmodon hispidus. The sequence goes on from PVIH01000301.1 coordinate 266,238, forward strand.
ATTCATTTTGTTATCAGCTCCCTATAGTTTACACTTCTTTTGCCAACAATATCTTTATAAATACTGACACATTCTTCCATTGTTCCCAGTGAACTATGAAATAAATGGTAAGATGACATGATTTATGGACCTGAATGTAGGATCTTAATACTGTATGATTCTAGGTTTTTTGTTTTCCTGAGAGGAATTTTTGGCATAATCTAGCCTGCCCTGGAACTCACTCTGTAGACCAGGATGAGCCTGCCTCTGTCTCTGAAGTGTCATTCTGTTTTTTGATCACTTCTTTCTAATATAACTTTCTGCCCTCCTTTCTATTTTTTCTTTTCTGCTTAGAACATATTGCTTTCGAATTCTAGTCAGGAGTCCTGACATTAGAACCCAACATAACACTTCTTATCAGGAAATACGTACTTGTCTATAACCTACTGAACATTATGCATATATATAAATATAACTTGAATAATAAGGTGGGATCTCTGATCACAAGAGCACAGAATATGGACAAATAAGTGAAAGAAAAGTAGAAAATGTTGATAACAGGTTCTATCAAAATTCAGACATCAGAAAAACTTACCCAGACTTATGGTACAGAAGGCTTTCTGAGATCAGGAAAGTTTGACTATGAACTAACAGAAACCCAGGAGTTAACTCACTGAGAGAGCAAGAATGCTTCAAGTAGGAAAATAGGTTCGCTGAGATTCAGGGAAGAATAACATGAAATTAACAGAAGAGAAACTTCTTTTGTATTCATTTGATGGAAAAGTAAGAGACATTTTCATAAAGACAATGAAACAAGTAACTATACTAGAGCCCTGTGACAACCAAGCTTTGAATATGGGCTTTTCCTAACTGAGATGTGCTGACAATAAAATACACACAATAATTCAAAAGCTTAGAACTATAGGCAGTATAATGGATCTTGTGAGTAATTATAATAATAAATGAAGTTCCCTTTGTTTACTGTATTTAGATCATGATTAAAATAATACTCATTTGTCTTTAGTTTTAAGATTATTGCTGATATATAAATTAAAATTATATTTGTAGATTGCATTTATGGCATGCTCAAGTTTTCTATTGATTTTGTGGCAGGTTTTTGATAAGAAAAAGTATATAATCTGATTTAACATTGTAAAGAGATAAAGATTTCCTTAATATATTTTCTAATTGATGAGAAGAAAAAAATACTAAAAATTTTCCACTATTATTAGAAACCAACAAAAATTTTATTATCAACAAAACAAAGATAAAAAGAAAACCTGCAACAGCTGTTTTCTATGCTTGTATAGAAGTTAAGAGGTAGTACTATAAACAAGAGAAATAACAAAGATACAACTGTTAGTAATGAGTATGTAAAAGGGTCAAAATTTAATGTAATATGATTATATACTTAGAAAATTTAAGAAAACAAAGTAAAAATGATGATAAAATATCAAAAAATCTGGAGCAAAGTAGTAAAGAACACATGTTGCTTTTCCAGAAAACCTGAATTAGATTTCCAGTACTCATGTTTGCTGTTCACAACTTTTTACTCAAGTTTAAGGGACTGTGATACCAGAGTCATCTACATGTACTTGATGCACACTCAGACATGCAAAAATACATATAAATAAAAAAAATGTATAAATCTTAAAATAAATCAAAATACCCAACAAAGAGTGTAGGGATATATTAATATCTAGAAATCAATAAATTTTTTATAGCAGTAACAAACACTTAAGCAATATAATGAAAGAAGTTATTGCACTTATAATAACAACATATAAATTCGGGATATCTTTATGATTTTAAAATAAAATTTCATAAAACCTTAAAGAAGAAGACAAATAATGTTATTAAATGGAAAAACTCAGTATTGTAGATTTAAATTAACTCTTCATTTTGAAATAATAATATCCAAGGTAGTAACAAATTATATCTAGCTATTACAGGTATTTTAACATTGTTTTCCTAAATGATAGTGTACTTTAAATCTTTACAACAATTTTTTTTGAAATGTAACTTCTCACTTATTAAATAATTTGGACTTATATGGGTAATTTTAACAGTTCATTTATTTTTATTGCTGAATTTTATTACCTGTGTTCTATTTTGAATGTTAGTGATCTGTATTTAATACCAAAGTCTGAGGTTCAACTGATTAGTGCAAAAGAAAAGGTATTTAGTAAATGATTAAGTCATAAAAGATTTCCCCTTAAAAACTGATTAGTGCTCTTATATAAGAGATTTTAAGGAGATTCCTTGTCCTTTCTTCCATGTAAGTATGCATGGAAATTGTTACCTGTGAGGATAATATTTACCTTTGGTCTTATACTTCAAAGCCACTAGGTTAATAAGTAAACCATTTGTATTATTTATAAATTGCTTAGTCCAAAACATTTTATCATAAAAGTCCAAATGACACCACACTTTATCACAGGCAATGAAAGTCAGGGTTAACTTTCAGTTTTAGGTTACTATGGATAAGTTTATGATGGATATTTGTGTCATCATAACTTTATATATTTAGGATAATTGTCCAAGTGCATAATTTCTTTGTCTTTTGGTTGATGCATATATAGACTTTTAATTTAATCTTTGAAAATTTTACATATGCACACAAAGGTACTGTGTTTATTTTCTAATGCTGTGATAAAACACCATGATCATAAAGAAAGAGAGCATTTAACTGTGTTTATCATTCTAGATGGTTAGAGTCCATTATAACAGACAGACAACATAGTGGCAGGAATATTTCAGAGCTCACATCCTGAACTAAAAGGAAGAAGTCAGAAAGGGCACACAGGGAATGGCAGGGGCCTATTATAATGTCAAATCCATGTCAAATGACACACCTCCTCTAACAAAGTTATACTTGACAGTGCTTCCCAAACAATTCTACCAACTGGAGACAAAGTATTCAAAGTATACTCTAAATAGGAGTATATGAGGGCCTTCCTCATGCAAACTTCCTCAGTTCTTTTAAACATACCCAATCCTGGACTATCTCCACTAACTTCTTCCACAATCTTCCAGTCACCTCCCATTGGGGAGTCAACAAAGCCCGGCATATTAAGCTGAGACAAGACCAAACCCCTTGCCCCCTGTATCAAGGCTGAGCAAGATATTCCTCTATAGAAAATGGGCTCCAGAATTTTGTTGAGAATTTTAGCATCAATATTAATGAGAGAAATTCTTCTGTAGTTCTCATTCTTTGTTGCATCTTTGAGTGGCTTGGATATTAGGAAAATTGTGGCCTCATAAAAGGCCATACTCCTTCAGTTTCTACTGTGTGAAATAGTTTGAAGAGTAACGGTAGTAATTCTTCTTTGAATGTCTGGTAGAATTCTGCACTGAAAACATCTGGACAAGGGCTTTTTTTACTTGGGAGGCTTTTAATGACAGCTTCAATTTCCTTAAGGGTTATAAATCTGTTTAGGGAATTAATCTGCTCTTCATTTAATTTTGGTAAATGGTACCTGTCTAAAAAGCTGTCCATTTCTTCTAGGTTTTCCATTTTTGTGGAATATAGATTTTCAAAGTATGACCTGATAATTCTCTGGATTTCCTGGGGGTCTGTTGTAATGTCCCCCTTTTAAATTCTGATTTTTTTGATTTGGATACTCTCTCTCTTCTTTTTAATTAGTTTGGATAAGGGCTTATCTATCTTATTGACTTTCTCAAAGAATCAACTCTTTGATTCATTGATTCTTTGTGTTGTTCTTTTTGTTTCAATCGTATTGATTTCAGTTTTAAGTTTGATTATTTCCTGCCATCTACTCCTTCTAGGTAAGTTTACTTCTAATTGTTCTAAGTCTTTCAGTTTTGCTGTTAGTTTTCTAGTGTGGGATTTCTTTAGACTTTTCATATAGGCATTTAGTGATATAAATTTTACTCTTAAGACTGCTTTCATTGTGTCCCACAAGTTTGGATACGTTGTGGATTCATTTTCATTAAATTCTAAGAAGGTTTTGATTTCTTTTTAATTTCTTCCTTGACCCAGAGGTGGTTCAGCTGAATGATGTTTAGTTTCCATGAGTTAGTAGGCTTTCTGTGATCTTTGAAATTGTTGAACTCTAACTTTAGGCCCTGGTGGTCTGAAATGATACAAGGGATTATTTCCATTTTTTGTATATATTCATATTTGCTTTATGACCAATTATGTGGTCAATTTTAGAGAAAGTTCTGTGTGGTGCTGAGAAATATGTATATTCCTTTGCATTTGGGTGGCAGTTTCTGTAGATATCTATTAAATCCATTTGCATCATAACCTCTGTTAGACTCTTTATTTCTCTGTTGAGTCTCCACCTGGTTGACCTATCTAGGGGTGAAAGTGGGATATTGAAGTCTCCCAGTATTACAGTTTGAGAACTGATGTGAGATTTGGGCTTTAGCAGTGTTTCCTTTACATAGGTAGGTAAATTAAATTCAATGAATAAATCAGAAAAATAAAAGTTATGTGACAGAAACTTTAAAAAGGTACAGAATTCTGGCCCTAACTTCCAGTCTAGTCAAAGAGAGTGAGGAGGGGTTACATAAGCAAAAGTGTTGAGATCATGTTGGGGAAACCCACAGAGACAGTTGAGCTACTGGGCTCATGGGCTCTGGACTGAGAGTTGCAAACCTGCATGTGACTAAACTAGGCATTCTGAATGTGAATGACAGTTTGTTGCTTGGGCAGATTGTGGGGCCTCTGGCTGTAGGACCAGGATTTATCTCAAGTGTATAAACTGGTTTTTTGGAGCCCATTCCCTATAGAAGGATATATTGCTCAGTCTTCATATGGTGGATGGGTTTAGTCCTGCCTCAACTTGATATGCAGACTATATTGACTCTCTATGTGATTCCTTACCCTCTTTGAGAAGTGGATGAGGTGTAGAGTGTGGGGAAGCTGGGGCCTAGTAGGAAAAGGGGAGGGAAGGGGAACTGTGAGTGCTGTGTAAAATTAAAAAAAAAAAAAACAAGACAAACAAAACTTTTAAATACAAAGAGAGTAAAAAATAATAATAAGCCACATAAAGATGGAAATTACAAAGAGTGTCAAGATACTGTGTGTTATTGTCTTGTCTTTAAGTTTTTTGACTACAAATTAAGTAGTAAAAGGTGCTAAAAGACACTTGATTATGAATTCTGCTGGATTAATCCAACCTATATATTTTGTAAATGAGTTGACTTTAAAACTGAAATCTAAAAATTTGATACTTTAGAGAAGAGATTTTATTTCCAAAGAAGATGAGATTTTGTGGATATAATCCTGGTTAAAAAAATAATATTTGTTTGAGAAAGACCCCTTGAAAAGTCTCTGTTGAAAACAGATGGCCCAAATGATTCATCAATTCAGAGCACCTCTGTTTGCAGTTTCCTCTGAGCTCTGCCTTCAAAACAACTTCAAGGAGACTGGCTGAGATGGTCCAGCCTTAGTGAGTACTCCAATAAAGATTTTTTCATAATCCTAATTTTTCTTTAGGTCCCCATGGGATTGACAGCACCCCCATTCAGTAGGAAATGGCCTAGAGTACTATGCCCACATTACCCCAAAATGAATTATGGATATTTGTCTTTGTTTAGAGTCTTGGTTACAAATTGGTATAGATTATGGTGGAAAAATATACAAAGGAAATTAGATTTGAAGTTCTTGTTTTAAAAAGAAAAAAAGGTGAGATGTAGTGGAATTATGTTCTGGTACATTGTAAATATTTGTCCCTCTACTGGTTTAATAAAACACTGATTGACTAGAAGGCAGACAGGAAGTGTGGGCAGGCCTACCAGACTAAGAAAACTCTGGGAAGAAGAAGAGCAAGATAGAGATGCCAGCAGATGCAGAGGAAAGAGGACCAGAAGACACTAGCAGACACAGAGAAAAGAAGCCAGGATGCTGCTCTGAGAAAACATACCAAGCCACATGACTAAACAGAATAATGGAAATGAGTTAAGATGAGAGACCTAGCTAGCAATATGATCAGCATGAAATTATAAAAAAAAAAAAGTCAGTTCACACACTAAGATAAATCCTGGTCCCACTGCCAGAGGCTCCACAAACTGCCTAAGCCACACAACTGTCATCCACATTCAGAGGGAGCCATTTTGGGGTTAAGAAGAAATCTGGTGCTTGGAAAATTGTCAGAAATCTACAAGGATGACCCCAGCCAAGACTCCAAGCATTAGTGGAGAGGGTGCTGCACTGGACCTATCATCAAAAAGATGACCACTGTAATTGTTATCATTGAACTTTCATCCAGCAACTGATAGAAACAGATGTAGAGATCCACCAGCAAAGCAATGGGCCCAGCTCCTAGTCCAATCAGAGAGGAAGAGAGGATTATATGAATAAAGGGGTCAAGATCATGATGGGAAAACCCACAGAGATAGCTAACTTAAGCTACTAGGAGCTCACCAAGTCTGATCTGACAGCTGGGGAACTTGCATGGGATAGAACTAGGCCCTCTGAATGTGGATAAAGTTATCCAAATCCTGTACATCCTCATTAGCATTAATGTTGTCTATCATCTTTACTATAGCTGTTCTAGTGGATGTGTACAGCTACAAACTTTGGTTTTAATTTTTGCTTCCAGAATGTATGACAGTGTACAATTTTGCATAAGATTATACCTTGTTTATGTACTCTGTTTGATTTTTTAAAAGCTTTATTGTCTTTTCTCTAGCTTCTGAGCTTTTTTTCTGTTTTGCTGTCTGAGAATTCTTCATGCATTCTAAAAATTTTTTCTTTCTTTCTTTTTTTTTAGTATTTCTTCTCAAGTAGTTTAGTCGTCTCTAAAGCCAGTCATTTCATTCTTTAGTAAGGTATTTTATAAAAAAAGTGTTTTATATTATGATAAAGTCTGGTTCATTAGATTTTTTGTCTTATCTATAGTGAATTTAAGAAAGACTCTTCTTATTTCATACATTTTAAATAAATATTAAGAATCTGCATGTTTATAGTTCTCTGCTATGTCCTAACATTCCACATTTCCTTCAAAAGACATAGAGATTAAAAAATATATATTTACTTTTAACTCTCTCTCTCTCACTCACTTTATGTCTCTCTGTGTTCACATATACATAAGTGCAGGTGACAAAGAAAATATGAAGATGATTTCAGATGCCTTTGAGCTGGAGTTATAGTCAGTTGTGAGCTGTCCAATGTGGATACTTGGAACCCAGATTTAGTCCTTTGCAAGAGCAGTACACTGAACCATCTCTCAAATCAAAAGGCATTTATTGAATTCTTCAGTCTCCTGTGACTAATTTAGGCTCCTCCTGCTTTTCTTTATCCCCCTCTCTCCCATGACTGTCTGATTTCTCAACTATCATGTATTAAATTGCCCATTTCTTCTCCAGTGAGACTTTTTTTACATCTTTATTAAAAGGCAGTTGGCCTTATTTAGTGATGGATATGTTTCTTTGTACATTATTCATTTTTATGATATATTTTTCTTTCATTCTACCAATATTGTATATCTGTGATCTCTGAACACACATAATTAATCTTGAGATCAAGAAGATGAATTTTGCTTTATTTATAATTTTCAGAATTGTTTTGTGTTTGTCCTTTCATATAACATTAAAATACTCTTGATAATATCTATAAAATATGACTGAAGTTTTTAATAAAATTTATCTGAAATCTGTATTTTGATGTTGGTAAAATTGATATCTTTATTATATCGACTCTCTCAACCTACAATCAAGATGACTTCAGTAAGTCTTTGATTTTTTTTCTTTTTTTAATATTTAAATTTTTTTATTATGAATAAAGTCACATTTTTCTATCATGTATATCCTTATTCAAGGTCCCTTCCCCCTCCCACTCCCTCCAGTCACTCTCTCTTCTCCACATCTCCCCATCTCCTCCCCAGCATGAGCAGGAGGTCCCAAGGTCCCAATGTTGCACAGTTCAGCATCAACTCCTGGCAGATCCATTTTCCTGCCCCCCAACATCAAGACTGAGTTAGGTGTCCCTCTAGAAGAAGTGGAATCCAAGGTGTCAGTGAAAGGTGTTTCAGATCCCAAGCTCTTCATTGGTTATGGTTTGCAGACTGGAAATGCTTTGGTTTTTACTTTTTTGTTTAGAGTCCACTAATGAGTGAGTACATCTCCTGTTCATCTTTCTGAGTTTGAGATACCTTCCTCAGGAGGATATTCTCCAAATCCATACATTTGCCTACAAATTTTAGGATATTGTTTTTTTGTTTGTTTTTTTGTTTTTTGTTTTTTGTTTTTTTACTGCTCTGTTGTATTCCAGTGTGTAAATGTATCACAGTTTGTTAACCCATTCTTCAGTTGAGGGACATCTAGGTTGTTTCCAGATTCTTGCTATCACAAATAATGCTGCTATGAACATAGTTGAGCTAATGCAATTGGAGTGCAACTGTGCATCTTTAAGGTATAAACCCAGATGTAGTATTGCTGGATCCTTGGGGAGATTGATTCCCAGCACTTTGAGAAACCACCATAGTGCATTCCAGAGTGACTGAACAAGCTTACACTCCCACCAACAATGGAGGAGTGTTCCCCTTGCTCTGCATCCTCTTCAGCATAGGCTGTCATCTGTGTCTTTTATCTTAGCCAATCTAACAGGCGTCAGGTGGTATCTCAAAGTTGTTCTGATTTGCATTTCTCTGATGGCTAAAGATGTTGAGCACTTTTTCAAGTGTCTTTCAGCCATTCATAAATCATCTGCTGAGAATTCCCTTTTTAGATCTGAACCCCATTTTTTGATTGGGCTATTCAAGGCTTTGGGCTCAAGTATCTTGAGTTCTCTATATATTTTAGAGATCAATCCTCTATCACTTGTAGGGTTGATGAAAATCTTTTTCCATTCTGTAGGCTGTCATTTTGTCCTATTGACAGTGTCCTTGACTATGCACAAGCTTCTCACTTTCAGGAAGTCCCACTTATTGATTGTTGTTTTTAGTGTCTTTGCCACTGGTTTTATATTTAAGAAGTGATTGTCTGTGCCAATTCATAGAAGGATATTTCCCACTTTCTTTTCTATCAAGTTCAGAGTGGCTGGGTTTATGTTGAGGTCTTTGATCTACTTGGATTTGAGTTTTGTGCAGGGTGACAGGCTTGGATCTATTTGCATTTTTCTACATACAACCAACCAGCTATGCCAACACCATCTGTTAAAAGATACTATCTTTTTTCCATTGGATATTTTGGGCCTCTTTGTCGAAGATCAGGTGTTCATAGGTTTTTGGGTTAATGTGCAGATCCTCAATTCTATTCCCTTGATCCACAAGTCTGTTTTTATGCCAGTACCAGGCTGTTTTTATTACTGTAGCTCTACAGTATATCTTGATGTCAGGGATGGTGATGCCTCCTGAGGTTCTTTTGTTGAACATAATTGTTTTTGGCAATCCTAGCTTTCCTGTTATTCCAAATGATGTTGAGTATTGTTCTTTCAGTGTCCATAAAATATTGTGTTGGAATTTTGATGGACAGTGCATTGAATCTGTAGGTTGCTTTTGGTAGAAGTGTCAAACTGCCATTTTTACTATCTTGATCCTAGAACATGGAAGATCTTTCCATTTTCTGATATTCTCTTCAATTTCTTTGCTCAGTGATTCAAAATTTTTGTCAAATAAATATGTTACTTCGTTGGTTATAGTTACTTCAAGGTATTTAATGCTATTTGCAGCTATTATAAAGGGTGATGTTTCCCTTATTTCTTTTTCAGCCCTTTTATCTTTAGTGTATAGGAGGGTATTGATTTCTTTTACTTAATCTTGTATTCTGCTACATTGCTGAAGGTGTTTATCAGCAATAGAAATTACCTGGTAGAATTTTGTGGGTCACTTATGTATACAATCATATCATCTACAAATATAGTTTCACTTCTTCTTCTCTAATTTGTATCCCTTAATCTCCTTTCATCCTCTTATTTCTTTACTTAAAACTTTGAGAACTATATTGACTAGATAATGGGAGAGAGGAGATACTTGTCTAGTTACTGATTTTAGTGGGATTGCTTTGAGTTTTTCTCCATTAAGTTTGATGTTGGCTGTTGACTTCTTGTAAATTGCCTTTATTATACTGAGATATTTTTCCTGTATTCTTGACCTCTCCAGGGCTTTTTTTCATAAAGGAGTGTTGGATTTTAACATTGGTACAAATGATATATTTATTATATCAACTCTCAAAACGTAAAATCAAGATGACTTCAGTAAGTCTTTCATTTTTTTTTTTATCAATTCTCTATGACTTTCAGGATTCAAATTATGTAATAGATGAACACATGGCCCATGTGTACTCTCCAGCACTGGGGAGGTTAAAGCAGAAATACTGTGAGTTTGAGGTCAGTCTGTATTAATTAGTAATGCTCTTAAAAATGAATAAGGAGAAAAAACTGCAAAGAACTCTAAATTTTCTTTGGTTTTGTTAGAGATACACCTGTGTGTATTTTTTTAACATCATTTTAAGTTTTGATGTCTATATATTTAAACATACAAACACATAATTAGAGTCTATATTTGTTCCTGTCATTAATAATCTACTCCTTAGTTTATTCTATGTATAAAGGAATTGAAAAACAGGGACACTTGTTTCTTCCAGCTCAATATATATGAACTTTCTTTTTCTTGATTTATGGTATGTGAAACTTATAACACTGTGTTGAGTAACACTGATGAGAGGAAGTATCTTTGTTTTTCCTTTTGATATCAGAAAGAGAATTTAATCTATCAACATTTAATATTATCTCAGCTACAGTTATGGTTGTCTTACAGATGCTTTTTGACAAGTTGAGGAGGTGTCCTCTAAATAGCCACATCAAAATTCATACAGTAAACTGAATACGACTAAAGATCTATTTGAGTGTTCTAATTTCCCTCATGTCTGTGTAGTGTCTGGCTGTGGATGTCTGTGTTTTTTTTTTCTTCTTCATTTAATTCAGAAGGAAGCTTTTTTGATGATGGCTGAGCAAGTCACTAATCTAGGAATATAGCAGAATTTAATAAGAAGTAATTTTATTGTTATTTTTTTTGTTTGTATGTCTTTAGACCAGTGGTATTTTTCTTTACCTTAAGTCCCAAAGCCTGAATTCAAATCAGACATTGATGTTTATGGCCACAAACTTTGTATCACTATTACCCTAGCTTATCTTGCAGGCAGGACAGCATTGTAATCAAAGGGTTTGTGATTAAGATGTCTTCATTAGATTCCTCCCTTCAAGGTATGTGAAACCCTGTGGAAGAGGAAGCAGAAAGAATGTGAGAACCAGAGTGAATGAAGGGCACCCAGAAAGTAAGGCTTTCTAAATCTACATGACAAAAGCTCAATTGAACTCATGAAAACTGAGACAGGATGCACAGGGCCTATAAAGTTCTGCACCAGGTCTTCTGTATTTATGTTGTGGCTATTAATTTAGTGTTTTTTTTTTTTTATGGGATTCCTAATGTGTGTACAAGTGTATCTTATGATGCTTGTAGCATCTCTTGGGCTCTTTTTCTTCTATTTGTTTGTTTTTGTCCTATTCCAATATGGTGAGGTTTGTTTTTATCATATATCATAACATACCATGTCATGTCATATCTTACCATATAATTTTATATTATTTATAAAAATGTTGTTGTTTTTGACTCACAAATTTAAAGGTTACAGTTGGAGGGAGTTTATCTTGCTTGCCCTTAGGCTTAGAGCTTAGCAATATATCATGGTCAGAATGAACAAAGGAGATTATTGTCTCCAAACTCCTTGTGAGTCTTGCCCCAGGGATCAGTCACTCTTCACTAGACCCTACCTCCTGATTATTTGCATCACTATCCAAGAGTGCCAAGGTAAAGACCAATCTTAAATACATGAACCTTTGGAAAGTATTCTAGATCCAAACCACAACACCTTCTATTCCTATTTTCCTGATCATCAGTAGTATGAGTGTCCATTCTGTTTTGTCAGCTCTGTGTGAATTGGTAGATATAAAATATAATTCTTTCTTAGCTTTTTAAAATATATGAATTGCTTCTGTTTATCTTAAATATTGAAACAGCCTAAAGTTAAGTGAAATATTAAAATTTCCTTCCAATGTTTTCAAAAATTGCATCAGTTATATCTCCCTAAGAAACTCTACTTTCTCATAGTGAATAATGTAACTTTATACATCTTATTTTCTAATGTAAAATTAAAGCCCAATATTGGCCTGCACCAGTTTTGCACTATCTTTACATGAGGTCAGTATAATACTAACTCTATTAAAATGAATCAAAATGTGATTTTATTTCTTTGTGTTCTGAAAGACAACGCAGAATTTGTGCTAATTCAATATTCTGAGCTAAAATTTTATTTTGGAAAGTTTTTTAATTATAGCGTTGGGATTTTTTTTTTTTTTTGGTTTAAACTTTTCAATTCACTTTTCTTTTTGGAGCCATAAAAATTATCTTTTGCATTCTGGACCTGGTCAAGGAGGAGGCGCCATCATGGGTGCTGAGATTTGCCACAACAAAGCCCGAAATGTTTGGCGAAAGGAGCCCAAGAGCCAGGACATCTACCTGTGGCTCCTAGTCAAGGGAGCTGTACAGGTTTCTGGCCAGGCGAACCAACTCCACATTCAATCAAGTTGAACTGAAAAGGTTATTTGTGAGTCGTACTAAGTGATCCGAAAAATGAACCTTCCTGGCTGAGAGAACCAGACAGCTGTGGTTGTGGGGACGATCACAGATGACGTGCGAATTCTAGAAGTGCCCAAGCTGAAAGTGTGTGTATTGCGGGTGAGCAGCCGTGCTAGAAGTAGAATCCTCAATGCTGGGAGAAAGATCCTCACCTTTGACCAGTGGCCAGAAGTCTCCTAAGGACCGAGGCACTGTGCTCCTGTCTAGTCCTCAGAAGGGCCGAGAGGTATACTGGCATTCTGGCAAGGCCCCAGTACCCCAACATAGCCATACCAAACCCTATGTCCGTTCCAAGTGCCTGAAGTTAAAACGTGCCAGAGGCAGAAGGGCTAGCCACGGCTATAAAAACTAATCCTGGATCTTATTGTAATTAAAAAATTGCTTTGGAAAAAAATTACCTCTTCATATTTGGTTAAATATAAGCATTTGAGACTTCCAGGAAGTTTGTTCATTTCATCTAGGTAACATTTTTGTGTCTAGAGTTTTTCATGATGTTCTTCTATCATTCTTATGATAGCTAAGATTTTTGATGATCCTCTGTTCTATCTGAGAAAATAGTAATTAATGTTATTTTTGTTTGTCATCCTTACTATATACCTGCCTTTTACAAATAATTAATTCCTTGCTTTATTGATTTATAAATTGTTTACTTTGCCAGTTTTACTTTTTGCTTTTTACTATATGTCTTCTCCTGGTTTTGGTTTTGATCCTACTCTTCTATGTTCCTTTGCATTGAAATATGTTTTTTATTCTATGCATTTATGATTTCCAGACTGATGATATAAGCTGCGCTCACATATATAGTAAAATTCAATCAACCAGAATGCTCTGTGCTGTGAAATAATCCTTCTGTACACTATGAAAATGTATTGCTGTCATGGTTAATAAAAATGTGATTGACTGATAGTTAGGTAGAATTTGGGGGCAGAGAGCATGCTGGAAAGAAGAAAGAGAGCTAGGAGAAGAGGCAAAAAGAAGCAAAGTGAACATACAATACACATGGCAGACCACCTATTAAAAGGTATGGGTTAATTTAAGTTATAAGAACTAGTTAGAGGGGCTGGAGAGATGGCTCAGCGGTTAAGAGCACTGTCTGCTCTTCCAGAGGACCCGGGTTCAATTCCCAGCACCCACATGGCAGCTAACAACTGTCTGTAGTTCCAGTTCCAGGCAAACACCAAGGCAAATAAATAAAGTTTTTTTTTTTTTTTTTTTTTTTAAAAAAGAACTAGTTAGAAACAAGCCTATGTTTTTGGATGAAAATGTACAATTAAAATTAAGTCTCTATGTGTTTATGTTTGAGCTGGCAATCCCCCCTCCCCCCAAAATCCAATCAACTAAAAAAGACAAACAAAAAAACCCAAAACTAAAACAAAACAAAATTAAGCTTATAAATGGTGCTCAAATTTTTGGTACCTATATCATTATAAGACCTGAGAAAGCTGCAGAAAGGTTCTAAACACACAAAAACTGAGCTAAATGCAGTTTCTTAATCTCATATCTCTCAATCTAGCTGCATTACACCTGATAAATTTTCACAGTCTTTCGTAGAGACTGTGGTAAGCAAAGGTGTATGGTGATATATTTTATATTTGATACATCAGTCTGCAATATCAGAAGACAGATCCATTCACAGTCAAGCCATGAGGGTGAGAGAGTGGTAACTCATGCCGTAAATTATGGGCATTTAAGTATGGGAAAGACCAAGTATTGACTTACCCCTTTAATCCCATAATTTCAGAGACAAAGATCTTTCTGTGTTTTTGTGAGTTCAAAATCTAACTATCAAACAGTATTAGCTCACACCTTTAATCTTAACTCTAGAATTATGATACAGGCTCTCTGAACAGCATGACCCTATGTTGTCTGAGGCATAGTGGGACTCAGGTGTCTTCAGACAATGAAGATCCAAGGTTCAGCACAGAGTGGGAGGTGAGCAAGTTCCAGCCTCCCACCTGCAACCCCAACCCCAGATCTCATCCCAGAGACCAGAGCCACATTCCTGGATTTGATCTCATGGACAGGCTTGCCCTGGACCAGGGCTGAGAGAAGCCTTCCCCAGCAATCCCAGGGGTCATATCACTAACAAAACAATGTGCAGGTTCAGTACAAGAATACATAGAATAATATAAAGAACAGCAAGGCACCACCAGAAGAAGCTGATGTCTCTACAACACCAAGACCTAAACAGAGCAATGAAGAGGAAACACAAGATAACAATACAGATACCATTTTGCCTTTATTTCTGTTTGGATTTCTCACCAGCCTCTAAGCTGACTTGTCATTGGCAAAAACAGTTTTTTTTTTTTTAATTAACCAATGGTAATAAAGCATACTCATACCATACAAAAATATCTTTTTTGTCTATTCAAAAGAGGGTTCAATTTTAAAATGGCAAAATTACATATGGCAGAACAGTTATCAAGCATTACAGTTACAATATCTAGTCTATTTGTATTTAGCAAAATTATAAAAAATATTTTATCATATATCTTATCTTTGTGAGGCTAAAGTTTATACCTAATTTACTTTTTATCATGACTAAGAAAAACTATAATTGTAATTCTCTAGTATTCAACTCTGTCAAAGACCCTAGGAAGATACACTATTACCTGGGTAAATAGAAAGTGAATTGCAAGCAACTTCCAAAATTTTATAAATGACAGAGACATCTGGCTGCCTGACAATCACCAAAAATTGTTCTGTAACATTAGAGTATCCATCTTCAGCCTACACACCTAGAGTCTTTGGTGTGGATGTATATTACATATTTAATAAAACCTGAATATTGGGGTGAGAGCACACAGTCAAATCCTAGTCAGACAGCTCAGGAATTTCTTAAATCTTGAATACAACGCTGAGTCAGTCACACACATCTTTGATCCCAGCAGGGAAAAAAGCCAGGAGTGGCAACTAACACCCTTGATCCCATAAGTCCAGAGACAGAATTTCTTCTGTTTCTGTGAGTTCAAGGCTATATACCTTTAATCCTAATCTGGATGGCATAGGGTATATAAGGACTCATAGAACCAGGCAGACAAAGAAGCACTGGGAGAAGCGACTGGCAGAAGTGACCAGGAGCAAGGCTAAGGAACTTGCAAGACATCTGGGTGAGAATTTACTGTGGTGCTTCCTCTCTCTGATATTTCAGCCTTGCCCCAATATTTGGCTTCAACTCTCATTTGTGATACTACAATTAGGCACACATTTTAGTGAAGCACGGAATTTGAAGTACTACTGTGCCCATTCTGGCATGGTTCATTAGTCCCTTCTCCTTGTGTCTTGCAAAATTCCTGGCAATCTCTGTGAAGCAGGAAACTGAAGGACCATCTCAGCTTCCTCTGGCCAAGTTTAGTGGCCATTTTCCTGTGCATCCCGCATGTCCAGTTTATACAGCATACTATCAAGCAGCTGAGGCAAGGATAATTTTTGTCTATAGACTAACTTTTCCATACAAAGAAATTAAACTCCATATGGCATTTCTTCAATGCCCATCATTATTATGATAACTAACTTGTCGTGAGATATATATTAAGTAATATTTATTATCTAAATATCACTTACAGAGAAGGGTTTTGTTTAAAGGGAGAAAATACAGGGGGAAGCAGTGCGCCGGAGAGTTTTTTTAACTGCCTGATCAGCCGCTCTAGGAACTGCATCAGAGCCCAGCTTTCTCTTTTGCCTCTTTCTTCTGGGGGCTTTATTTTTGACACTCTTTTCAGTTGACCACGCCCTGCTTGGCTCCAGCACTCCGACTCAATCAGTTCACATGTGTAGCTTCTGATTTCCCACTACACATCATCCTGTTGAAATAGATTGGTGTTACCAGGAGCAGACATGTTCCACTATACATAAAAGTCTAAGTTCTCTGGGCTGCTTACTGCTAATTGGGGATGCTGGTAATCCTTGAGGAACCCTAACATCAGATCATTTTAGTCATCAGCCTTGTAGCTAATGATCAAATTATTTAGTCTGAAAGCAATCGATAGGTTCTTATTTTCCATGGGAACAAAAGCAGAAACTCTTTTCCAAAGCAACATATCCTTAGACCTAAATTTCAAAGTCAAGATACCTTTAAAATACCAAAATTGTTAGTTGAACTTAGCAGCCTTTATTATAAAGTCTTTCTGTAGTTAGCTCATTAACAATTAAAATTTTTTAAAAGAACACAATAATATACATAATCTAGACTCTTCATATATTTTCCATCTTTATGTGGCTATTTTTATATTATTTTACTGTCTCTTTAAAGACTTAATTTTTAAAAAACTATTTATTTATTCACATAACTGCCTATACACCCTTTTTTTTTCTCCTTTTCAAGCCAATATATATTTTGGCACACATTGTAGCCTGTTTAGAGGTTTCCTTCATCTGAATCTGTTTTATTGCACATTTGTAGTCATAATCTGACCATTTCTTTAAACTGCAGTGTGGCTTGGATGAAAGCAGTATGGCTGCAGTCTCTACCCTATTTGGCTTTTCAACATGGCTGAGGTACCAATGAGTCCCACTTCTCAATTCTGTGAAACAATATTAAGTAGCTTGAAGCTTTGTTTCTAAGCTCATGGCTATGATCCCAAACACTCAAGCAGTGGCTAGGAGAAGATTCTTTATATCTCTGCCCATGAGAGAGACTTTAGTGATATCTCCTAGGCAGCTGCTGGAGTTTCTGGTCTACTGCTGACATGAGACTGTGATACTAGGAAGCTCAGTGTGGCACCATTTCTTTGTGTTCAGATTTTTTTTAAAATATCTTTCTTATTGCCCAATGGTGGATACCATTTGTAGTCTGAAGTTTTCTGTCCCATCTGGGCCCCTCAGACCAGAAAAATCTCTCCACTGGCAGTCCCACAGCTGTTTATAAGATAACTATTCAGAGGCTTACATTAATTACAAACTGGCCTATGGCTCAGGCTTGTTACCAACTAAGTCTTACAACTTAACTTAACCCATTTCTATTAATCTATGTAATGCATGTGGCTAACCATGTATACGAATAATAAGTTAGTTTAAGATTAGGGTTAGCAAGTAACAAGCCTTAGCCATAGGCCAAACTGTATATAATTAATATTAACCTTTATGTTATTATTTGGAACTAAGTGTCTGTGAATCAGGCAGGGTGGAACAGAGAAACATTTGATTACATTTATGTGTCTTCCCAGCAAGAGGATCAGACATTAATAAAAGCAAGTAGCCCAAGTGATCCAGTATCTCAAAATGCCCCTGAATGCATGTCATAAAACAATCTTTTCTAGCAAGTGTGAGAGCTCACACACATACATGAATGCATGTATGCATGCACACTATATGTTCTGGAATCCTTTGTCCTTTAATTGGTATAATTATTCTATTTCAATTTTATATAACAATTATTAAACTGTACTTTGTCTTTCATTTTTTATATTTCAATCTATACCTTTTTTATTTGCTGCATTTTATTTTATTATTTTTTGTGTTCCAGTGAGTTATATAGGAATACTTAGAACTTGATTCTGATTTTCCTTACTTATCATCATGTATCATTTTGCAATGCATGGAGTTGTTCTAGGCAGCATATTCTACTCACTGGTATGATTAACATGTTAATGCTGGTATCATACCAGCCTGATTGATGTGTAAAAACCCTTATGTCTATTACTCTCACTATTTAGAATTGCCAACTTTATTTCTTCTGTGCATATTTAAAACTTATTAAGTGTGCAAGTGTTGAATAGGAAATATCAATGAAGAAAAACTTAGTTACATCTTGTCTTTTACATTATTTTTCTCACTCTTTCTGACATTTCCAACAGTTTGTCTTTTTATCCTTTTCTTAGTCTGTTAAAGTTTTCTGTAGCTTTAGAGCAGAATCTGAAATTCTGTTCTCTTTTTGTCACAAAGTGTCTTGCTTTTACCTTGATTTCTAAAGAATATATTTTAAATGTAGAATTTCACTTGGCAATTCTTTTTTTCAGCATGTGTGATAATTTTTTCTGGCCTCCCTGGGCCATAATAAAAAAACCTACCACTGTTCAGATCACTTTTTTACACATGGGGAAATGTTCCCTGCAGGATTTCAATAATTACTTTTCTTTCAGAAAACTTTAAAAAATAAATTCACTCACATTTTTATGAATTTCTTATGGAAAATAATTTTAAAAAAATATATAAAATGATGAAACTTTTCTATAATGAGATATGCTTTGTGATGATCGGTTAACTATGTAGGTTTTAGTTGTCAATCAAATTGAGCTCATTTACATCCTCAAATATCTATCATCTCTTTATGAAACAACTAGTATGTGTTCTTTTTCAGGTTCTGTGAAGTGGGGTATGTGTGTATGTGTGTGTGTGTGTATGCATGTATATGTATGTTATATTTATTGCACAATTTTTAAAATGTACCTTTTCTATTTATTTGATTTCTTTTGGTTAGGTTTTTTTTTTGCCTCATTTTGCTTTCTGAGACAAGATTGCTATATATCTTAGACTAGCCTTGAAAATATGATCCTACTGTCACAACATTCCAAATTCTGGTAAGGCAGGGCTTCATTACACTGTGTGACTTTGGTTTATCCCAGCTGAGGTTTGCTTAGATATTTAAATCATATAATAGTATAATTAATGTATACAATGAACAAGTTAGTGCACACAAGCACTAAGACCAAGTTTTAAGTTGCTCAGATTCCTAAATCTTGTGTGCATTTTTATGGAAACTGAGATGAATCTGGCAATCTTACACATCAGTGGTTGGGGTACAATTCTGTAAGAACTTTGTATGAGACACACTAGCAATTCTATCTGTAGTAATATATTATAAATATATTGTTAAATGCTTGAAAATGACCAAAAATGGCTGAAGCATTGCTTACAATAGCAAAGACTTGTGTAAAAGATAAAATGACTGTCTGTCTACATGTAGTTATTTGTGTATAAATAATACTTTGCCTGAAGGTGTACATGGCGGGGGGAATGGTAAAGGACATCCATTTAGTTTTGTGTGAACTAGGTTGCTGGGGAATTGGATAGAATGTGCTTTTTGTATTTTGAACCATATATATATATATATATATATATATATATATATATAAGCTATTTTTAAAAAGCAGAATTAAGACTTCATGCACATGTTACTTTATGTGGGAAAACTTCAAAAAGACCCTTTTATCTGAAGAATAAAAGGTTTAAAAAGAATATCATAAGAGATAAAAGTATGGGCAAAGCTGATGTATGAGATAACATTTTATTTTCCTTTTGTGATGGTAGAAAATGAAATCCAGGGCCTTGTGTGCTAGCACAGTCAAACAAGTTTTTACGGACCTACATCCCCTGCAAAGGTCTTACTAAGTCACTCATATTGACTTTCAGTTCATTCTGTAGCTCACACACTTTCAGAGTTACTAATCTTCCTGCTTCAACCTGAGTGGATGTCAACAAGGGCTGCATCATTAAATTAGAGTATTAAGGTAGTTTTGATCATTGGAAACTGAAGTAAGAATTGTAGTGATTTGATGAACTCATCAACTTTATACTCCTGTGTTGACAAACCAATAATCACATGCAAGCTTGATTATGTCCAGTAAGAAAACCACTGACTGATTTTCAAGGTATTGGGCCTTTAGTTTCCATACATGTAAAAGCATAACAATAAAGATAACCACATAAATAATGATGTTGGAATGCACTCAGCAGCAAAAACAAACCAACAAATAAAAAACAGAGTATGGCATCTATATACACTCAGTAGAAAGCAGCTACAAATAGTTTTTTTTCTATTAATAAGAACTTATACAGTTGAAAACATTCTTAAAAAGTAGAATCATACGGCTTAGCTATGAAAACTTCCCTCAAGTTAATCAGTCTAAAACATGAATATCTTTGTATGTCAGGACCTTTAAATATAATCTTAGTTGTTTAAAAAGGCTGAGTATTGATTCTATTGTCAGCAGGTACTATGATTTATGTCATAATTATGTAAAACAAATATTTAGATCATTTCTAATAATCTAGTCTTACATATAAGTTTGAATGATTATTTTTGCCTTATATTTATTTACACTTACTTAAAGGGCTATTTTCTGTGTTAGCATATTATTATTTCTACAAAGGAGGTATAATGTGGGCTTAATTAATGAATTTCCTCTTCCATGTCATCAAAGCTTTTCACAACTTCCCTTTTATTTCAAAAACTGCTAGAAGATTTTCCTCTGTGGGAGTAGAGGATCAGAGTTACTCTTGTGACCATAATGTAGAGAATATTGGTTTCTATAACTTTCCTAATTACTCTTTCAGCTAGATGGATGCTGAGGAAGATATACTCCCACTTGGCTGGTTCATTTCGAGGGAGCGGTAATGGCAGATCATTTTGCAACAAACCAAACTTGAGCAGCACACTCTGGTAATCAGATGAAGAGTGGAGTAATAATCAGTGTTTTGGGTTTAAAACATCAAGATGAAGAAAACTATGTTAGAGCTGAGTGAGTGGAAGAATTATTCAAGAGGAATACTACAAAATGTTCAGGGCTCAGAAGAAGCTCTGGAACCTATCACTTACACAGATTGATAGAGGTCAATCTAGTGCTTTGTCCCTTCTGGGGAAAAATGGAGACTAAGTGGGGAGGAGTTTACATATTCTTGAATCTGCATATCACTACAAGAATCTATGTGGTCCCCCAATATGAAACTAAAGAGTCAAGAAACCTAGGAGCTTTTTGTTTGGAAGATCATAAAATGTTATGGAAACAAAAACCTACATCAGCAAGCAATCATCCACAAGCCTACTTAGAATTAATAAATATTTAAATTCTGTCACTTTATCTATCACTTTGGATGCAAAATACTGAAAATAAAATTGGAGTATGCATATTTCTCACAGCTTTGTTCACTAATGTATTGTGTTCTGTGAATAAGTATGTACAGGGTTTTTTGTGATAATTTCCTGAAATAGTCACTACCTTTTCTCCCATTTTCTACATGCTCCAGTGACTTCTTTCCAGAGGTGGAGACTACTTCTCCTTTTGAATCTAGGCTTGTGATGTATGTTGAACAATGTATTGACCTGAAATGACCATTTAAGTCACCTAAACTCAAGCTTTGAAGAGCCTGAAAGCTTCTGATATTTTTCCCTATGGATACTGCTGTCCAGTTAAAAGATTTGTGACTTTCACCAGAACAGGAATGATTAAAGACAATGTGGATAGAGTTGGAGGCTCAGGATAAGTGAACAAAGATTCACTGCAAAATCTACTGCTTATCATATATTAACTGAGTTCAGCTGAGTGACTAACCAAATCTCTCCCATTAAATCGGAAGTAATAACCTAACCCTTGAACCAGATTAGCCAGTATAATTATAATAAAAAAATGTTGTTATATAAAGGCATTAGGTTTTGAAAAAACTTTTATGAATCTGCAAATTAGTGAAATTTTTATAACTATTAATATCAATATAACTTTTAGTATGCATGCCAACAGCTGTCTCCAAATCAAAAAAATCTCTGTCAGATTGGTCCTGTCATGTATAAGAACATAAACAATAAACAAAATATTAGAAATAGTAGAGCAGTAATTACTTAAAGATATTGGAGAAGAATACAATGTAGGTATGTCATAGAGGGGGCATTGACCCATTGAAGAATTAAGGTTGTTTTTATAACTTTATCTTAACATAAGGGCAAATTTTAGCTTAATATTTTAGGCCAACTAAAATTATAGTGGAATAATTTTTGGAATTCAGGGCTCAGAAAAATAATGTAGAATTAAAAGTTATGGTAGCTACTTTTCTTATCAACTTAACAGCTAGATTTATTTGGAAAGAATCATCATAATCTTAATTGAGAAAATGTTCCTACTCAATTGACTTGTACTTATTACTATGGGACATTTTCTTGATGGATGATTGATTTAGTAGGGTCCATGACAAGGTATAAACCCCTGGGCTGGTGGTCCTGGGTGTTATAAGAAACAGGCTAATTTTACTGGATAAAGTGGTGAGTTACACTTCACTCAGACTAGCAAGAGAGCCCAATTTATCTACCTAGGTTTTTGGACACAACCTTTGGAACATCACCACCACCCATTTCTCCCCTAAATCCAGGCCAGCGGGGAGAAACCCTGTGTCCCAGAACTTCTCAAAAAACTTCAGTTCACTGGACACCCCTATATGCATATCTTCCCTAACCCTCAATTCTTTTCAACACTTGGGGATTCAGCAGCTACCAGAGACCCACAGTTCTACAGTACTCATTGGACCAGGAGGGCTACCTAGACACACAGTTTGCCACTAACTAAATGGAAAATGAAATCCAGGGCCTTGTGTGCTAGCACAGTCAAACAAGTTTTTACAGAGCTACATCCCCTGCAAAGGTCTTACCAAGTCACTCATATTGACTTTCAGTTCATTCTGTAGCTCACACACTTTCAGAGTTACTAATCTTCCTGCTTCAAGCTGTTATTTGATCAAGAGCTCCTATAGTATCAAGAGCTCTTTCTATATCAAGAAATGATACTGGAACAAGATTGGATTCCTGAGACACACAAACAGATAGGTCCTATTGCACAAAGAGCAGCTTCCTTTGACTCAGAATATACTATGTCCAAGTAAACCAAGAACCCAGATTATACAGAGAGGCTTCCTGAGACACTGACACAGCCAGAAGAGATTACACCAACATCAATTCTCTGAGATACAGACATTCTTCACTGATCCACGGAAGCAATGGGCAGATAACAGTACAAGAATACATATAACAACATAAAAAAACAATATGGTGAATTGGTGGGTCTATAACAGCAAGAGCTGAATATGACATTGCAGAAGAAGCAGAATAAAATACCTTAAAAGCAACTTTATAAAGACAATAGAAGCCT
Organism: Sigmodon hispidus; assembly: GCA_004025045.1. Classification (NCBI taxonomy): domain Eukaryota; kingdom Metazoa; phylum Chordata; class Mammalia; order Rodentia; family Cricetidae; genus Sigmodon; species Sigmodon hispidus. The sequence goes on from PVIH01000301.1 coordinate 289,672, forward strand.
TAGAAGAGGAAATAAAACACTTTCTTAAAGAAATACAGAGAAAGACAAAACAAAAAAGATCAACAAATCTCTTTATAAAAGAGAACAACAAAAGATCTCTTACAAAAGAGATCAACAAATATCTATATTAAAAAAAAACAAGAAAAGCAATCAAAAAGGTGAAGAAAACACTTCAAGATTTAAAAATTGAAATAGAAGTAATAGAGAATGTACAAACCAAGACAAAGCAGGAAATAAAAAGTCTGGAGAAATGAACCAGAACTACAGAAGCAAGCAAAGCATAACCAGCAGAATGCAAAAAATGAAAGAGAAGATCTTTGAAATGGAAGGTTCAATAGTAGAAATAGATATGTCAGTCAAAGAAAACACTAAAATTCAAACATCATAACACAAAATGTCCAGGAAATATGGGACACCATGAAATGACCAAACCTAAGAATAATTGAAATTGAAGAATACCAGCTCAAAGGCACAGAAAATATATTCAAAAAATCATAGAAGAAAACTTTCCCAATATAAAAAGGAAATGCCTATAAAAGTACAAGAAGCTTACAGAACACCAAATAGAATAGCCCCCCAAAGTCTACTCCCACATAAAAATTAAACACTAAACCTACAAAATAAGGAAAGAATAATAAAAGCTGCAAAGGAAAAAGAACCAAATACCTTATAAAAGCAGACCCATCAGAATAATACCAGACATTCATGGAAACAAAGAAAGCCAGAAGGTCCTGGTAAGAAGTTATACAGGCATCAGGAGACTATGGTTGCCATCCTAGACTACTATATACAGCAAAAGTATCAATCACCACAGACAGAGTAAACAATTTATTTATTTTATGACAAAACTAGACTTAAACAATATCTATCCATAAATCCAGCCCTACAGAAAGCACTAGAAAGAAAACTCTAACTTAAAGAAGCCAGATACACCCCTTAATCCACAGCATAAATAATTCTACAGAAGAAAAACCCAAAGCTAAACAAACACAAACCACCACTACAGACAAAAAAAAACCCCATGAATTAACAGTCACTGGTCATTAATATCCCTTAATATCAATGGACTCAATTCACCTATAAAAAGACACAAGCTAACACAATGGATATAAAAACAAAATCCATCCTTCTGCTGCATACAAGACACACACCTCAACTTCAAAGACAGATACTGGCTCAGAGGAAAAGATTGGAAAAAGACTTACTACACAAATGGACAGTAGAAACAAGCTGGCATAGCTAGCCTAATATCTAACAAAATAGGCTTGAAACTAAAATCCATCAAAAGATAGAAGATGAACAATAATTATTTGTCTAAAATATCTAACAAGATGGAGTCTTAATTCTTTTATTCTCCCCATATAAGGACACTCACATATGTAAAAAAAAAAACCCACATTATCAAGCTTAAATCTTATATCAAAACTCATATGCTAATAGTGATAGACTTCAACATCATACTCTCACCAATGGATAGGTCTACCAGACAAAAACAAGAAAAGCAATCAAACAGGTGAAGAAAACACTTCAAGATTTAAAAATTGAAATAAAAGCAATAGAGAATATACAAACCAAAGCAATGCTGGAAATAGAAAACATGAAGAAATGAACCAGAACTACAGAAGCAAGGAAAGCATAACCAACAGAATGCAAGAAATAAAAAAGAAGATCTTAAAAATAGAAGGTTCAATAGTGGAAATAGACATATTAGTCAAAGAAAACACTACACTGGAAAACCAAAAAGAAATGGGTAGCTTTCTAGACTGGTAACATTATCAAAATTAAATCAAAACTAGACAAATAGCTTAAATAGACCTATAATCCCTAAGGAAATTAAAACTGATATTAAAAGTCTCCCAAGGAAAAAAAGTCAAGTGCAAATGGCAGAATGTTATCAGACATTTAAAGAAGAACTTATACCAATACTCAAATTGTTCCATACAATAGAAATTGACTGAACATTGCCAAACTCTATTTATGAGACTACAGTTATCCTGATACCCAAGCCACTCAAAGATACAACAAAGAAAGAGAATTATAGCCCAATCTCCCTTATGAACATTGGTACAAAAATACTCAATAAAATACTGGCAAACTGAATTTAACAATGTATCAAAAAATTCATCCAACATGATCAAGTAGGATTCATACCAGAGATGCAGGAATGGTTCAACATATAAAAAATTTTCAATGTCAAATATGATATAAACAACCTGAAGAAAACCAAGCACATGATCATCTCCTTAAATGCTTTTCAACCTTTGATAAAATCCAACACTCTTTCATGATAAAAGTCCTGTAGAGATCAGGAATACAGGGAAAGTACCTAAACATAATAAAGGTGATATACAGCAAGACAACAGCCAACATTAAACTAAATGGAGAGAAACTCAAAACAATCCCAATAAAATATGGAACAAAACAAGGCTGTCCTCTATGCCTTTATCTATTTAATATAGTTCTTGAAGTATTAGCTAAAGCAATGAGAGAACAAAAGGAGATCAAGGAGAAGTCAAACTATCACTATTTACAGATAGTATATAGAAGTGATCCCCAAAATTCTCCCAGGGAACTTCTACAGCTGATAAACACCTTCAGCAATGTACCAGGCAACAAGGTTAACTCAAAAAAATCAATAGTCATCTTGTATACAAATATTAAATGGGCTGAAAAAGGAATCAGGGATATATGGCCTTTTACAATAGCTGCAAATAGCATTAAATATCTTGAGGTAATTCTAACCAAAGAAGTGACAGAGCTGTATGACAAAAACTTTAGGTCATTGACGAAAGAAATTGAAAAAGGTATCAGAAAATGGAAAGATCTCCCTTGCTCCTAGATAGGTAGTATCAGTGTAGTAAAAATGGCAATCTTATCAAAATCTATAGATTCAATCCAATCCCTGTAAAATACAGAACACATTTTTTTTTTTACAGAACATGAAAGAACAATACTCAAATATATATGGAGTAACAGGAAATCCAGGATTGCCAAAACAAGCCTGTGCAATAAAAGAATTTCAGGAGGTATCATCATCCCCAATTTCAAGCTATACTATAGAGCTACAGTAGTAAAAATAGCTTGGTATTGGCTTAAGAACAGCCTTGTGGATCAATGGAATGGAATTGAAGACCCCAACCTTAATCCACAGACCTATGAACACCTTATTTTTGACAAAGAGGCCTAAAGTAAAAACATTTAGTATCTTCAACAAACGGTGTTGGCATAACTGGATGTTAATATATAGAAGAATGCAAATAGATTGATATCTATCACCTTTCAGAAAACTCAAGTGGATCAAAGACCTCAACATAAACCTAGTTACATTGAACTTAATAGAAAAGAAATTGGAAAACGCCCTTCAATGCATTGGTACAGGTGCCCACTTTCTAAATATAACACCAGTAGCACAGATGCTAAGAAAAACAATTAATAAAGGGGACCTTCTGAAACTGAGGATTTTCTGTAAAGCAAAGAACATGGTCAATAAGTCAAAACAACACCCTACCAAATGGGAAAAGATCTTCACCAACCCTACATTCGGCAGAGGACCGATCTCTAAAATATATAGAGAACTCAAGAAACTAGAGCCCCAACACCTAAATAACCCAATTAAAAATGGGGTTCAGATCTAAAAAGTGAATTCTCAACAGTATAATTTCAAATGGCTGAAAGACACTTAAAGAATTGTTCAACATACTTAACCATCAGAGAATTGCAAATCAAAACAACTTTGAGATAGCATCTTACACCTGTCAGAATGGCTAAGATCAAAAACACCGATGACAAAAATGGAGCAAGGGGACACTCTTCCATTGCTGGTGGGAGTGTAAACTTGATCAGCCACTTTGGAAATCAGTATGGCAGTTTCTCAGAAAACTGGGAATCAATCTACCCAATGATTCAGCAATACCACTATTGGGCATATACCCAAAGGATACATGTTCTTATCCCAAGAACATTAGCTCAACTATGTTCGTAGCAGCATTATTTGTAGTAGCCAGAAACTGAAAACAACCTAGATACACCCCAATTGAAAAATGCATTAAAAAAATTGTGGTACATTTACAAAATGGAGTACTACTTAGTAGTAAAAAATAAATGGCATCCTGAAATTACAGGCAAACGGATTGATCTGGAGAGTATTATACTGAGTTAGGTAACACAGACCCAGAAAAATAGACATGGTGGGTAATCACTCATAAGTGAATTTTGGATATAAATCAAGGACAAACAAGGCTGCATTATACACGCACATGCACGTGTGCGAACACACACACACACACACACACACACAGAGCAGCTAGATAAAAGGAAGAAGTTAAGAGAGGCAATCATGTATCTACCTAGGAAGCAGAAATGGAGATCTCTTGGGAAAATTGTGATCAAAAGAGGAAGGATGGGAGGGGAGGGGAGAAGAGAACAGGAGAGAATGGGATGGTTGGGGGGCACAGGGAGGGAGAGCAAAGAACCACTCTATGTCTAATAGAGACAGCCATTGTGGTATTAGAGAGAAACCTGGTGTTAGGGAATCCCCATGAATTCACAAGATGAGCTCCAATAGCCCTCTAAGCAATAGTTGAGAGTGTGTCTAAACTGATCTTTCTCTATTATTATATAAATGACCACCCTAATTGCCATTATGGAACCTTCATTCAGCAGCTGATGGAGGCTAATGCAAAGATCCATAACTAAGCACCAGGCTGAGCTACTGATCCAGCTTAAGAGAGGAAGGAGAAATTACATGAGCAAAGGGATCAGGATCATGACAGGGAGACCCATGGAATAGGCTGTTCTGTGCTGTTGGGAGTTATCAGACTCTGAAAAGAGAGCTGAGGAACCTTCATGGAATGGATCTGAACCATTTAAATGTAGATAACAGTTGAAAGGCCATTGGCAGTTTATGGAGCCTCTTGCACTTGGACTGGAGTCTATTCAGGGTGAATTAACTGGCTTCTAGGAGCCTGTGCCTTGCAAGGGAACACCTTTCTCAGCCTTGATACTTGGAAGAAGGACATAATCCTACCTCAACTTGATTTGCTAGACTGAATTGATTCACCTTGGTATTCATTCTTTGCCCTCTCTGGGGAGTGTGTGAGGAGAGTGTGAGGAGGCTGAGGGAAGACTGGGAGAAGGATCAGGAGGGGAAGCAGTGGTGGGTATGAACCAAAAATTTTAAATAAAAATCAATAAATATAAACTGTAAAAAAAGAAAAAAGAAACAGGCTGAGCAAACCATGGGGAGCATGACAGTAAGCAGCACTTGTCTGTGCCCTTTGCTTTAGCTCCTGCCTTAGCATATCTGCTTTGCTTGAGTTTCTGTTCTGATTTTTTTTTTTTTTTTGGTGTGAATGAGACCTTATATTTGAAGGCTAAAACAAACCATTTACCCAGGTTTGTTTTGGTTAATGGTGTTATGTGAAAGCAATAGAGATCCTTAGGCAGAAATGATCTTGATGGCTGGAAGGTGAAGACAACTCTTTGAAAGGACAACACAAACCAGCTCGAAAGTGCTCCAATTCTGATGCTACAATGTTTCTGATTGACAACTGAGTCAATCCTGTGTGGAGGGAGATTAGCTGAACTAGATGTGACCCAAATGGCAAGTGAGACTGGAACTGCTAACCAAGAGGCAGTTTGCAAGGCTTGAATTAACTTCTATTTTAAAAAAATAATAAAACTTCACAATCTTTCGAGAAGTACAACAAAATCTTCTATTTTCAAAGCATAAAGTTTATAATGGTTGGGAACTCAACAGAATATTTGATATATGAAAGAACAAGAATCAGAGTCCAGCAAATAATGACTATACAACAAGTAGAAGCTAACATTTAATGAGGTAGAAATGTTCCTGGTTATTATATATTACATATATTCATATATATTATATATATATGAATTGATATTGTTTTGGTACAATTATCCTATTAGTTAAAAATGGAGTCAAAAAGGCAGAGACCAATTTAGGTACTTCAGGCAAAGATAGATTACTAGAATTAAATTCTTCAGTAGTTAAAAGTCCCAAAAGAAAAAAAAAAAGAAGACTGGAGAAATAGATGATATCACTATTATCACAATATTGGCATATGAGTTATTCATTTTAAGCTTGACATTAATCTGACTAGATTGGGAAATTTATGAGATCAGCAAAATAGTCCTGCATGTGCCGCTATGAAAGTGTTTGTAGAGATACTAGAACAAGAGGGCACTTGTGTGTTAAATATATTAATCCCTTGACAGAAATAACATTTGATCTTACTCTGGGAGTAGATAAAATGTAGAAAGTGAGGTCTACTTGGAAAAAGTTTGTCACTGGGCTATTATTTTTCTGTTTGTACTCTTGGTTTCTAGGTTACCATGAGGTAATGATATGTCTTTATTACACAATCCAATGCATGATCTGTTGCCTCACATTAGACCCAGAGTCAATAAACACAAGAATTATGAACTAAAATCTTCAAAACCATGAGCCACAATCATTTTCTACTAAGTTATTTTCTGGTATTTGATTATGTTGATGATAAAATTTACGAAGGCACAGGGTAGGTTGTCTGCTGATGTCCTGTAATGCATGGCTGCTATACAAAGAGGTCAGCTTCAGCTAACATCACCACTGAATAAAAATCTCACAGTTTGCTGATCACAGGTTCATTGGAAGAATACATCCCAGATGGCTCATACTATCAAGAGCATATTCAAAAGGAAAACATGGTTTTCCCTGATTCCTGAAAGTTTGCAGAGTGCTTCAAACTATTAGAAATGCCATTTGCTTGGGCTCAGAAAAGTGAAGTTGTCTTCTTACTCTTGTGAACCAGAGAAGCAGTGAGAAGGGTATGTTATCTTGAATGCAAAGAGACAATATTCCACATAATTATTATTGTCATTTTACATTTTAACAAACAAAATGAAGGTGCATGGCCAAGGTCACACACCTGGTGATCTGCACACAATCTACGTGTGAACTCTGGAGCTTGATTTCAGAGGCTATATTCTTAATACAAAGAGCAATAACCTGTTTTTATTTTTTTAATTATAAAGTAAGCCACAAAAATATATTTCTTTTTGGGTCTACCTGATAATTTTTGTGATAATAGTTTGAAAATAATTACTGTTAGCCTCTGTTAGATTTTTTTTTAAAATTACTGTTTTGAATAAGCAAGACTACCATCCTATTTGAGAGCCCATTTTGTATATGCTTTTCATAATTACATCCATGCTAAATTATAATGGAAAGTGACAGGATTTAAATTTTAATGTATTGGTAAGCAAGGTTGACAGTGTGTAATGTGCAAGTCCTATTGTGTCTAATGATAAAACTTGTACTTCATCTACCATTGCAGGTTGAGTTATTTTTTAATATTTATAATGTCAAAACTTCACTTTTTTCAGCAGTGGCTTATAACTGAAGATCTTTCCATGGAACAAGAACTTAATTTATTGAGTTATTTTATGGTGAAAGATTTAATTTGACATCATGAAAATGATTCAGTAAAAGAGAATATCACGCTATCTTAAATGTTCAGGTTAATGAGAACAGTGTACTGCCAAATATATTCAAATAGATAACACATTTGAGAACTCAGTAAAGGTAAATGACCTCAGGCCAAGTTAAAGTGACAAACAGTCCTTGGCAGTATGAACAAAATGTAGAGGGAGAAGTAAGTTATGAGAGGGAGCTTAACTAAAACAAAACAGAGCATAATGGAGATTTTGTATTTAGTCCTTTGTGTAGTTCTGAATAAAACTGAAGCATACCAATTTTAACACATAATATCTAATATAAACTTAGTAATTTTATTTGTGAGCACAATAGCTTGAAATATATACATATATGTACACATATCTATGTATGATGTACGTGTACACATAAAATATATTCTTAAACATTCTTAGCTGTACTGGCTCTGTTTAGATTCCAAAATGTTACTTTATTCACTCAAACAAAATTTATTTCCCATTAACAGCAAACTTATTTTTCTGGGTATGTAGCTCACATTTATGTCATACTTTGTCCACCTTGAGACTGCTGTCTTCTGGGTCTCATCAATATGATGTCACTTATGTCCAGCAAAGTGAAGTAAATAAAATGCAAGAATTCACTCAATGTTATATGAAAATGAATACACAATTTCTATTTCTTTGCCGTGGAATTTAAGCAGCATGAACAATTAAGTTTAGGATAAAGTTTAGTAATGCCAAAATAAATTTTAAAATGGCTTTTTTTTGGAACCCATTTCCTATGGTGGGATACCTTACTTGGCCTTGATGCAGTGCGGAGGGGCTTGATCCCGCCTCAATTTTATATGCCAGACTTTTGTTGGCTCCCTAAGGGAGGCTTTGCCTCTCTGAGGAGTGGATAGTGGGATGGGAAGAAGAGAAAGTTGAGGAGAAACAAGAGAAAAGGAGGAAGGGAAAGCTGGTTGGTATATAAAATGAAAAAAAGTAATTTTAAGAAAATAGGAAGGCAAAGGGTAAATAATGTCAAAATACATTATGCTTTTTTATGAAAATATTCTTATAAAAACCTAATTATGTATACTTAATGTACAGCAATAAATACTACAATTAAATAAAAAATTATGGGAAAATTGATTTTATGGCAAAAATGAGTAAGTGGATTACTAATGAAGGAGGAACAATAGAAGTAGGAAATATGCTCATAAACCTTCTTCAGATTCCTAGCTAACTCTGAAATATGTGTCCCTAAGTGGAATGAATATAGATTCAGGCAAAAGACCCATAAGAAACCCTGAATTTCCAAGCAGAGACTTCAGTGCCTGGTAGGTAGAATTAGAGTTCTGATTCAATAATGAGGGATGACATTAGGAAATACATTAGACTTCATTAAAAATCTTGACAGAAAAGTAAATATAGGTCTCAGAACTAATGGTATATTAAGACTTGGGAATAACTAGAAATCATATTTCGAAGACACAATTTTAAGCTTCCAAGATAATTTAACGGTGTGACAAAACAGAATTCAATACTCTAAGTAGGAAGCAACATAATGCACTATTTTTAAAACTAATCATGGATAACACATAGCTCTCAATAAAGCAGGTAGGTATTAGATATTATATGGGACATATTATCTGTAATTTTTGAAAAATATCAGCTAACATTCCAACATTATATGGTGGAATAAACAGGCAACAACATCAAAATAAATTCAACAATGTTAAAAATCTTTCAGAAAATCTTTCATATAATAGTGAAGAAAATTCAGAAGAGATATTAAAATGGCATCAATGTGCTACATATTTATTGTAGAACTGAAATTATACATTTTTGACACTGAAAGACATTGTGTAGAAAAATGGTATAACAAAAAAGAAATATCACTGAGAGAATCTGAGTTTCCCTTTTGCGCTCTAAATCTTATTAATAAAATAATTTACAGACAGACTCTGAAGAATCTTGAGAACAATTTTATTAGAGTTTGAGAAAAACAGAAGAAAGAAGACAGGCTATGACTTTAGCCAATGCTAGAAAGAGAAGGAGGATGAGAAATCATTACTTTTAAGATAGGCATGGCAGCCAAAGAACCAGTGATAATGGTTAGAGTTTCACAGTGTCCAAATAAGATATAAGAAGGTAAAGAGAAAAAACAATTGTGAATGCTTGACATTGATCTGAGTTTGGAATGTACTCAGTCTTGTCTCTTGTTTCTCAAAACAAAGGAATTTACTAGAGATACTGTCAGAAATCAAGATTTAAAAAAATAAAAAAGAAAAAGACAAATATTCCAGAGAATAGTAGTGGGCTGGTGAGCAGAGGGAAGAAGCTCTAATCCGATTGGTCATAAGATGTATAGATATTTACAGTACATTTACATAGCACTTCCTCTTTTTCCAAGTTAATATTCCTTGAACTTTCCTTACATGCATTCTCTTTTCACCACATGGAGCCCTGGAGAAAAAGGCTTCCCAGGCTTTCTCTATCTACTGGCCTCTTTACATATTAATCTTCATGTTTTTGACTTTGGGGGCAATATCAGACTCTCAACCACCTGTTTTGCAATATCAAGTGCCTGTGATTGTTAACTGGAATCTCTGAAGGATAAAAAGAGAAAGACGAGGATGTGAAGAGTCCTGTTTAGTAATAATCTTCACGTAAGTAGAATGAGAAAAATCCCAGGTCTAAAAAAGTTCAAAGGACTTCAGCAGAAAAACATGAAAGAAGCACCACAACTTATTGTAATATTTAAGTTAATGTAAATGAGAAATAAGGAAAATATCTTAATAGTAAAAAGAAAGATTTCATAGTAGATGTGAGAGGTGTTGAGTGAGTTCTTGTTAGAAGTAGAAGAAGACAGAAACTAATAAATGAAGAGTGAAATGTTGAGACAAAACTAGAATAAATTAAACAAACAAACAAACAAGAAAAAAGCCAAGCATGCCCAAGCTGCAAACCACAACCACTGAAGAGCTTGGGAACAGAAAGACCCTGGACTGACTCCTTGGATCCCACTCCCCCTAGAGGAACACCTGACGCACTCTTGAGGGAGGGGGGAGAAAACTGGATCTACCAGGAGTGGAGACTGAACTAAGCAATACTGGATCAGTGGGACCATGGGACTGTCTGCTGCCTGCCCAGGGAGGGGATGGGGAGTTGTGGAGAATAAAGAATGACCTGATGTGGCAGGAGAGGGAAGGGACCTTGAATAAGGATATACAAGGATAGAAATTGTGACTTCTTTGTTCATAATAATAATAATAATAAAAGAAAAAAATTTAAAAAGTAAAAAAAAAAAGAGTAGATATGAATTTGCATCTTTGTTGATGAATTAAATGTAAAAAAAGAGAATCAGTTTAGTTTATTGTTTATATATTTATGTTAGGAAAAATGAGCATAAATAGTGCTTTCTGTTAAAAATATTTAAGTATGTATAGTAAGTTTTATAAATAAAAGGGTTATGTTTGGCTATTGAGTAAGTTGGGAAAGGCACAGAAACATTGTGACATTTAATAAGAACATATTTTCTTTAAAGAACTGGTAACATTTGGACACATGTCTTAAGAGGAATTTTGAAGGTAGAAATGACATTTTGGAAACAAATGCAAAGTAAATTTTCCAAAAACAGATTTGTATATTGACAAGAATTAATGTCTGAATTAGGGTAATGGATTCTATTATCATCTACATCCTTGAAGAGCAAAATAAGAAAGATTTCATTTTGTCTGAAATTTGAAAAAGCTATTAAATTTTCCATAAAATTTAATGCCTCAAAATTCATCACATGCTTTTCTATGTGAAAGAAAGGAAAAAGTTCTTCAATAAAAGAAAACTACATTTATGTATTTCTAGAATTTTCCAGTTTCTAAAATAAATTGGAGCTTGGATATTAAAAAAATTTGCATTGTGTATTTGTATTTAATTGTGATTTAGTTATACCCTTATATTCTTGTGTTTGTTATATGCCAAATTTGGTAAAATACTGATGTTTATTTTCTAGTTTTTAAATAAACAATGATGATTAAAAAATAGCTATAGAAAACTAAGTAAGACTACCTACCTTGTCCACAGCAAATTCAGAAGTGAGGGATCTTCAGCTCCTGGGCTGCCCACACAGAGAATCCTTTTCTAGAGTCACCCCCAGGGTCCTGATCTCAAATTCTCATCTAGCCGACTGGTCCTACTCTAAAACTGGGAGGGTCCTTCCCCAGTCATTCCTAACAGAAGGGAACTTCCACTGCCAGGCCTTGCCTCCAGGGTGAGCTGAGTCATCATAGACAAACAAACAGATGCCTTTGAAATGCAAATCCTTGTGCAAAGCAAAGTCAGAGTACTTGTAGACCCATTGTTCAGGGCAGACAGGAGACACACAAGCCCTCTAGCAATAACTGATTAAGAGCTGACTAAGTGTGAACAAGTGAAGCAATGGGTAGGTACCAGTGCAAGAATACATATATAAACTTATATAAAAAAGGACCACCAGAAGAACGTGTTGGTTCTAAAACACCAAGACCTGAGCAGAGCAATGAAGAGGAAACAGATGAAAATAACCACAAAAACACCTTTATGAAGAATATAGAAGTTAGAAAAGAGGATATAAAAAATTCTCTTAAAGAGATAGATGAAAATACAAACAAAAAGTTGGAAGTGATGAACAAATCCTTGAAAGAAAACCAAGGGCAAAAAAAAAACAAAAACAAACAAACAAAAAAAACAATACATGAAAGAAACTTTCAAGGAGTTAAAAAATTCAAATAGAAGCAATAAAAAAGGCACAAAATGGGTCAAACATGGAATAGAAAATCTGAAGAAAAGAGCTGGAAATACAGATACAAGCATAACCAATAGAATCCAAGAGATAGAAGAGAGAATCTCTTGAGTGAAAGACTCAAGAGTGGAAATAGATACATCAGTCAAAGAAAACACTAAAACTAAAAAAGCCATAACACAAAATGTTCAGAAAATTTGGGACATGATGAAAAGACATAACCTGAGAATAACAGGAAGAGAAAAAGGAGAATACCAGCTTAAAGGCACAGATAATGTATTCAATAAAATCATAGAAGAAAACTTTCTCAAACTAAAGAAGGAAATGCTTATAAAATTACAAGAAGCTTATAGAACACCAATTATAATTGATCCCCCCAAAGAAGTCCACTTGCCACATAATAATAAAGCCACAAAACATACAGAACAAAGAAAAAATTTAAGAGCTGCAGAAAATAGGGCCAACTTATCTATAAAGGTAGACCCATCAGAATAACTATTCAATGGAAACAATGAAAGCAATAAGGTCCTGGTCAGAAGTTATACAGATACTAAAAGAGCAAGACTGCCAACCCAGACTACTATACCCAGCAAACTATCAATCACCATAGATGGAGTAAACAAGATATTTCATGAAAATATCAAATTTAAACAATACCTATCTACAAATCCTGCCCTTCAGAAAGCATTAGAGGGAAAGCTCCATTCTAAGGATCCCAGATACACCCATGAAACCACAAACAATCAATAATCCCTCAGAAGAAAAGCCCAAAGAAGGGAAATACTTACATGCTACCACCAAAAATAACATGAAATAACAACCAGTGGTCACTAATATCCCTTAATATCAATGGACTAAATTGACCTATAAAAAGACACATACTATCACAATGGATACAAAGCCAGAAACCATCCTTCCACTGCATACAAGAAACATACCTCAACCCCAAAGACAAACACAGGCTCAGAGTAAAGATTTTGGAAAAAAAATTGCAATCAAATGGCCCCAAGAAAGAAGCTGATGTTGCAATCCTAATATCTAACAAATTAGACTTCAAATAAAATCAGTTAAAAAAGATCAGAATGGACGTTACTTATTCATCTCAGAAAAAATTGATCAAGATGAAATTTCAATCCTGAATATCTATGTCCCTAATATAAGGGTACCTATATATGTAAAAGAAACACTACTAAAGCTCAAATCCCACATCAATTCTCACACTCTAACTGTGGGAGACTTCAATACCCCACATTTACCCTTGGATATGTCAAACAGACAGAAAGTCAACAGAGAAATAAGGTGTCTAACAGAGGTTATAATACAAGTGGATTTAATAGATATTTACAGAAGCTTCCACCCAAATGCAAAGGAATATACATATTTCTCAGTACCACATGTAACTTTCTCTAAAATTGACCACATTATTAGTCTTAAAGCAAATATCAATAGAAACAAAAAGTGGAAATAATCTCTTATATCATATCAGACCACAATGGTCTAAAGTTAGAATTCAACAACATCAAAAATCAAAGAAAGCCTACCACCTCATGGAAACCAAATATCACTCAGCTGAACCACCTCTGGGTCAAGGAAGAAATTAAGAGAGAAATCAAACACTTCCTAGAGTTTAACGAAAATGAATTCACACATACTGAAATTTATAGGACACAATGAAAGCAGTCTTAAGAGGAAAATTCATAGCACTAGATGCCTATATGAAAAACCTAGAGAAATCCCACACTAGAAAACTAACAGTATAGCTGACCTTAGAACAATTAGAAGCAAACTCAGTTAGAAGAAGTAGATGGCAGGAAATAATCAAATTTAGAGCTGAAGTCAATACAATTGAAGCAAAAAGGACAATACAAAGAATCAATGAATCAAAGAGTTGGTTCTGTGAGAAAGTAAACAAGATAGATGAACCATTATCCAAACTAACCATAAAGCAAAGAGTATCAAAATCAACAACATCAGAAATGAAAAGGGGGTCATAAAAACAGACCCTCAGGAAATCCAAAGAATTATTAGGTCATACTTTGAAAATCCATACTTCACAAAAATGCAAAACCTAGAAGAAATGGACAGCTTCCTGGACAGGCACTATTTACCAAAATTATATCAGATCAGATTAAATACCTAAACAGACCTATAATTCCAAAGAAAAATAAAAGACCCAGGTCCAGATGGTTTCAGTGCAGAATTCTACCTTACATTCTCAGAAGAAATACTACCAATTCTCCACAAACACTTTCATAGAGTAGAAACTGAAGGAATATTGCCAAACACTTTTTATGAGGCCACAATAACACTAATATTTAAGTCACTCAAAGACACTACAAAGAAAGAGAATTACAGACCAGTCTCATGAGTATTCATGCAAAAATTCTCAAAAAAATTCTGGCAAACCATATTCAACAACATATAAAAATAAGGGAAACATTACCCTTCATAATAGCTGCAAATAGTATTAAATACCTTGGAGTAACTATAACCAAAGAAGTAACAGACCTATCTGACAAAAATTTTAAATCACTGAAGAAAGAAATTGAAGAGGATATCAGAAAATGGAAAGCTCTCCCATGTTCCTGGATTGGTAGGATCAACATAGTAAAAATGGCAATTCTTCCAAAGGCAATCTACAGATTCAATGCACTGCCTATCAAAATCCCAACACAATATTTTTTGGACCTTGAAAGAACAATACTCAATTTCATTTGGAATAACAGGAAAACCAGGATTGCCAAAACAATTTTACTCAACAAAAGAACCTCAGGAGGTATCACCATCCCTGACTTCAAGCTATACTATAGAGCTACAGTAATAAAAACAGCCTGGTACTGGCATAAAAACAGACTGTGGACCAATGAAATAAAATTGAGGATCCAGACATTAACCCAAAAACCTATGAACACCTGATCTTTGACAAAGAGGCCCAAAACATTCAATGGAAAAACGATAGTATATTTAGCAAATGGTGTTGGCATAGCTGGATGGAAGTGTGTAGAAAAATGCAAATAGATCCGAGCCTGTCACCCGGCACAAAACTCAAATCCAAGTAGATCAAAGACCTCAACTTAAACCCAGCCACTTTGAACTTGATAGAAAAGAAAGTGGGAAATACACTTCTAAAAAGTGGCACAGGCGACCACTTCCTAAATATAACACCAGTGGCACAGACAGTAAGACCAACAATCAATAAGTGGGATCTCCTGAAGCTAGGAAGCTTCTGCAAAGCCAAGGACACTGTCAATAGGACAAAACAGCAGCCTACAGAATGGGAGAAGATTTTCACCAACCCTACAAGTGATAGAGGACTGATCTCTAAGATATATAAAGAGCTCAAGAATCTAGAGTTCAAAACCTTGAATAACCCAATCAAAAAATGGGGTACAGATCTAAAAAGGGAATTCTCAGCAGAAGAACTACGAATGGCTGAAAGGCACCTGAAAAAGTGCTCAACATCTTTAGCCATCAGAGAAATGCAAATCAAAACAACTTTGAGATCCCACCTAACAACTGTTAGATTGACTAAGATAAAAGGCACAGATGACAGCCTATGTTGGAGAGGATGTGGAGCAAGGGGAACACTTCTCTATTGTTGGTGGGAGTGTAAGCTTGTTCAGTCACTTTGGAATGCAATATGGAGATTTCTCAGAAAATTGAGAATCAGTCTCCCCAAGGACCCAGCAATACCACTTCTGGGTATATACCCTATAGAGGCACATTCACACTCCAAAGGTATTAGCTCAACTATGTTCATAGCAGCATTATTTGTAATAGCAAGAACCTGGAAACAACCTTGATGTCCCTCAACTGAAGAATGGATTAACAAACTGTGGTACATCTACACAATGGAATACTACTCAGCAGTAAGAAAATATGATATCCTAAAATTTGCAGGCAAATGGATGGATTTGGAGAATATCCTCCTAAGCGAGGTATCACAAACTCAGAGAGATAAGCTCGGGATGTACTCACTCATTAGTGGTCTCTAAACAAACAAACAAGAAAAAAAGCCAAGCATGCCCAAGTGGCAAACCACAACCACTGAACAGCTTGGGATCAGAGGCACCCTGGACTGACCCTTCGGATCCCACCCCAAATATAGGAACACCTGACTCACTCTTGAGGGACGGTGGACAAAACTGGATTTTACTGATCCAAGCATTATTGGGTCAGTGGGACCATAGGACTGTCTCCTCCCTGCCCAGGGAGGGGATGGGGAGTTTCAGAGAAGAAAAAAAATGACCTGATGTGGTGGGAGGGGGAAGGGACCTTTTGTAAGGATATACAGGGATGGAAAAAAAAATTCAAAGGGAGAGGTTAACACAAAGGAAATATATGTGTAGCAATCTTATTTGCATTATCACCCTTGATAAGTCATGCTTATGATTTTTATCTTCTTCATAGTTATTGTTAACTTCTCAGCATTTTACATTCATTTTACTGTTTTTCTTGATAAATACAAAATAAATAAAGAAAAAAAAAACTATCATCTAACACAATCAAATAGGCTTTATCCCAGAAGTGCAGGGATGGTTTAACATACAGAAAACTCTAAGTGTCATCCATCATAAAACAAACTGAAGAAAAAAGAAAACCACATGATTATATCCTTAGATGCTGAAAAACCTTTGACAAAATCCATTACTCCTTTATGATTCATGTCCTGGAGAGATTAGGAATAAAGTGAAAATAGTTAAAGATTATAAAAGTGATTTACAAGAAGCCCACAGCCATCATCAAATTAAATGGAGAAATACTCAAAGCAATCTCTTTAAAATCATGAACGACACCAGGCTGTCACCTTTCCCCTCATCTATCCAATATAATTCCCAAATTTTTAGCCAAAGGAACACAAGAACACAAGAAGATTAAGGGGATAAAAATTGGAAAAGAAGAAGTGAATCTATCTCTATTTGCAGAAAATATGATTATATACATAAGTGACCCACAAAATTCTGCCAGGGAACTTCTACAGCTGATAAATACCTTTAGCAATGTAGTAAGAGACAAAATTAACTCAAAGAAAACAATAGCCCTCCTATACACTAAAGATAAAAGGGCTGAAAAAGAAATAAGAAAAATATCACCCTTTATAATAACCTTAAGAACCTTAGCTTAAGTGTAACCAAGGAAGTAACAGATCTATTTGACAAAAACTATAAATCACTTAAAAAGGACATTGAAGAGCATATCAGAAAATTAAAAATTCTCCCATGTTCCTGGATAGGTAGGATCCACATAGTAAAAATGGAAAGTCTACCAAAAGCAATTTACAGATTCAATGCAATTTCCATCCAAATATCAACATAATTTTACAGACCTTGGTAAGAACAATACTCAATTTCATCTGGAATAACAGGAAAGCCAGGATTGGCAAAACAATTTTGCTCACCAAAAGAACCTCAGGAAGCATCACCATGACTTTAAATGATTTTATAATATACTATAGAGCTACACTAATATAAACAGCCTGGTACTGGCATAAAAACATACATGTGGATCAATGGAATCAAAATGAAGATACTGACATTAACGCAAAAACCTATGAACACCTGATCTTTGAGAAATGGGCCCAAAATATTCAAAATTTGGCCCCAAAAGACAGTATCTCTAACAAATGTTGTTGGCATAGTTGGATGGTAGTGTGTAGAAAAATGCAAATAGATCCAAACCTGTCACCCTGCATAATACTCAAATGCAAGTGGATCAAAGATCTCAACATAAACCCAGCCACACTGAGCATGGCAGAAAACAAAGTGGGAAATATTTTCCAACGAACTGGCATATGTGACCACTTCCTAAATATAACACCACTAGCACAGACACTACAAACAGCAATTAATAAGTAGGACCTCCTGAAACTGAGAAGCTTCTGCATAGCCAAGGACACAGTCAATAAGATAAAACGATAGCCTACAGTATGGGAAAAGATTTTCACCAATCCTATAAGTGACTGAGGACTGATCTCTAAAATATATAGAGAACTGGAGAAACTAGAGCCCAAAACCCTAAAAATGGGGTTCAGAATTAAAATGGAAATTCTCAGCAGAATTACAAATGGCTGAAAGGCACATAAATAAGGGCCCAACATCTTTAGCCATGAGAGAAATGCAAATCAAAACAACTTTGAGATAGCACCTCACACCTTTCAGAATGGCTAAGATTAAAGACACAGTTGACAGCTTATGCTAGAGAGGTTGTGAGCAAGGGGAACACTCCTCCATTGTTGCTAAGAGTATCAGCTTGTTCAATTTGGAATGCAGCGTGGTCGTTTCTTAGAAAACTGGCAATCAATCTCCCCAAGGACCCAGCAATACCACTATTGGGCATATACTCTAAGGATACACATTTGCACCTCAAAAGCATTAGCTCAACTATGCTCATAGCAGCATTATTTGTGATAGCAAGAATCTGTAAACAACCTAGATGCCTCCCAACTGAAGAATGGATTAACAAACTGTTGTACATCTACACAATAGAATACTACACAGCAGTAAGAAAAAAGAATACCCTAAATTTCGCAGGCAAATGGATGGATTTGGAGACTATTCTCCTGAGCGAGGTATCACAAACCCAGAAAGATAAGCAGGGAATGTACTTCCTCATTAGTGGACTCTAAACAAACCAAAAAAGCAAAGCACCCCCAGCTGCAAACAACAACCACTGAACAGCTTGGGATCTGAAGCACCTTGGGTCAGCACTTTGGAACACCTTCCCTCTAGAGGAACACCTGACCCAGTCTTAATGTTGGGATGAGGGAAGTGGATCTGCCTGGAGTGGATGCTGACCTAAGTCACCTTGGGACATTGTTTCCTCCTGCCTTTATTGGGGAGGAGTTAAGGAGATGGGGAGAAGAGAGAGTCCCTGGGAGGGAAGGGAGGGGTAAGGGATTTTGAACAAGAGGATACATGGATAAAAAAATGAGACTTTATTAAAAAAAAAAAAAGCTGTTTAGGCAGAATGATAATTGTGACACAGTAAGTCAGATATATGGGGGGTGATGGAGAACAAATATTAGTAAATGCATATAAAATATTTGCTTTTTCTAAAATTAATTTGAAATAAATTTATTAATGTCATAAGTAATGACATTGCTGTTGCTGTGGTAACATTACTGAAAAACAATCTGGGAAGTACAGGGCTTATTTAGTATATACTTTCCTGATCACATTACTGCCTACCATTAAAGTAAGTCAGGACAGGAACTCAAGCAGGAACTAAAGAAATTTCCAATGAAGAATGCTGCTTGTTGGTACAGTTTGCTTTCTTTGATCACATGACCAGATACCTTGAAATTGCACTGGTTAGAGTCGGCAGATTCCTCCATCATTAATCAGCATAATGCCTCACAGTCATGCCAAAAGTCCAATAAGATGAAAACAATTCTTCCAAAAAGATTCTCTCTTTGCAAATGACTTCACTTAGTGTCAACTGCAGAAAACCAACCAAGACAATTTTGTTAAATTAAAAATGACAATAAATGTATGTAAGACATACAATATGTAGGAATAAAATATATAATGAAAGAACATAAAAGGAAATGTAAGTAGAATTGTGCCAGAGCTAAAAATGTACATGAGGTATTGTAAAGTTAATTTATAAAATGTACTGTGAGAAGTTCTGGCTAGATATTTTAATACCAGGGAAATTAGTAAACCATTGATATCCAAACAATGAAGGCATATGCTTAGAATTTACTGGAAACTAGAGTAATTTACCGATAATAATTGCTTAACCAACATAAAATAGAAACAACATATAAACTAAACACAAAGGGTTTAATGTTTCAAGATGTCCAATGAGTGCCTGAAACCAAAATTAATACAGAATCATGCATTTATTAAGTATTTCTAGACATATGTTCATATATCTATGAGAAAGTTATATAATAGGCATGATATGATATTAGTGCTAACTGGTAATAACAAGGCCTTTATAGCAATGTGCTGTAATAAAATTTCTGATAACATTTTCTTTGGTTAGGGTCATTAGTAAGTGGAGTAAATTGAAGATACTGCTAATGGGAGAAGAGCATGTACAGTGTAGAAGCTCTGAACAAAGGGATGATCCACAGCCCAGAAGGTCATCGCTAGATTTCAGTATGCTCTTCAGAATAACACACAGTCTATGTGGTAGCTTTAATACTTTAAGAAACAAGGTAAGAGAATTCCATGTCCTGGAATAGTAACTCTTTTTCCTTCCATCATCATTGCCTTTGCACAAATAATGATAAAACTTATTTAAATAAGGTTGGGTCCAAGTCAATGGGGAAAAAGAAAGTAATCACCTAAGTTAGAATAAAAACCATAATAGGGATAATAGGGACCTAGACCTTTTGGGTCCCAAGACCTTAGCTCTAATGATTTCATGATGGAAGTACTATTAAGGCTGTGAAACTCAACATGTAGGCAGCATTGCCGGCCAAAAACAAAGGTCTAATACATCAAATGCAATAGTTCTGGGAAAGTCTCTAAATGTACTAACTTTGCTTTTTGTTGTATAGCTCTGCAGCTGTCTAATTCTTTTTAACTAAAGTATTTCAACCCAGAATATTTTTTCTTTCTATTTAAAAGCTCACCCTGAGAAAGGCTTGGGGCTACACTAGTATTCTGAAAACAAATTGTAGTCACCTAATAAAGCTAATAAAGACTTTCTATTGGCTTAACCCCCCAAAAAGTTAAGAATTATTCATATAGAAATATTTCTTTTAATATTTTCAGAATATTATTGAGGGCAGGTAACTGAGTTGATGGAAAACAAGACTAGATACAAAAGGATAATTGTAATCTTAAGTACTATCTTCAAAATCATTTTATTAAATGTAAGTGTAGTAAAGCCACTGATAATAATGGGAACTGTTTCAGACTAGATTTCAAAAACATGCTGTGTAAAAACAAACCTTATTAACATATAGATAAGCTTAGATAAAAGGATGGGAATTAACCCTGCTGTACAAACTTTAAGCCAAGGAACTTATTACTGTTTTATTAGTATGAAACAAAGTGAATTTCAAAACAAGAAGTATTGAATGAGATAAAAAGGGACATCTGAAATAATGAGCAATTCTTCAAAAATACCCAAAATATATTTTCATGACAAAGGAGCACTAAAAGTACATAGAACTTAAAGGAAAAATAAATAATTTGAAAATATAGAACTCTTTTCTGAGTATTTGATTGGGCAAAAAGAGAATATGTAATTCCTAGAATATTTTTATGATATTATTAATCAGTTTTACACAACTGGCTATATTAAAGACACATGCATTTGAATGTATAGAGCACAGATAGAATCACAAATTACAATGGTCACAAAACTGCTCATTCAGAGCAGGAGCTCTAAGCATCACATTCCAGATCCAAACATCTCTGGACCCCATCCTATGTGTTTTTTTTTTTTTTTAATTCAAAGCAAGAATGAATTAGTGTCCTGATATCTGTTAGGTTACTGGCTAATCCACCCATAAGAGTAGGATGCTTTGCTTGCTTCTGTTGTGGTAAGACCTGTATTTAGTTACTAGTCTAGGAGCAAAGAAGGAAGCAGAGGGACAAAGTTGTGGGCATCAAATCTGATGAATCTTGCAGGGTTTGTAATTCAGATATGACTCTGCATACTCTCTTGGCAAATGGAGGAAAGGGAAGAGACAGCTAGTTTTAGGGTTTCCTTTTTTTTTTTTTTTTTTTTTTGACTGAGGTTAGGTGCAAGGGGAGTAAATTGCCTAGTATAAATTCTTTGGCCCATTAAGCCAAATGCTTTTATTTGCCTTTTCAGGTATTTTTCAATTCTGGAAATGTGTCAAGGCTGGTCAGTTAGTCTTCTTTATAGTTTTGGCACCTTATAATTAAACCGTCATTCAATTTTCTATATAACATGTCCTTGAGGGATTTTAATGTATCCTGTGCTGTTGTTCAGAAGACCTTTTGCTCTTTTGATGAATATTGAGTTGACAGTTGGCTGATCTTAGCTTGATACTTTCTTTTGTCAAAGCTTCCATGGCAGTTCGTGAAGACCAGCTAACCCACATTCTTATACTTGTCAAGTCCATTGAAGTGCTACAGCTTTTGCATAACCTATGCTTACTTACCACATGCAACTTAGTCAAGAACAATTAATGAGAAATTCATAATAACTACCACCTTCTTCATGCCATGCATACTAAGAGGATATTAGCATGTATTCTAGGCTGTCCTAAAACTCCCCATGTAGTTCAACCTAGCCTCAAACTCAGAGGATACCTTGAACCTTGAACCTTACTGCCTCTACTGCCCCTAGTGCTTAGATTAAAGTAATGCATCACTACATCTGGTTCTTTAACATTTTTCTTTACTTTTGAATATTTAACTTATATATATAATGAAATATGACCATATCCACATACAATTTTCCTTTTATAACACCCCATATATCACCTAACCTTTCCCTCTACCAATTTCATGTCTTTTTATTTAGTTTTGATAAGTCCAATTAGAACTTCCCATATGTTCCTAGGTATGGGGCCATCCACTGGAACATAGGAAAACTACCAGTCAGAAAAACTTTAAAAAATCAGGGGCTGGAGAGATGGCTCAGTGGTTAAGAACACTGGCTGGTCTATCAGAGGTCCTGAGTTTCAACCCCAGCACTCACAAGGAGGGTCACAAATACCTGTAATTGTAGGAGCATGGAATCTGTTTCCTCCTTCAGGTATGTAGGTATACATGAGACATATGTGAGACAAAAACTCATATAAATAAAATATAAAAGTAAATAAATCTAAACAAAGAAGCACATCAAAAAGTCAGTCACCAGAAACTATCAAATGCTAATAGGTCCTTGGTAAGGAGTGGGGCCAGCATAGTGGTGCCACAACTGTAAATAGCTTGAATTCTTACATGTTTGGGGGAGATAAACATAGTTCTTCTGAGTTCATGAGTGTGATATCTATATCATTTCCAAAACACTGCATTTCACAGAACTCTTTCTAAACATACAGTTCTTGAGTTTTTAGTGATAGTGGATAATAAAGATGTCCCATTTAAAGCTGAACGCCTTGATTCTTTTCTTTTCTTTCATTTACTTTTTATTTATTTTTTTTTCTTACATACCAAGTACTACTCTCTCTCCCTAGCCTCTTCTTAGTCACCTCTCAGCCTCCCTCCAACCCTCCTTTCCATCCACTCCCCAGGGAAGACAGGGAGTCTGTGCCAAGGACTCTGCCAAGTTGAGGCAGTTCCAAGACACCCTTCCCCAGCATCAAGGCCTAGCAAGGCATCCCCCAAAGGGAATAGGCTCCAAATATCAGTTCATGCACTTAGGAAGAGTTCTGGCCCCACTGTCCCACAAACTACTCACACTACACAACTGTCATCCACATTCAGAGGACCCAGTTCAGTCCCATGACACTTCCTCAGCTGTTAGCCCTGAGTCACTGAGCTCCTAATAGCTAGGGTCAGCTGTCTCTGCAGGCCTCCTTATCATGATTTTGACACATACAACCACTCTTCATATAATTCCCCCTTCCTCTCTGGGGCAAGACTAGCAGCTCAATACAGTGCTCAGCTGTGCATCTCTGCATTTGCTTCCATCAGTTGCTGGACGAAGGCTCTATGATGACAATTGAGGGTGATCATCAATTTGATTACTGAGGAGGACCAATTTAGACAGCCTCTCCTCTACTGTTTGGCATCCCAGCTGGAGTCATGTTTGAGGATTCCTGGGCATTTTCCCAGCACCAGGTTTCTCCCTGACCCCCAAATGACACTCACTACCAAGATGTCTATTTGTTGTTCTCCTTTTCTATCCCTCCCCCAAGTCAGACTTCTCATTCCCTCGTGTTCTCTTCCCATTCCCCTCACCCACTCCCACACTATGATCCCAATTTACTCAGAAGAACTTACCTATTTTCCCTCTGCGGGGGAATCTATGAATGTCCTTCTTACAGTACTCTTTGTTACCTAGATGTTCAGTGGTTGAGGACTGTAGCCTGGTTATTCTTTGCTTTATATCTCTAATCCATTTTGACTGAGTATATACCGTGTTTGTCTTTCTGAGTCTGTGTACCTTACTCAAGATGTTTTTTGCTACTTTCTTTTATTTGCCATCAACTTGCAGGATGTCATTTTTTTTATGTTGCTGAATATATTCTTTTGGAGCTCCTACATTCTTATTCTCAATACCTTATACATTTATGTGTCCCTTTGTTGACTACTTCTCACTGCATTGGAATTCTTATAATCATATTATTGATGACTTCTCAGTTGCAAACTTTAGTCCTGAAGGTCCAATTTCTAGGATCCTTTGCAATACTAACTATCTTTTCCTTAAGAGATGTGGAGAAGAGAGAGTGACTGGAAGGGGCAAGAGGGGGAAGGGAGCTTGAACAAGGATATACACGGATAAAAAAAAATATGACTTTATTCATAAGAAAAAAAAGAGAAGTAGTCTCAAAAAAAGAAATATATAATGAATTTATTTAGTTACAAATTTCAAAAATTAGGGCTTCAGAATGGCTTAAAGTTAAAAACACTCGCTACACTTGTAGAAAACTGAATTTTGGTTTTCAGCACCACACTAGCAGGTTCATAAACACCTATTACTGGAGGTCTAGAAAATATGACACAAGGCTGGAGAGATGGCTCAGCTGTTTAGGAGCACTGGATGTTCTTCCAGAGGTCCTGAGTTCAATTCCCAGCAAACACATGGTGGGTCACAACCATCTGTAATGAGATCTGGCACCCTATATCCTGCAGGAATACATGCAAACAGAATACTGTATACATAATAAATAAATTAATTAATTAAAAAAAGAAAATATGACACCTTCTGTTCTTGGGGATACTTGCATATGCATGTATGTGGACACACATTCACACACTAATTGAGAAAATAAAGAAAACAAAGTAAGAATTTAAAGGGAGCTAATATAAGGTGTGTTGTTGAGCTGACAGTTTTAGATAACTAGTATTTGGCCCTAACGAGGCATACACACCCTTTTAGAAGCTATTCATAGTATTTCTCAAGGTTTCCTCCTCTAAGAAAAATTAGGGAACTGAGAACAAGTGCAATAGGTCATAGTAAGAGCTGTAGACAAGTACTAGGGCAGGATTTGAAAAATGAAGTGTATTTAATGTATCATCATCCTAGACATCATATATCATTTCAATACTAAGTATGAGACTCAAAGTAAAGAACTCCACAACTGTATTAAGCAGGGATATGAAATGTATGCAAAGTGTTTCATTTATTTCTAATGCCAAAATTGTATATTTTTTTGTGGAGGAGTTTACTCTTTTATACTTGGCTTTAAATTCTAGAATACGATAGTAATTTTCTTGTCTACACTTTTGTTTGTTTTTTTGTTTGTTTTGATATTATTTGGTTAAAAAAAGAACAGCTTCTCTTTTATCTTGTGCACCTCATAGTCCCTTCTTCCATTCATAATTTTACTATGCTGTGGTCAGAACAATAATCTTCAGATATTTGTTTAGTTTCAGGATCCTATCTCTAGCTATGTCTAATGTGTCTAATGTGCTATATGGCATATTTGAGTACACAGAGTGTGAAAATAAAAAGCAGTGCATGTTATATACTAAAGCTCCCAGGACTCAGGAGCCTGCAGAAAAGAGCTGACTCTGTTGAGGGCAAACATCTTCTTCTTCTTCTTCTTCTTCTTCTTCTTCTTCTTCTTCTTCTTCTTCTTCTTCTTCTCCTTCTTTCCTTTAAGTGTCTTCAGATTCCACCATTAAGGTAGTGATATAAAATTTAAGATAGTTATTTTTTAAAAACAGCATTATATTGATTCTTTGTCAGTTTAATAGAATACATTTGAATCACTGGGTACCCTCCTCAGCTCTTCCAAGATTCACCCTATCTACCCAAACGTGTGTCCTTCTTTTCCACCCATTGATTCAAGTTTTTCTGCCTAAATACTCTTGAGTATGGGCCATATCTTGGAGTATGATCAACCTACTGGTGGTCAGAGTCTTAGACACAGGGCCTCTCCTTGGCTGGAAACTTTTTTAAATTTTGCATTTTTTTCCCCGTAAATTCTTCCAGTATTGGTAAGACTTTATTCCCACCTTCTTCTTTCCTGTTGGGGTTATTACCTGGCTTGGGCTTGTACAGATTTTATGCATGCTTTCACAACTGTTGAGGTCATTTGTGCAGCCACCTTGCTGTGTCTCTTCACTGTCATCAATCATTTCCTCTGGTTCTTACCATCTTTCTCCCCTCTTCTGTGATGATCCTTGAGCCTCATGGAAATGGAGTGAATAAAGATATCTCACTTAGGCCTGAACATTCTTTAGTCTCTTATTCTCTGTACCTTGACTAGTTGTGGGTCTTTTTGTTAATTGCTATCTACTGTAGAAAGAAGTTTTTCTGACAAGTTTGAGAAATGCACTAATCTATGGATATAATAATACCACTAGAGGACAGGTTGTAATAGAATAGTAGTAGTCGGGTTTTTGCTGACACCTATCACATACTAGCTGCATTTTCTTGGCACTGTTGGGGTATTTCACATGGAGAGGTGTAGAACCATACTGATCTCCCACAATCACCACAGTTATTTTCAGGAAGACTGGCTATATTGCCCTCTTCTATCGAAGAATTAAAGTGATATTCTTAATCTTATAAAACAAAAAAGTAGTCAAATATTACTATAATTCTGTTTGATTTTTTAATAAAATTATTTGACTTTTGTTTTGAGAATTCAGGATCATTATTTTTAAGATTTCCTCACTTTGACCTTAGTTTTATTTTTGATTTATTATTAAAACATTGTATATTTACAAACATTTATAGGAGAGGATAGATGTGTATTGGGTCAAATTCATAATACAGGACTTTTCAACTTTGTCATTAAAGCAAACCTTAAATAGTCCACTATAGCAGGTATGTGAGGACAGGATATTGGTGGGAAGCAAAACTTAATTTATTTAGAAGAAGAAAACGAGTAAGACAAAAAATGGTCACTAAAAATTATGACTACTCAGCTTGGAGTAAAATATTTTATATGCTTTCACATTTATATAAAACTGATGTTAGAGACTAGGAAACTGCTCATGATGATAAGCCTGTACTCAGTAGAGATGAACCACAAATTCTCTTTTCAGGGAGTCTGAAGTCAGTCTCTATGAGCCAGACAACTTTCCACAGTTTAGAAAAGTTACCTTCCCACATTAAGAAGCAAGACGAAGCAGAAGCCAGTTATGACACACAAAGGTGACGAAACAGAGAAAAGTAAAATAAAATGAAGACTAAACGAAGTTAGAAAGGGCTGAGGAAGGACAAACGTAGATGAGTTATCTTATTATAGTAAAAAATCCAATTTTAGCTTGTTGTTATTTTCTGCCACCCTCTCCCCATAATACCTGAGATTGTCTTTCTCTTTGGACCGATTTTCTCTTTGTATAAAATGAAGGACAGTAAAGACAAAATTAAAAGGCCATCTTTCCCAGCCTAGTCTGCCAATTTCCCCAAGCTAAGCACAGTGGCCAAAATCACACAGCAGGATCTTGTCGATTCTCTATCAGCAGGAGAAGAAAGGTAGAGAAGCCACCTCAGGCCAAACTCGTTAACAGTTGTTTCATTAATCACAGTTTATGTTTCAAATCCAAAGACAATCTGTCCAATTAATGTTAAATCTCTGGCAGCCGGGAAGAGACCTTTAGGAAAAGGCAATTTGACACAATTGCTAATAAATGCTTGCATTTAAGAGAATGGCTCCACAACACAACAGTCCCTAGAGACAGCAGGGGACCTGTCCAGAAGAGGAACTTGGTTGTCCAGCACTACCATCATTTGACCCTGCGTCTTCACACTGCTATCTCTCGGCATGCCAGCTGTCTAGGCAGAACAAGTCTTCCAGAATATGCCATTTTCAGAGCATGTCACTGACATTCATGCCTCTGCAATGTGTCCATTTGAGTTCACAGCTCACATCCCTTGCCAGTGGTTTTGTGGCTCACTGTAACCTTCTGTGGATTACTTTTCTGCATTACTTATTTCAACAAAGAATGCTCAAGGAGTGTAGACCTTTGGGTGTGTGTCTCATGTCAACTAATTACTAACCGAGCACATTTTATTTTCACATAATGCATATGCACAACCTGAAACATTGAAATGCTGGGATGCATTATATGGTAACTTTCAGGCTTCTCAGAGACATTCACACTTACCAATATTCTGTCTTCTTTTCCCAATTCCTATAGAAATGTGTAAATTAATAAATGAATAAGTAGGTCAGCAAAGAGTCCTATCCACAATAATAATATACTATGCACTCTATTTTATACTTAGTTGAATAATGTGTGTAGGGATTTTTCCCAAGCAGCACACATAGAATTTACCACAGTCATTACTGACTTAGGTTATTAAATTTACATGTCTGGAGCTAAGTGTCATCGGATGTGAAGTGGCATAATATGATGAATCGAGCCTACCTCCTGGCTGTTAGCTTTGTGTCCAGACTTACTCTATGGATGTATAGTACTCTGATCACTGATTAAATTGTCTGTTAGTACTTTGTAAAATAATGACAACTCATAATTGATATTTTGCAGTGGTGGAGAGGATGTCTGTATATGCAAGGAATGCTATGGTGGTACCTTGGGAACACAGCATCAGAAATAGTGAATGGTTTAGTATGGATGATGTTCATTCTCTTCCAGAAGGAACAGAATAAATGAATCTTCAAAGTTTTAGTTTTATGCTGTCTTATTTTTCTCCTTTCTTTCATCTTTTACTCCTCTCTTTATCTCTCTTTTTTCTTCTCACTCTCATTCCTTCTCTGTCTTTCTGTCTTTTTCTCTATCTCTGTCTATGTGCGTGTTTGTGCATGTATATGTGCTCTGTCTCAGCCATTATATAACAGCCTGCCTGAAAAAATTGCTTGGAATTATTCCAAAGAAAATGATCTTGTTAATCAAGTTGCTTTTCCTTAGCCTCCTCCCATAGTACCATTAGATGGTCCTAGCTGTGCCAATTACATTGAGGGATCTGACCCTTCCCTTAGTCTTTTGTCACCTAGCTGCATAACAAGGAGCAAGAGACTGTTCCTGGGTATCACTATGGGAGAGCCTGCAACAGATGATGTATATGAAAGCACCTTAGAAAAAGAGGTAGGGCTCCACATTTAATTTCAATATCATATCAATCATCAACCTTCTACATTGATTCTTTTTCCAGAATGCATTCTCTATGGTTGATATAGTCCAGGACTAGGGACTATGTAACAGAGGTTTCAGGGAGATATTAGATAAGTGAATCAGATAGATCTACATATTGATTTTGTTGATGTCCCATTATGATAACACAAAGACTGCTGTTGAGGATTTGGTGAACAGAGAACTCATGGAGCAGAAGAAAGCAGGAGTCACACAGTCTTAGGATTCAGCAAAATAGCTAAGGTAATACTGGAACCTCATGGCTTGACTACGTGCTGTCTAATAAATGAAAAGAGAAGAAAAGCTTCTGTGGCAGAAATAAATTTATTAAGAGTAAACAAAACCCTAAAATGGTGCTTCATTTATGCAAAATTAAATACTGAGGAATGTGGAAACTGCTATTTATGAATGCCTAGGTATTGCTGGCTCACGCAAAACATCTTACATTTTGACTATATATTTTCTTCCCTGAACAGGAATGGCTCAGATAATGTAAAAGTATGGAGAATGTGTGTGAACAAAGTCCTTTGGGAGGACTGCATATGAAGAAGTAAAGGGGGAAATAAAAAAAATACAAAGCCTCAAATTCTGCTGTAAATGCTCCCAGAGACTGACTTACTCAGAGGGTTGGGCATGCAGTCACTTACTGGTAATTACCAGTTGTGTGTACACCCAGCTGCTAAGCAGGCTGAGATGGCAGGTGACAGTGCCTTCTGCGTCCCTCCCTGGTCCTCCTCCTAGCTGCATCTCCTTGGATGCCCTTGTCACCTTTTTTTTTTTTTTCTAAACATGTTTCCTGGTCCTGATACAGCAGCAGACACAACAGGAGTGCTCTGTTGATGCTCTTCTTCCCCCCATGGACTCCTTGAAGTACGACTAGGAAGGAAAGTGAAAGGAAATGAAGGGGTCATTAGATGCCAGAAGAAGGGATGACCTTTTAAACACTCTTTCAGAGTGACATCTGAGCAATTCAAGCCTGCAATTTCCTCTATGAGTGTTCAGCCTCTTCAGACAAGTCCCTAATGGCAGTGTGGGCGATGGATGGAGATAGGGCAGTTGAAGCTTAAAATATATTCCAAAGAGATATTAAAAGCCATTTAACCTAGAAGTGAGGAAAATATGCTCCTGCAGAGGAAAGCAGAGGAGACAGTTTTGTAATTCTAACAGTTGTCTGTTAAGATGCTGAAATCAATTTTTTCTTCATTTTTCTATTCTCTACAACATACCCCTGCTTCTTCAGAATGCTTGAAATATATCTTCACTTCTCTCCATTTCTCAAATCTTCATTCTAGCCTAGACCCTCATTACCTTTCTTCTTGACAATTACAGTAATAGATTCCCTGCCTCTAGGCTCTTCTACTTCCAGTCTAACCTGCAGATGTCACCAGCCTTAATTTCTAAAATGTCACTTTGCGCATGTCATTTTTTTGCTTAAAGACTTGAATGATGCTCAATTGTATATAAAGACTAGAAATTTTATTATGGATGTGAGTGCTGCACAAAACTCAGGTGTTCTGTGTCTGCTAGGGCCAGATCTTATTTAGTTTTCTATGTACAAATTCATATAAGGTTCATGTGGGAAATAAAAGCATACTTAACCATGATCCATAGTAAGTACACTGATATATCCATTCATAAATTCATTAAGGGTATATATCTAATATCAAATCAATCTCAGTTGAAGATCAGCTGAATGGAGTTATGGATAGGCAGCAGCACTATAGCAAAATGGGATATAGATTCTAGACCAGTCATAGAGGGTGAGGGGGTGGCCTATAAAACAGGACAACAGGGAAGTGTCCAGGGAGTTAGAGATGCAGACAAGGGAGACTGAATAGATGGTAAGCAATTGAAGATCAATTTGAGAGTAGAAAGTCAGAATGTGGCTGAGTAGACACATTTGAAGTTTGGAAGATAATCAGCTAAGGAAACCCTAGTGAGAGAACCCGGAACTGTGTTCTCGGCAGATTAAGAGTGAGGAGCAGAGAGTTGGATGTCCATCACCTGGGATATGTTGGGCTAGTGGAAAGAAACAGAATAACAAATTTCATGTGATTAGTACTTCATTTGGGATATCAAGAAAGTCCTGGAAACTTGGATGAAAGCTAAGTACTCACCATTTGTGAAAAAAAAATGCAATTTATTTTTTCATACTGCTTCTTTTTTAACTAAGCAATTTTCTAAAATAAAAGCTCCAGGCTAGAAAATATTTCATAGAGTCTAAATATCTAAGTTTACTCTAAATGTCTCAGATTTTTACTAAAGTATTTTTAAATGTTCATCAATACATTGCCAGTCACATGAAATTGGTCATTTTTGTTTTGAGAAAGATGCATCTGAGTGAAAAGATATGTTTTGGTCATGTTCTTGAAGAATGTCAGTATATTTAGGGTAAAAGTCAGTTTTCAAATATGAAATTTTTTTCTTCCTTTATTTATTTATTTTTAAAAAACTATCACAAACCTACAAAACGGGGTATGTTAACATTTGTATATAAGATAGCAAGCTAACTGGACAACTGAGTATCTGTTAGGTGTCACATATGGTTATACTTGGGATATAGAGTGGTTTGAAGTAAAATGGACACCAAAGGAAGTATCACTAGTAGGCAGTGTGGTCTTGTTAGAGTAAGTATGGCCTTGTTGGAGGAAGTAGGCTACTATGGATGCAGGCTTTGAGGTCCCATATATGCTCAAGTCATGCTCAGTGTACCATACCACTTCCTGTAACCTTCTATTCAGGATGTAGCAAACACTATATCTGCCTACACGCTGGTATAACCTGCCATGATGATAATGGACTAAACCTCTGAACTGTGGTTTAGTCCAATGTCATCCAGTTAAATGTTTTTCCTTTATAGGAGTTGCTGAGGTCATGGTGTTTTGTCACAACAACAGCAACCCTATCTAAGACAGAGTATATTTGTGTGTAAAATTTGACCAAATTCCCAGGTACTGAGTGAATCCAGATATCCACAGTGACCAGATCAAGAGTGATATGGCGCTACACCTTTGTACTAAGTCTACTGTTTATGATAATTTTATCTTTTCCTGGATTTTGGCTTTCTCTCTTGGGAAGTGAATTTCTATATCTCCCTGTCTCTTCTCTGTTCTGACAGTTTAAATATTTATTGTGAGAGTAATAAGAATAGTGTGGTGGGAAATAGATAGTATGCCTAAATGTGTAGCTATGTTTCTGGGTTGGACACTTGAATGGTTCTTTCATTAGTGGGACTGTAAGAGACAGGAAGGGAAAGAGGCAGGAGGAAGCCTTGGCTCTTGTCAGAGAAGCATTGTACAGTGAACACAGAATGTCTGGCAGTATTTAATTGAGAAAAGGTGAATTACCTTTAATTGAGGACTCCAATGATGTGGTCTTTGCAGAGATAGCTTGAAGAACACATGACATTTCCGCATATGTCAAAGGAGAAAAAGATCTAATCATATTTGGTTCAAATCTGCTCTGTTTTGCAGGGCAGCATCTCAAGAACATTTGGCATCTGTTACCAAGGTCACTGAGTGTGGTGTCAGCAGAGCGGGGTGTGAGGAGATGCAAAGATGTTTGCATACTGAAAGAACTTCTCATTTTTGCTTAAAAAATGAGCCTTTTCTGTTGTTTGATTGCTGTTACTCATTTAATAAAATCCTCTTGCCACCTCTTTTCTCCACTCTCCCTCACACTAACCCTGTTCCAGCTTTCAGAATTTTATTGAGAAGAAGTCTCACTTTGTAGGCTGGACTAGCCTGGAATTTACTATGTAGCTCATGCTTATGCTTATTTCAAATTCATGGTAATTCCCCAGACCCAGGCTCCTACATACTGAGGTGTTATAGTATATACCTACCAGCCCTGCTTAAATAATTTAATTTTTTTTAATATTCTACTTCATTAGCTCAGAATAAATAAAATGTGGTCATCAAAACTATCCCTCATAGATGTATGGGATCTTATCCTTAAATATTGTGAAGATGTGCTTCACAAAACCTCTGTGTATGCTTTTGGAGGTTTTTTTTAATAACTGTTTATAATAAAAGATTTCTTCAGTTTGAATTTTCAATTTACATGTACCATCCTCAATGCACTTTCCACCTAGTCAGACTTTTCCCCCAATGATAATATTAAAAATCCCTCCTACTTGCTTATACCAGACTGTCTCATTTGATCCTTGTAATAGCTTTTGGCCACCAGCCTGCACAATGGTTTATAGTCCTGGCTTGATTTATGCCTTACACACCTCTCCCCTTGCCAATCCTACCTTGGTCACTTGAAATATGGTTATTGGCTTTAGCAATTTAGCCAGACCCACTTGTCTCTGTCCTTGAGAACAGAGTAGCCCTAAGCAAAATATTTAACTCTTTGGTTCTCTTTTTGATTTTACAGAAAATGGAGATTATGTTGTTAACTTTTGGTTATTATAAAATTAAATAAAATTAATTTCCATTGTTTCTACCTTCTGTGTGCCAAAGTTAGCACTTCATAAAATATATATTGTGCAATTACCATATTATTATTTGTATTGCTTCCATTGTTCAGGCTCTGAAAATACTCAGAATTAATCACTTAGTTGAACATTTCGACATTCATTTGCCTAACTCATGCAATCATGTTCTATAGTAGCACATCCCTGGATTTATTGTATGTCACTGGTTCTCAACCATAGCTAACCCAAATCCAGGTGGATATTTTACAATACCTGAAGAAAGCATCTTACAACTTAGGATAGATACCACTGGCATCTAGTGGGTAGAGGCCATGAATTCTACAAGGTATCTTCTAATAAACATGATATGCTCCCAAAACGAAATTATTTTACCCCAAGTGTCAATCATGACAATGCTGAGAAATGCTAATATGTTGTATTGCATTTTATGTAGTTTACACAATTCATTCTTGTAGATGGACATAATATATTGCACTCTAAGAGTCTAGAGTGTAGTAAGCAGTCAACCAACATTCTCGCTGTCTGTGATTGTTATTAATACTGCTTTGATGTAGCATTGTCTTTGCCATCATCTCTACTTGCCTTCTTTTCTGTGGGGGCTGGCCTAGACTCCTATTTAATGGGAATAATTATCCCACCTCTTTTCAAAATTTTATTTTATTGATTTAGTGTTTGGTACTTGCTATTTTAGGATCAAACATACACACACACACACACACACACACACACACAAACACTCTCACAAATGAACACACTTTGTCTTTGTTAGCAAGTTGACAGTTTTCTGAGACAAGCAATTGTGTTTATTTTCTTTTGTATCTCCCCACATACTGGTACAGTGACTGCTCATTTTCGCTACATCTGAGAAGCTGACAAATCTCATAAAGAAAGGTGGAAAGGGAATATTAAATTTGTTTTATAACTGAAGAAACAAAGTCCTCAAGTTATTTAAGGCCCAGTAAGTTGTAAATGGTGGAGTTTGTACTAGCTCTCATCCCAGAGTTCGGCTGTAGTTTGTCTACTATTCATATAAAAACCTACATCATAACTGCTGCTGATTTCTGTACAGAAAGGGCTCCTAGTGATTCTTTGATCTTAAGAACAAAAGCTGTTAAAGAAATAAGTTCCAATATGTATCAAGATCAGAGATGCCTGGACTAGGTAGAGGATTCTTAGACACAGGCACCTTCAGCAATAAGAATGCCGAAGATCCCAGGTCACTACAAACAACCCAGGCACCTGAACTTGAATTAGTTGATTGGATATCATTGGAAAGGCTAAGGTGTCTCTTTGTTACTAACTTTTCTACTCTGTTAACTAGAGGCATAAGGATGATGCTGATAACATATAAGATTTGTGCGTAAATGCAATTAAAGCCTGTCATTCACAATAGGATATTCTATATAATCCTATGAATGCTGCATTAACCACTCAAATCAGTATTCCTAAGATGAACAAAGAGTTATAGACCTGTACCTGGTCAATAGTTTTTACTAAAAACATCTTTATAATTAATTAATTATCTTTTTTCATGTGTGTTTTTGCTTAAAGATGTGTTTTGAGATTTGATCTATATGACCAATTCATTCATTTTAAATTCACAGCAAGCAGCATTATGGAGACATGGCTCATCATTTATGGCTGTTCTTTCGGAGGACCTGAGTTCGATTCCCAGCATCCACATGGCAGCTAACAACTGTCTGTAATTCCAAGAACTGACACCTTTACACAGTTATGCATGCAGGCAAAACACAAATTCATATAAAATAAAAATAAAATATCAAAAAAATCAGATACTAGCAATTCTTATCTAGTACTGGTATTTTCTTTGTGGCGCACATTGCAGATTGCACATTGACGGAACACTATGCATGAGGGACATTTAAAACAGGTGCACCACTACCAATAAACAGAAACTGTGAGGAGTGAGGCATGAAATTCATTACCAAAAATGACAGCTGTTTGCAGAATGAGTATAAAACAGGAAGCTGGAGTGTAGACTTTTTGGATATTACCTTAAAATCCATGCACCAACTTCCTAAAATTATTTACTGCTTTTCATATTTGTCAATGACAAATGTAATGATTTCAATATAGTAGCTACAAATAAATCTTAGTAAGTAGACAAATTTGCAAATTAGAATAATGAACACCATCTATGTAAATTCTAAAATATTTGACAGACAATAAGACTAGGATGATAGGTAATTCAAATGAAGTGATAACATGGCCAATGAATGCATTATAAGATGTTAAATATCAATAATCACCAGGGAAATAAAAACCAATATGCATCACTGTTAGGCATCCACAGGAATAGTCAAGCTGAAAAACAAAAACAAAAACATCTCATGATACCTTTAGCTAGTGTGTGAAGCCAGAGGGACTCTGGGCATTGCTGGAAGAAAAATAGACACAATTTGGGAGCCTATTTGACATGCTATATTAAATCTGAACATCTGCAATGTCTTTCCGTGTAGAAGTGTAGGGAAATTGTGGTCACTTGAATAAAAATGGCCCCCAGAAGCTCAGACATTTTTATGCTTAATTATCAGACAGTTGTACTATTTGAAAAGAATTAGTGGTGTGGTTTGTTGGAGTAGATGCTGCTTTGTTGGAGGAAGTCTATCACTAAGGGTGAGTTTTTGGATTGAAAACCCATACAAGGTTCTCTCTCTCTCTCTCTCTCTCTCTCTCTCTCTCTCTCTCTCTCTCTCTCTCTGCCTCTCTGTTTATTCTTCAGGATGAATCTCTTAGCTATTTCTCCAATATCATGCCGCCTGCTTTCATGCTACCTGCCATGTTGATAATGGTTTAAGCCAATTATAAGTGACCCACGCCCCCATTGTGTTCCTTTATAAGAGTTCCTTTGTTTGTGGTGTCTCTTCACAGCAATAAAACTGTGACTAAGTCAAGATAAATAACTATGTACTAATGTGGTGGTTTGAATGACTTCCATAAGCTCATATATTTGAATGCTTAGTCCACAGATGGTGGCATTATTTGAGAAAGATTATGAGGGGTGGCATTGTTGGAGTAAGTGTGTCACTAATGGCTGCCTTTAAGGCTTCAAAAGACTCATGTCATTCTCATTTTCAGCCTTTCTCTCTCTTCTCTCCTTCCTCCCTCCGTCTTCCTCTCCCTCCCTCTTTCTTTTTCTCCCTCCTTTTCTCTCTCTCTCTCTCTCTCTCTCTCTCTCTCTCTCTCTCTCTCTCTCTCTCTCTCAATTTCTAATGAAGATAAGGGAGTAATCTTTTACCTGTTCCTTCCACCATGCCTTTGCAATGGTCCCATCATGACACTCTGAAACCATAAATTCCAGAATAAATGCAATTTTTAATGAGTTTCCTTGGTCATGGTGTTTCACCACAAAAATTAAAAATTGTAACTCATATAACTAAAGAGAAGAAAGTTTTAGTGAAATGTACAATGGGCTTTGGGCAATTAAGGAAATTTAACAATAAAGGTGACCTGGTAAACATCATTTTGAGTTAGACATCAGTAATTCAAAAAAATGTGTGTTTCCTGTGAAATCCCACCACTATAAATTCTCTAAACAGAAAATAAAAGTGAAGGAACATTTTTTCACCTTTAAGTCTCTGAAAGAATTAACAACTAGAGAATATAAGCACCTCTAAAAACTAAATAGCAAAACACTTTTAAACACAATCAAAATGTTGGTTATAGAGATGAGCAGATAGTTTTTAAAAAGAAGATATACAGGGGCTTGGAATGCCACAGAGTCTATAAAATACTTACTGTTTAAGCCTGAAGGACAGAGTGCCAGTTCTCAGAACTCATCTAAAGCCAGAGGCAGAGTATTTGATAAAAGGGAAGTTGGACATGAGAGAATCTCCAGAGTCTGAAGGCAAGCAAACTCATCATACACAGAGACACACAACACGGAAAATCTGTCTCAAGCACAAACAAACACAATTCAACCCTGAAGATTGTCCTGTGACTTCTATATGTTCACAATGGCAGAGAATGGAATCCAAATAACACACACACACTCATACACATACACACTAATTATTTACACACAGAGACAATAGATAACAAAAGCAAGAAATAAGAACTAACTCAGCAGCAGAGAGAATATACTGCTCTCATAAAGGACCTTAGTTTAGTTTCTAGCACCATGCCCTGTAGCTCATATCCATCTGAAACTCCAGTGCCAGGGTTATCTTGTATTTTCCGGCTTCCATGGGTACATGCATTCACATACACAGGCTTGAACCCTGACACAAAAGAATGAATATAATTAACAATAAACTAAATCTTTATGTATTTATATATTAAAATTCAATGTACATTTTATAATATCATGTAAAAAGTCTAATATATAACTACATAAAATATGTGAATAGGAGTGATCTCTTCATTTAAAATATTTGATCAGCGAAAGGAAAAATACATATGTTTAATAAATAATTTTAAAAGTTTTCAATATCCTGAATGCAAATAAATGTATCTTTATACATTTAAAATAGCTCTTATCAAGGAAAACAATGAGAATAAATTCCAGAATTTGTAAGGTGAAAGTAGAACTCTTATTCAGTGATAGTGAGACTGCTAGCTGATGTAGCCACCATGGAAATAGCTGGATGTTACTGAAAAAGCTAAAAGTAGAATAACCATGTGACCCAGCTCTGCCATCTGGGCATATATCCAAAGGACTTTTTTCCTTTTTCCTTCTTTCCTTCCTTCCTTCCTCCCTCCCTCCCTCCCTCCCTCTCTTCATCCCTTCCTTTCCCTCCCTGTTTCTGTCCCTCCTGCCCAACCTTTCTTCTTCCTTTCATTTTTCACAACTCCCTTCCTTTGATTTTTAGATAGATTGGTTACTAGAAGATCAGTCTGGCCAGGCATGTACACAGTAATTATCTTCCTCTGTTTACTCTGTACTGGGACTACTCACAAGCACTACAATAGCTTGTACATTAATGTTTCTAACAGATGATTTTGTGATAAAGTATCACATACAGTCAGGGCTGGAAGTTTAAAGAAGCAACATTTGATATGTTGTCTTCCACATAGCATAAACTTAAACAAATGGTTTTCTTTATTGATTTTTGATCATTAACTTCTACAGATGAAGATGGAGGGTTCAGAGGAAGAAAATGTCTTAAGTAGAAGGAAGTTATTTTGTATGATTATCTCAATTCATACCAATAATTACCTAAGAGGACATTTCACTATCCTCAGCTTACCCACAAACAAACTATGCCTTAGATTCTGAAGTTACTTTCTCAAAGATACTTAGCCAAGAAATGTTGGGGCTGCTCAATGGATCTTGTGAGGGGCTGGCAGAGTTAGTTCTAAAAGTACTGCAATAAGAATAAAAAAGGTACAGAGGTAAGTCTTGCCATAACAGGGAACAGACTTTTTTTTAATGTATTGTATGTGTGGCTATTAATGCATGCTCACTTTTCCACTCAGCACATCTCACCTTCTAAATGTCTATGAGAATTTGTATGTATTCCTATTCTTCTTTCTAAATGGAATATATTAGAAGGGGACTGATGTACACAAAATTTACAGGTTATGTGATCTTTTGATATAAAATATATATATATGTAGTCATTTCTGTCCCCATATAATATTTATTCTAGACACTAATGAGTCTTATCAAGTTTAGACTTCTTTGACTATGCAAAGGCACATTAGGCTGATATATTCTACCACAGAGGCAGTGCTGTTCACTGGATATGGAGATCCTTAGAGGCATGGAACTTTTCATTATTTAGAGGTAATTAACACCACTTGCCCTCTTTCCTCAACCAGATCAATCATTCCTCAAGTAGATCTGGTTGTTTACTTATACAATTCTAGATGAAACACAGATGTGACAAAAAGGAAACATGATTATGTAATCTCCCCTTCCCTGGGACGCTCCTAAACAGATGAAGGGATCCTGATCATCCACAGGGATATAGAAAACAAACTAGACTTCATGTGAAAAAAAATATCAACTGCAACCATTTTTCTAACATCCTAACTTTGATCAAATATCACAGCTTTGCTCTAAGCAATTTTCTTCCTAATCATTTACTCACATGTGCTGGTGAAAGGTACATTATTCGAGCATGTTTTTAAATTCATAGACATTCACTCCAAACACTCTGGTCTTGTAAGAACAGTCCAATCTCACTGATGCCTGCAGGCAGTTGCTAAACTGTTGGTTGCCTTGTGCTTTAGAGAGGGCTGAAGTATCCTTTTGGGCAAGAGCTGGAAGTTCTTAAATTAAAAGGACACAGAGAGAGAGAGGGGGAACAAAAAGCAAGGATGTCAAAGGACAAAAGGAAAGGATCAGGATTTAAGGGATCCTTGTATGTCTTTGCTCACATATTTCATTTTAAAGTGGTGTGATCATCTGATTTGGGGTAAGAGGAATCAGAAGACTTGAGAAAGCTTATAAATAAAGACAGAAGGCAAAGTTCAAATCATCAGCTATAGATCCAGAGACACTTAAGATTTGTGACATGCTTTGTCTTTCATTTGCAGACTCTTCTTAAACTTGCTAGTTCTTCAGTTTTCTTACCTATAAAATGAGAGATAAAGTTTCTACTCTTTAAAGGCTTTTGTCCAACTCATGTCATGTATAAGCCAGCATATCGCTCGACCTCCATTAAAAGATGACAATTAACATGCTTTTACTCCAGATATTGGATGTAGAAGTACTCAAAGCAGATAGGAAACACACCTAGTGCTTGTGGTGTCTCCAATGTCAGTGAGATTCTTTCTTATCTGTGTCCTACAACAAAGCAAGATGATTGTGAATTCAAGTGTGATTTCCGCTTCTTATTTACTCCAGTCACAGAAGTAGAATGTCTGAGGTCACTGCAAGTCCTTTATATCTTCTCTGTCCCCTGCATTTAATTTTTTACTTAATCCTACTACTTTCAATGTCAAAATATTTTCTAACACAAAACTCCTCTAATATCTTTCCTCACTTTTCTTGCCATAATTATACCTATATCACACTACTGAGTGTCTTCTTAACAATTTCTCTGATCTTCTTCCATTTTAAATCATCTTTTTTTTTTAATGCTATCAGATAAAGTTCCTTTTATTGGGCAACATTTTTCACAGTAATGACATACCAAGTACCTTTTATATCAAATCTTCAAAAATATTTTTTATATTATGAATAAAGTAACATTTTCTATCCGAATATAT
Source organism: Sigmodon hispidus (assembly GCA_004025045.1). Taxonomy (NCBI): domain Eukaryota; kingdom Metazoa; phylum Chordata; class Mammalia; order Rodentia; family Cricetidae; genus Sigmodon; species Sigmodon hispidus. The sequence goes on from PVIH01000301.1 coordinate 330,668, forward strand.
CCTTGTTCAAGGTCTCTTACCCCTCCCACCCACTCCAGTCACTCTCTCTTCTCCACATCTCCCCATCTCTTCCCCAGCAAGGGAAGGAGGTCCCTAGGTCCCAATATGGCTTAGTTCAGCATCCACTTATGGCAGATTTAGTTTCCTCACCCCAACATCAAGACTGAGTCAGTTTTTCCTCTAGAGGGAGTGTCATTCAAGGTGCCGGTGCAAGGTGTTTCAGATCCCAACCTGTTCAGTGGCTGTGGTTTGTAGCTTGGAAATGCTTTGCTTTTTACTTTTTTGTTTAGATTCCACTAATGAGTGAGTACATCCCTTCTTATCTTTCTGGGTTTGTGATACCTTGCTCAGGAGGATATTCTCCAAATTCATCAATTTGCCTGCAAATTTTAGAATATCATTTCAAAGAAGTCATTTTTAAATATATTTCTACCACTAATCAAATGTGGTTTTCCTGTATCATATACTAAAGTGGGTCTTATTATTTCTATGTTATTGTTTGCTTGTTTAGTTTCTTCATTTATTTTATCTTTAACTTTTTTTTTTTTTTTTAAATTTATTTATTATGCATACAGTTTTACAGAAGAGGGCGCCAGACCTCATCATAGATGGTTGTGAGCCACCATGTGGTTTTGCTGGGAATTGAACTCAGGACCTCTGGAAGAACAGTCAGTGCTCTTAACCTCTGAGCCATCTCTCCAGTCCCTTATCTTTAACTTTTATTGACTCTCTGTGGATTTCATATCATGCATTCCAGTCCCACTTATCTTTCTGTCCTTTTTCTTCTGCTCTCTGCCTTTGCAACCTCTTCCCCAAATCAAAAGCAAATTTAACAAAAAATCCAAAAATCAAACCAACCAAACAAACAAATAAAACAGAGACGAATCTTGTTCGGAAAGCTCTAGTGTGGTCCTTTAAGTCACAGTTTGCCTTTTGGTCCATTCATCTTTACTGACAAGTGATTATTGCCACATGTCATTCATGCTGCTCAAGGCCTCTGTTTTTTGTTCCACCACTGATAATGGACTGTTAACTGGGAATTTTTGGGTTATCCTATTGTCCTTTGTCCTGGAGATCCTGATGTTTTAGATCTGTAGATTAATTCCCTTCACATGTGCCAACAGTTTGTAGATGAGTAGAATGTTGGTATGGACCAATTCATTGTTCTGGGTCTTGTCCAGGGTGACAGCTGGGTTGGTCAGCCCACCAGCTTTCCATCATCATCACTATCCCAGATAGCTCTTTATCACTGCCTCTGCTAGCTTACCCAGTGTAGTCTGCAGCAGGAAGCAGGGCTATTTCTTCTGCCAATTCCTCAGATCTGGGTCACCCACATTCACATCACCAGGGCTCTAGTGTGCTGTCCTGCTTGTGGGGAGAAGTGGGCCATGTTTCCAAAGTGCAGGGGCAAGCTCTCACCTGAGGGGCTAGGCCAGCTCTCCTGATGCAATATTTAGCAAGGAGCAGTGTTGTATGAAATTTCTGACCCATCCGGCCAAAGCTCAGGACCTGAAAACCAGTAGTCTCACAGAAATACACAGAGGCTTATATTAATTACAGTATGCTGTTAGGTCTATCGCTCAAGCTTATTGCTAGTTAGTTGTCACATTTCAACTCAACCAATTTCTATAAATCTGTATTGCCACATGGCTCATGGCTTACATATCCTCCATTACCTATCATTTTTTGGGTCACTAGATTGTGTCTTTTCTGACTCTACCCTCCTTCCCCTTTATCTCTGCTTTTATTTCCCTGCTTGCTTCTAAGCTGCCCTGACATAGGTCAAAACAATTCGTTTATTATCCAATATTATTCACAGCATACACAAAGACATCCCAAATCAGGGCAGGGCCAGCTATCCTAGGATCAGTAAAAGGCAGGGCAGGTTCAACACAGCATGTTCCCAATGACCCCCTTCTGCTAACATGGACTATGGAGATTATTACAGGGCTAGCTACAATAGGACCATGAATCCAGTCATGGTACTTGGCAGATGCTTGGGCCTGGTTGTCACCAAGGGCCCAATAGCAACAGGCCCACCCAGATCAGTATCACCTCAGAAACAACATGGCTCTCAGGCACCAACATGTTCTCAGGTGACTGAATATACCCTGGGCATCTGAAGAGCCCTTGAAGGTAACAGAAGCCATGGATACCACACTAGACTCTGCCTGCTTTAGGGTCACATAGCCAAACAGTACCTTAGTCAGTGGCCTTGGCCCAGAAAACACCCCGGCCCTGAGGGACAGTGCAGCCCACTCAGACCAGCATGTCCCTAGTAGCAACATGGCTTTCAGATACTCTCAAGGCCACAGAGTGCAACCCAGACCTCAGTCATCTATGTGATCTTTGGCAGCAACATAGTCCAATGGTATCAGTACAGACCCTGGTAGGGATGACAGCTGACACCGCTAGTAACACAAATTGGCCTGACCCCAGTGGTGGCACAGCCCTTGGACACCAACATAATCACAGACCCTGAAGATTCATGTGACCTCTGTTGGAAACCTGGGCCACAGACATCAACTCAGGCCCAGGCCAATGCAGGACCATGGACTCAGACATGGTCCCCAGCAGCATCCCAGGGCAGGATGTCACTATGGCCTCAGGTAGCCTTGCACACCACCTAGATTGACACGGCCTCCCTGCCACTGGCAGCATAGCCCTCTGATACCAACTTGACCCTAGGGAGCAGCTTAGACCACAGACCTGAAAGGACTCCAGTGGCAACAGAAGCCATAGACATCAATACAGGGCCCCTCTGCTGTGCCAGGAAACTAGACCAAAACCTGGTCCTTGGCCATAACCCAGGACTGGACATCACCCTGAACTCAGGTACTCAGTAGGCCATTCATGTCAGTTTCTCACTATCCTCACCTCTCCAGATCATCCCCTCTATCCAGCCCATGAACCATTCCACTTTTCATCTCTTCCATGTCCCCACCCTGTAGTCTTACACCACAATGGTGCCAACTATCCTACTCCAGGACTCTGGTTGGGTTACAGGTTACACTTGATTGAGCCCTGCCTGCCCCAGCCACAAGGCCTAGAGAATCATGTGAACTTGGTGTGATGGTGGCTAATTACCTTGGTGTCAGAAGCCTAGGGTGACTTCTGATTGATTATATCCTCTAGAACAAGAATTCTTACAGAGAGTCATCTGTGTCCTCTGTCCATTCATTACTGTTTGCTTTTAAGGTCATGAATATCCACATTGTGGCTTGAGCCTCTCTTTAGACTCAACTGAGGTGGCTCAGTTTCAAGTAGGACATTTTTGCTATTGCAACTTTGAAAGGACATATTCCTGTCAATTTTACATAGAAGTCAATGATATTGTTTAGCATACTGCAATGCACAGGGTAAAGGCTGACAGCATAGAACAGCTCAACTCAAATGTTAATATTGACAAGGTTAAGAAAATTTACTTTATAGCTGAGATAAGTCATGAAGAAGAACCTCAGGGTGACAGTTGGAAACAATGAAAACTGAGAGTTCAGTTGCTAGTTTTAGTTCATAGATGAGAGGCTGGGCAAAAGCAAGATGGATGGTAAGCCAGCATGAGAGGTTTTACATCATTTGCTGCACATGTAGGAAATGAGCATGAATGATAAAGAAATTGGAACATACTGGACACCTGAGTATCAAATAACCTTTAGGAGAAATAGGCAATTGAGCTGAGGCGATCAAGTTCTTTTTTTCAAGCTGGAGAGATGGGAAAGAGAAGAAAGAGTGTATCATTCCTAAGACACCTCCACTCCTACGGAGTGCATATTACACAAAGGTTAATTGTCTCTCCCAGAGGTAGGACCAGAGGTTCATATTAAGTAAATGAAAAAAATAACTTAAAATCATTTCTAGAACTGTACATTTTATGACATCAAAATATAAGATCAAATTAATTTAAAAAACTGAAATTCAAAGGAACACTGATAATAATACTAGCAATTATAATAACGCTTTAAATTATTATTTAAACCTTTAACCTGAAGAACTGTCTGAAATGGAGGAATTAAAATTAAGTTTCTATAGCAATATAAGCAATCATGAGATGGGGACTGTAGTGGTGCTATTTCCAGATGCAAGATGACTCTCTAAAGTTGCAAATGCAGGTTGAAAGTTTTTATAATTTATCTTTTTTGTTTCTTTTTGCAACAAGACACTAAGTGTGAGATGATTTGAAAGCGGAAATTAATAAGATTTATGCAATGAAGATACCAATGCACACCTACCCAATGCAAGAATAAACTGAGCTGAATCTCTTACAATGTTGTGGATGATCTGTACTCATATTCATACTTCTGTGGGTGACATGTATAATTAATCATTAACATTATTATTAATATCTCTTAACAGAGAAGATGGATAATTGTGCGTCTAAATGTGCCCTACTCCAGCTGTTAACTAATTAAAAAGCTAGGATCCACAGTCAGACAGTAATATTAATGGATTTGCAATTTGTTTGGATATTAGTTTTGAAAGAAATCTCAAAATAACTATGTTTTGCCATGAGAAATACCTGTTACATATATCCATTTCAGCACCAAGTTCCTGACTCCCCAGGTGAAATGAATGTGTTGCACATTAACATATTTATTTTTTCTCAGGTTGTCAATAAAAATCATAGCAGGAGTTTCACCTTTGCAGACGACGAGAAGCAAAGATACAACTGTAAATTATGGGGTGGATTGAGAAATCTTTTTAAAATGATAGAAGATTGGACTTTAATAAGTCAGCACTTTAGGTTCAAAGTGGAGGGCTTGCAGAAGGGAAAAAAAGAATTAAAATTTAAATGTGTGGAGTTACCTGCTCTTGTTTCTATAAGATGTTTTCTAAATGACCTTGGCTTTCTTTTTGATTTCTTTTTTCCTTTTTTTATTATGAATAAAGTCTCATTTTTTATCCATGTATCCCCTTGTTCAAACTCCCTTCCCCCTGTCAACCATCCTGTAACTCTCTCTTCTTCCCATCTCCTTATCTCCTTCCCAGCAAGGGCAGGAGGTCCTAAGGTCTCAAGGTGGCTTAGTTCAGCATATACTCTAGGCAAATCTACTTTCCTCAGCACAATATCAAGACTGAGTCAGATGTTCCTCTAGAGGGAATGGGTTCTAAGGTACCAGTTCAAGGTGTTTCAGATCACAAGCTGTTCAGAGATTGTGATTTGCAGATTGGGTATGCTATGGTTTTTGTTTAAAGTCCACTAATGAGGAAGTACATCTCCTGCTTATCTTTCTGGGTTTGTGATACCTCGCTCAGGAGGATGTTCTCCAAATCCATCCATTTGCCTGCAAATTTTAGGATATCATTTTTTTTCTTACTGCTGAGTAGTTCTCCATGGTGTAGATGTACCACAGTTTGTTAATCCATTCTTCAGTTGAGGGGCATCTAGATTGTTTCCAGGTTCTTGTTATTATGAATAATGCTGCTATGAACATGGGTGAGCTAATGCCTTTGGAGTATGAATGTGCATCTTTAGGGTATGCACCCACAAGTGGTAATGTTGTATGTTTGGGGTGATAGATTCCCAGTTTTCTGAGAAACAGCCATACTGCATTCCAGAGTGGCTGAACAAGCACACTCCCATCAACAATGAAGGAGTGTTCCCCTTGCTTTGCAACCTCTCCATCATAGGCTGTCACCTGAGTCTTTTATCTTAGCCAATCTAACAAGTATAAGGTGGTAGTTCAAAGTTGTTTTGATTTGCATTTCTCTCATGGCTAAAGATGATGAGCACTTTTTCAAGTGCCTTTCAGCCATTTGTAATTCTTCTGCTGAGGATTCCCTTTATAGTTCTGAACTCATTTTTTGACTAGGTTATTCATGGTTTTGGGCTCTAGATTCTTGATTTCTCTATATATTTTGGAGATCAGTTCTCTGTCACTTGCAGGGTTGGTGAAAATCTTTTTCCATTTTGTAGGCTATTGTTTTGTCCTATTGACAGTGTCCTTGGCTTTACAGAAGCTTCTTAGTTTCAAGAGGTCCTACTTATTGATTCTTGTCTTTAGTGTCTGTACTACTGATGTTATATTTAGGAAGTTGTCACCTGTAGCAATGAGTTGGAGGGTATTTCCCACTTCGCTTTCTATCACTTTCAGTGTGGTTGGCTTTATGTTGAGGTCTTCGATCTATTTGGTTTTGAATTTTGTACAGGATGATAGCCTTGGATCTATTTGCATTTTTCTACATACTACCAACCAGCTATACAAACATCATGTGTTAAAGATACTGTCTTTTTTCCATTGAATTTTTTGGGCCTGTTTCTCAAAAATCAGATGTTCATAGATTTGAGTTAATGCCTGGATCCTCAAATCGATTCCATTGATCCACAAGTCTGTTTTTATGCCAGTACTAGGCTGTTTTTATTATTGTAGCTCTATAGTATAACTTGAAGCCAGGGATGGTGATGCTTCCTAGGGTTCTTCTGTTGAGCAAAATTGTTTTGGCAATTCTGGCTTTCCTGTTATTCTAAATGAAATTGAGTACTGTTCTGTCCAGTTCTGTAAAAAATTGTGTTGGGATTTTATGGGAATTGCATTGAATCTGTGGATCACTTTTGGTAGAATTGCCATTTTTACTATCTTGATCCTACCTATCCAGGAACATGGGAGATCTTTCCATTTTCTGATGTCCTCTTCAATTTCTTTCTTCAGGTATTTAAAGTTTTTGTCAAATACATCTGTGATTTCTTTGGTGATAGTTACTCCAAAGTATTTAGTGCTATTTGCAGCTATTATAATGGGTGATGTTTTTCTTTTTTCTTTTTCAGCCCTTTTATCTTTAGTGTATAAAAGGGATACTTATTTTTTTGAGTTAATTCTGCATCCTGATACCTTTCTGAAGGTGTTTATTCATTGTAGAAGTTCTCTAGTAGAATTTTGTGGTCCCTTACGTATACAATTATATCATCTGCAAATAGAGATAGTTTCAACTTCTTCTTTTCCAATTTGTATCCCCTTAATCTCCTTTCATTCTCTTATTGCTTTAGCTAAAACTTTGAGAACTATATTGAATAGATAAGGGGAGAGAGGACATCCTTGTCAAGTTCCTTATTTTAATGAGATTGCTTTGAGTATTTTTCCATTAAGTTTCATGTTGGCTGTTGGCTTCTTGTAAATTGCATTTATTATATTTAGATATCTTACCTTATTCTTGATCTCTCCAGGTTTTTTATCTTAAAGGAGTGTTGGAATTTGTCAAAGGTTTTTCTTCATCTAAGGATATTATCATGTGGTTGTTTCCTTCAGTTTGTTTATATGATGGATGACATTTGTTGTAGAATGTTTTCCCGAGCCCGTTTAGGCCCAGAGGTTTGTACCCATCCCATGGCAGAGGTTTGGAACCTGGTCTGTGGCAGCTTTTGTCCCCCAAAGAAATGAATCAGACACTTATATTACTTCATACTCTTTGGCCCATGTCTTAAGCACATTACTAGCTGGCTCTTTCATCTTAAATCAACCAATTTCCATTAATCTACACACCATGTGGCTCGCAGCCCATAGCTCACCTGGATTCCTACATACTTCTTCTTGGGGGGACAGATGGAAACTGACTAACTCCACCCTCCTTCTGCTTGTCTCTTCCCTGATACTCCACCCACTTCTACAGTGCTCTTGATAGCACAAATCAGTTACTTTATTTACATCATACAGAGAACATTCCAGCACAGACGTTTACAGTTTTTCATATGTTGAAATAATGGTGAATTTCATGGATGAAGCCTATTTGATTGATAATGGTGGATGATTTTTTATATAATGTTGTACATGGTTTACTAAAATTTTGTTGACAATTTTCACATTAATATTCATGAGGGAAATTGGTCTGTAATTCTACTTCTTTCTTATGTGTTTAAGTGGCTTGGTTATTACGGTAATTTTGGCCTCATAAAGGGAATTTGGCAATATTACTTCAGCTTCCACCATGTTAAATAGTTTGAGGAGTAATGATAGTAATTCTTCTTTGAATGTCTGGTAGAATTCAGCACTGAAACCATCTGGACCTGGGCTTTTTTTACTTGGGAAGCTTTTAATGACAGCTTAAATTTCCTTTAAGGTTTTAGGTCTGTTTAGGTAATTAATCTGGTTTTCATTTAATTTTGGTAAATGGTACCTGACAAAAAAGCTGTCCATTTCTTCTAGGTTTTCCATTTTTGTAGAATATAGATTTTCAAAGTGTGATCTGATAATTCTCTGGATTTCCTGTGGGTCTGTTGTTATGTCCCCTTTTCATTTCTGATTTTGTTGATTTGGATACTCTCTCACTGCTTTTTTGTGAGTTTGGATATCTATTTTGTTGAGTTTCTCAAAGAAAAACTCATAGATTCTTTGTGCTGTTCTTTTTGTTTCAATTGTATTGATTTCAGCTCTAAGTTTGATTATTTCCTACTATCTACTCCTTCTAGGTGAGTATGCTTCTAATTGTTCTAAGGCTTTCAGCTGTGCTGTTAGTTCTCTCCTGTGGGATTTCTCCAGGCTTTTCATATAGGCATCTAGCACTATGAATTTTCCTCTCAAGACTGCTTCATTGTGTCTCACATGTTTTGATATGCTGTGGATTCATTTTCATTAAATTCTAGGAAGACTTTGATTTCTTTCTTAATTTCTTCCTTGTCCCAGCGGTGGTTCAGTAGAGTGATGTTTAGTTTCCATGAGTTGGTAGGCTTTCTGTGATTTTTAATGCTGCTAAACTCTAACTTTAGGCCCTAGTGGTCTGATATGATACAAGGGAATATTTTCATTTTTTGTATCTATTGATATTTGCTTTATGACTAATTATGGGATTAATTTTAGAGAAAGTTTCATGAGGACCTGAGAAATATGTACATTCCTTAGCATTTGTGTGGAAGATTTGTAAATATATATTAAATCCATTTGCATTATAACTTCTGTTAGAGTTCTTATTTCTCTGTTGAATCTCTGCCCAGTTGATCTATCCAAGGGTGAAAGTAGGTTATTGAAGTCTCCCACTATTAGGGTATGAGAGTTGATGTAGGATTTGAACTTTAGTAGTGTTTCTTTTACATATGTACGTACCCTTATATTAGGGGCATAAGTATTCAGTATTGAAATCTCCCCTTGACCTATTTTTCCTGCAATGAATAAGTGTTGTCCATCTTGATCCCTTTTAATTTATTTTAGTTTAAAATCTACTTTGTTAGATATTAGGATGGCAACCCCAGCTTGCTTCTTAGGGCCATATGATTGGAAAATTTTTTTCCAACCCTTTATTCTGAGCCTGTGTCTGACTTTGTGGTTGAAGTCTGTTTCTTGTATGAAGCAGAAAGATGGTTTCTGTTTTTGTATCCATTTTGTTAGAGTGTATCTTTTCATACATGAGTTGGGTCCATTGATATTAGGAGATTTTTCTGACCACTGATTGATATTTCCTGTTATTTTTGGTGGTAGCTTGTATGTATTTCCTTTCTCTGGACTTTTCTTCTGTGGGATTATTGATTGTTTGTGGTTCCATGGGAGTATCTGGGATCTTTAGGTTGGAGTTTTCCCTCTAATGTTTCTGGAGGGCTGGATTGGTAGATTAGATATTGTTTCAGTCTGACTTTGTCATGAAATATCTTGTGTACTCCATTTACAATGATTGATAATTTTGCTGAGTATAGTCGTCTAGGGTGGCAGCCATGTTCTTTTAGTGTCTGTATAACTTCTGACCAAGCCCTTCTTGCTTTCATTGGCTCCACTGGATAGTCAGGAGTTATTTTGATGTGTCTGCCTTTATAAGTAAGGTGGTCCTTTTTTTTTTAGCTCTTAAAATTATGTCTTTGTTCTGTATGTTTTGTGGCTTGATTATTATATGGAAAGTGGACTTTTTGGGGGAGTCATATCTATTTGATGTTGTATAAGCTTCTTGTATTTTTGTAGACATTTTCTTCTTTAAGTTAAGAAATTTTTTTCTTTGATTTTATTGAATACGTTATCTGTGCCTTTGAGCTGGTATTCTTCTCCTTCTTCTATTCCTATTATTCTCAGGTTAGGTCTTTTCATGGTGTCCCAGATTTCCTGAACATTTTGTGTTATGGCTTTTTTGGTTTTAGTGTTTTCTTTGACTCATATATCTATTTCAGCTACTGAGTCTTCCACTTTATGGATTTTCTCTTCCATCTCTTAGATTCTGTTGGTTATGCTTGTATCTGTGGTTCCAGTTTTTTTCTTCAGAGTTTCTATTTCCATCTTTGCCTCTTCTTGTGTATTTTTTATTGCTTCTATATCAGTTTTTAATTCCTCTAATGTTTCTTTCATTTTGTGGTTTACCTTCTTTGGTTTTCTTTCAAGGATTTTTTTTTCATCTCTTCCAATTTTTTGTTTGTATTTTATTCTATTTTTTAAGGGAATTTTTTATATCCTCCTTTAAGGCTTCTATAATCTTCATAAAGGGATTTTTGCTGTTGTTTCCTTTTGTTTCTTCTTCATTGCTCTGTTCATGTCTTGTAGTGGTAGAACCACTTGTTTCTTTTAGTGTTGCCTTGTTGTTCTTTAAATTGTTATATATGTTTTTGCACTGATATTTGCCCATGGCTACAGTGGTTAACAATTAGGCAGCTCCTAGTCAGTTGTGGCAAGAGGGCTTGTTTGTCTCTTGTCTCCTCTGTGCAAGAGGTCTGTTGATCTCTTACTCTGCTTTTGACAGGAATTTGAATTTCAAAGGCTCAGTCCTTCTCTGATGATGCAGTTTACCCTGGAGGTGGGGCCCTGCCATGCCAGGTCCCCTCTTTCAGGTGTCAGTGGAGGAGCTCCTCACAGCCAAATCCTAGCTTCTGTCTGGTAGGGAGAGTCTAAAATTAAACCCTCGGATTGACCCTGGTCCTGTAGAGGGACTCTCCTAATGGGTGTTCTAGGTGCTGGAATCTGCTTACCTCTGGAAGGGGTCTGAATTTCAAAGGCTTTAGACCCTCCATTACTGCAGTTTAAACCTAATACTTCACAGATGTTAGTCATACATTCTCTTGAATCCTTAACCCATGAAGATTTTTTTTTTAATTACACACACACACACACACACGTACACACACAGCACAACTATAGTTGATGAAAGCAGCAAAAGTCATAAAGCTATCACAGCTGCTTGACTAAGATACAGCAAAGCTGATCCACATGATTGTTGCCATGCCACCTTGGGTTTCCATGTCCCCATGTTGTATACTTGGTGGACTTTTAATATTTGTACAACTTGAGGATATTAGATTGATGAAAAATTCTTATGAACCATTTATTTCTCTCCTAGAAGTGTTGCTTCTAATCTTCCCTAGCAAAGTCTGGAACATAATCCTCCTGCTGCTTTTAAGAAATTATCCTTATCTCCCAAGATCTTCCTTATGCCTTGGAGCTTGACACACATTAGGAAGTTAGAGGTCCCTTTATGATGCTATGTGATATTCTTGAACCACCACTCCCTTATACAGGAATAAGATATTCAAAACAATTAAACTAAAAACTTCACCAAGGTTTGGTGGTCTAGAGGAGTTGTCCACAGCTTAGATGGCAAGCATTTTCTCGCTATACACTCAGGCAACTATATGGCACATACAACAACAAAGTTAGATTAGCTGAAGTTACCTCTGCCCTACACAGAGACTTATACTAACAGGCAAAGAATGATGTAAAAAAATGATAAAAGAATGAGATGTCAGGACCTCCCTTTCTCAAAAATGTTAGCACATGAAGAGCCACTGTGCCATCATATGACCAAGGAACAACAGGATGCCAGAATTAGGTATATAGACAAACTCTATAAAGATAGAAAATATTAACATTGTATTATACCTGTATTTGAATAATAACTGCATCAGCTTTGGCCTGTGGATTTTTTTTCTTGGACACTGTGACTATTAAGAGTTAATAATACACTCCTTGGGTCATGGCAATATGCCAAGGCTGGCTTGAAGATTTTTGTTTAATGTCTTGTGGTCACAAAAGCTACTTTCTTGAGACAAGTTTGTCATATGCGTCTCTATTCTTAAAAATTGGATTATAAAGTTAATGAGTAAAAATGATAAGTCTGTTTATTAATGATGTCAAAACCTGAGGACAAATGTTTGCAAATAATAACTGTTCTGTCATTGTTTATTAACGATGACTACAAGAAGAGCAAGAGGAAGTAAAACACATGTCAAAAACCAAAATAATATGATCTATGTTTTGGAAAACATTAATGTTTCCTGGCTTACTGAATTCTGTATAAATTAAGAAGCACTCGGGCTACTAGTCAGTCAGGATGCAAGATTCTGACCATCAACATGGCCTGACTCCATCCACTACCAGCTCCTTACATCTTTTTGGAGCTTGTCCACCACCAGGGATGGTTCCCACTGCGCACGCGCGCACACACACACACACACACACACACACACACACACACACATTTGCATGCTATAATATAAGTAACATATTTTTATTATAATTATATTAAAAATGTGAAAAAGCATTTTCCATTAAGTACTATGTGTTTTATACACAGTTTTTGAGTTTTATTTTATTCTCAGATATGTTTTACAAAATAAATATTATTATCTTTAATTTAAAGATACAAAGCTGTCAGCCATTCAACACATGGCATTTGAGTATTGTTTAGCTCAGGAATGCTTTGACTAGAGTCTAACACCAAATTTAAGCTTACTTAAAACACTATAAGTTGCTTACTGATATTCCTGTGTAATTATCCAGTGTGAATTTTGTAAAACATCATGTAGCTAAGAGAAGCCAAAAGACTGGACACCTGTAAAAGTTTAAAGGGCTTGCAAATGTCCCTATCTGGGGGAGCATGGATAAAGCTCTTGAATCAGGGTTCTGACTACACATCCATGGTAAAGTGTGGTGATATATTGTATAGTTAATAAAATCAGTCTGGAAGATCAGAGGACAGAGCCATCTCTTCAGCCTTTGTTTGTTTGTTTTTATTTTTGTTGTTTTATTTTTTCAAGATAGTGTTTTCCATGTAAGAGTCCTGGATGTCTTGGAACTTGTTTTGCAGACCAATATGTCCTCAAATCCACAGAGATCCTTCTGCCTCTGCCTCCCAAACGCTGGGACTAATAGCTTGATTCCTACTATATCAGCGATACCAAATTCCCAGACCAGGTGACTTTCAATAATCTTTGGACTTACAGTGTAAAGAATGTAATAAATAAATGTCACTTTGGATTTCATGATACTTTCAGAGATATAAGAAGAATTTCCTTTTTGGAAAAGCATCTTTCCTAAACACTCTAAGTATTGATATGTGGGCAGCTATAGAGTGTAATAGGGCTGTACTGATGAAGACCAATCTAATTCCATGGGGGAATAAAAAGAAACACAGAAAGTAACATTCAAAATAGAAAAAAGGCCATTAAAGCTGTTTTCTGTTATACTGTGGCAAGAGGAGACAATATAAAATTAATTTATCATTTTAAATGTGGCTATGTCCTTTTAAATACAATATGAAATGACTTATGACTTCAGCAACGCTTCTTGATTATTGTCTGTTGTTATTCATCATCACCATGGTAACAGCACTGTTGCCAGCTGTGTGCTTCATAGTGAGATAGAGGCAGTGCTGTTCACTGGGGACAAGAGGTAATACATGCAGGACTCCAGAATTGCAGGAGTTTTTTTTTTTTTGAGGGAAAAAATGAGATAATATGTTTCCCTCCATGGCTCAGCAAGCCACAGAGTGGGGTGGAATCCAGGGAGAACACCAGAACAGATGGTCTCAATGTCCTTGCTTCTCTGTGGAAACAAAATAAAATGAGATCACAAACACTCCCATCTGGAAGGTAATCCATTGGGCAGCAGACAGCATGGGGAAGGGGCAAACTGCATGTAAATTTCATTAACGCAATTTTGCATGGAGACTCCTCAAACACATGCACCCATCTTCTTAGCTGCCTCCTGAGCTCCTAGTTCATGAATGTTCTGAAGGTAATCTACAAATTAATCTACGCTTTACCTGCCGGTCACTGTGTTAATTGCATTACTGTCTTCCTTTTAATTGATTTTCTACCTACCTATTCACCTATCTTGACTATGAATACCCCTTAGCCTCTTATGCTTGCCTCCTTTCTATTGCCCTTCTTTCCTACCTAATTAGTGAGCTAATAAATTAGAAGGAAAGGGAAAAAGACATAGTTCATTTTGACCACCACTTACGGTAGATTGAATTCCGTAATGGTTTGGGGAACTCACCAAAGCTACCTAGAGAGTTCTTGATAGGATCTGTATTAAACTCAGGGCTCCAAATCCCCAATCCAGTCCTTCTTATATTACATACAGCATCACTACATCCAATTTCTCCCTTCCCTTCTTGGGCTAATTCTCTGGCACACTGAAGCACCGTCAAATCTCAAACCTCTAAGCCAATTATTATTTAGCGCAGAGTAATCTTTGTTTTCATGGGGTGATTCTCTGTAGAACTTAGTTTGCACCAGGGACAGTGAAGGGTTCATCCTCATGAGATACACTGAGGGAGGGGAGCAGAGAAAAGATGACTTAGTCATCTTTTCACTTTATTTAGAGTGAGCATTAAGGTCCCAGGACATTGAATGTCTTGAAATGAGTATATACAAAAGCACCAGGAGCATCAGAATATGATTAGTCTGCAGTGCTAAGCTCTGCATGGACTGCAGGCTGCTGGGGGAATAAGGGACATCATTTCCAAGTTTGCTGCAGAAGTATTTCACACAAATATCATTTGGTTAGCAAAGGTATTATTACATATGAGGTTACATTTGACTTCTCAGATATCTGACAAAACAACCATATTTGCTGTCTGGTGCTCATATATAGGCATCATGATCACTCATCAGGATACAGGAGTACTTCAAGTCTGCTGATGAGAAATTAGCTCCTGTATCTGCAGTAGGGCAGGGATGTCCATACAATAGTGACTGAATCCCTTTGCTCTCCTGTACTTCTACATCTTTGTGACCTGGTTATAAGACAGTTATATTTTAGCAACCTACAAATTCAGCCTACGAGAATGATAATTGCAGAGAAAGCTGCTAGCCTTTATTGTACCCTACTATATACCCAGGGATTTTAGAGTCACTTATCCCATTAATGCTTATACCCTGTAAAGTAGATAAATATTGATGTCATATATCATGGATTCAAAGACAAGAAAGAATTTACTTAACATTGTTACATACTAATTAAACAGCAATGATTTTAAATATTGTATGGTTTAGCTATTATCTTTGACACCTTAAAATGCCACACTCGCATTTATTTGATGATTATTTACTGGATACTCTATATTTCCAGCATATTAAAGACATGTAGATAAAGCTATGAAGAAAAGAGTTGCAGCCTCTATCCTCTGGTAGCGTGTAATCCATTTTTTGAATGTGGGAAATAGACAACAGAAAGCAATCTGAGTGAATATACATGCAACTTTAGACAGAGATCAATGTTCTAAATAAACAAACCAAAGTGGTCAGTGAAATGAAGCCACTTTAGATGGTTCCTCTGATCTTACAATATGTAAACTGAAATCTGAACCATAAGAATGAATTAGACATCAAATAGTTGAGGGAGGAGTTTGGCAATTAGGAAAAAATTAAGGCAGAATTTCAAGAAGGGTAAAAAGTTGATGTGTTTAAATAACAAGTTTACTGTAGATAAATAGGGAATAAGTCCTGATAGGCAAGGAATGCAGCAGCAAGTGGTATGATCAGAGGACACTGTGTGGATGCTGTTCTATTTTGAGAGGCAATTAAAAACATTTAAACTGAGCTGGAGGGATAGTTCTGTGAGTAATATATCTGCTACACAGTTGTGTGGATATGAGATTGCATAACCAGAACCCACAAGAAACCAGACGTAGTAGGGTAGTAGGGTAGCATGAAACTGTAATCTAAGCATTGCTACAGTGAGATAGAAGGAGATAAAATAATTTCTAAAAGCTTGTGGGCACCCAGCCTTCATACACGACTGGAAACACAAAAGGTTCTGCCACACAAAGTGAAAAGTTAGTACTAACAATTTAGATTTTCCTCTGATTTCCACATGTGTACCATGTCATGCATACATTTGCACTCTTTCACAGACATACCCAAACATTCACACACATCATACATTAAGAACATATGCACAATGTTTTAAAGTGATTTAAATCTGTAGAACTTAGGAAAGATATATAAATTTGGACTTTCTATGGACAGCTAGCTTCCAAATAATGACATGGAGATATTTTTATTAAATATGAAAGGCTGACCTTAGCATAGGCTTGTTTCAAACTTGCACTTAAAACTTATATTAGCCTCTTTATATTAATCTACATTCTGCCATATGACTCATTACCTCTCCTCAATACTATGTGTCCCATTTTCTTCATGTCTGAGTGAATAATCCCACCTCTTAGATTCTTCCCTACTCTCCTTTCTTCTCCCTTGTAGGAAGTCCAACCTCTCCTCCCCTGCCTAACTATTGACCATTCAGCTCTTTATCAAACTATTCAGAAGGTACCGTAGACAGATGAACTATAACAGAGACACATTTTTACAGTGTACAGAAAGTTTATACCACAATATACAGATATATATATACACTACATATATACATATATGTATATATATGTATATATACATATATATATATATATACTAGAGTAGGAATAAAAAATAATATTGATTTTTTTGAAGAACTGCTTGGGCAATAATATGAAACGTCTCTTCAGTATTAGAGTCCTTTTTTTTCCTATGCTTATTTTACAAATTAAGACATTCTAAATAGTATGTTTAACTCTTAGTCCTACTGATACTAATTTTACTATCTCTTTGAGGTTTTTCTTATTTTCTCAGTTCTGATATTTTGTGCCTTTTGCTCCAGAGTCCACAAATAAACAGTTAACACATATTTGTGGTTATTTTAGCCACACTGCTCAGTTATGTTTTGTTGGACAAAAGTAATTACAGCAACATATAAACAAATTTTTAATCTTCAAATAATTTTATCTTTTACACTGACTTTGATTTTCACATGGTATCAAAAAATTTTATTTTTCTTTGAAAATTTTTCTAACATGGCTTAGAGACCAAACAGAAACAGACATGAATTGCCTTTAAGCAATTATTTTTATAATTTTCTAATGATGGAATTAGAGTAACATATGAAACATTATCCACTTCTGGCACAATTAATCTATGTTCTGTTTTTATATTTTTTATATGGTGAGGGAAGTATAGAGGGTTTATTTCACAATAGCACACAGCTTCATTGCTATCTTCTTACTGTTACCTCAGACTAACACTAAAATGGTATAGCTGACATTGTCACTGCCCAATGGTTATATTTCCAGTCCTTATTTGCCTCATGGAGGTTTTCTGATTTCCAGAATCACCATTTATAGTTCTTCACTTGAAGTCTTTTTTCACATGGTATCTTTTACTTGTCTCATATAATATTACATTGGAAGCTCTATGGAATTAATAATTATAAGTAAATCTCTAGATCATGGCTGTCATAATATTGTGGATTAAAAACCCCAAAATCTTTCTTGATGGACAGTTTTGATATGTGTGTTCCACATTGTATGATATGTGTGCTTCATAGTTCCTCAAAAGGACATATGTCCACCTCAGTTGGTAACATGACTACTGCCTTTTATACCCAAGAGTCACTTCTTCAACTCTCCAATTATAACACTTTACTAGTATCCTTCTGAACTTGAATCCTTATTTTATAGTCTAATTTTAGTGGGATACAAACTAAGGAAGTGAGTATGTAGACCCTCTGTGTCAGCCAGTGTCTAGTGTCAGTCCCCTCTGAATCATGTGACAAGAAATTTGAAACTCCTATAAATGGTTAAAATATAACTTTATCTTCATTCTTCTGTGGTCACTGAGAGGAAGAAATTAATTTGGACTTATGTTATTTAACTGGGCAGAAATAGGGCATCCAAATGAAAATGTCTAAAGGTTCAGCTCAGGAAGAAAGCATTTTCTGATAATTCTTGTGATGAGATATATTAGTCTACTTTATCATGGGTCAGTTATTTGAATCCATGAGGATCAAATGAATTTTTTTTTAAATTCTAACTTGTACTATTAACATATCATACATGTGATTTCAGTTTTTTTTCAGATTCATCTACTATCAAACCTGATGGTCAAATATGAAATAATACAATACAACACTGGCAAAATTAAAAACAGAATCTTAGAATTTGAAAAAGCATAGGAAAACAAAAAAATAAAGACAAAAAAGCAAACAAAAAGAATGATTATTAAGCTGTAGAGACAAAGTTTAGGAAAGTCTACTGTGATGATACATTGCATATGTTAAAAAAAAAATAGTCTGAAATATCTAAGTACAGAGCCACCCAAAGAGCCAAGCCATGAAGATCAGGGAGTGGTGAACCATGCCTTTAATCTCATCACTCAGGAGACAGAGACCCTCTGAATCTCTCTGAATTCAAGGCTAAATAGAGCCAGATGGTATAGTAGCACCAACCTTTAATCCTAACAGTACAAAAGCTGATCCAGGCATTGAAATATCTGTGTGGGGGAAATAAAGATAAGGCAGGGGAAGTCAGAAGTTCTTCCCCTTTGCCTGTTTGTCCAGTCAAGTCAGTCTGAGGACTTGTGGAAAGTGGACCTACCCTGTTTAGCCTGAGGAGATGTTTGGCTGAGAATTGGCTGTGGTTTGTTCCCTGTCTCTCTGATATGTCAGCTTTTCCCCAATATCTAGCTCTGGATTTTTTTTTATAATACTTAATAGAATTTGTGTACTATGTGGTGCTCAACTTTTGAGACAAAAATTTACAAAAAAAATAACACTTGCAAGCTGGAGCTCCACATGGTCAGAGTCATTACTTGCCTGCCCAGCCCTGCCTTTTAGGCACTTCCTGCCATACTTGGTTATTTTTCCTACCATCACCTGAGTTAGATTTTCAAACAGTTGTTTTTCTCACTTTGTGGATTGTGTGTTTTATTTTGCCCCCCCCACAAGCTGCTACTGTACTACTTAGCTGCCTCATCTCACAGTCATTTGAACTGTCACTGAAAGCAAATTTGGTAAATCAGTCAGGATTTTTTTTTTTATGAGAAGTTAATTTACGTCACACAGAGTGAGTTTTTTTCTCCACATTAAAAAGCAGGAAATGGGGCTTGAGAGATGGCTCAGCAGTTTAAGAGCACTGTCTGTTCTTCCAGAGGACCTGAGTTCAATTCCCACCATCTACATGGCAGCTAACAACTGTCTATAATTCCAAAATCTGAAACCCTTACACAGTTATACATGAACACAAAACAACAATTCACATTAAAAAAGCAAGATACATTAAGATGGAAGTAATTTGGTTTTATTTCTGATACATTCAAAGTAAAAATATTAAAAGAATGAATAATTAATGTAGATTGGATAATTATAATACCTATTATAAATATTACTGACTTGATTATTTCTATTTTATAATTTAAAAAGTCAGTTAATATAAATGCCAAGACCTACCTATGTAAAAGAAACATTGCTAAAACTTAAACCCCACATCAAACACCACACTCTAATAGTGGGAGACTTCAATACCTCACTTTAATCCTTGAATAGGTCAACCAGATAGACACAAGAGAGAAATAAGGGATCTAACAGATGTTATGATACAAATGGACTTAATAGATATTTATAGAAGTTTCCATCAAAACACAAAGGAATATACATATTTCTAAGCACCACATGGAATTTTCTCTAAAACTGACCACATAGTTGGTCATGAAGCAAATTTCAATAGATAAAAAAAGAGGAATAACCACTTGTATCATATCAGACCGCCATTGTCTAGAGTTAGATTTCAACAACAACAAAAATCACAGAAAGTCTACAAACTCAAGGCACCTGAACATAGCTACATTGAACCACCATTGGGTCAAGGAAGAAGCTAAGAAAGAAATCAAAGACTTCCTAGAGTTTCATAAAAATTAGTCCACAATATACCTAAACATATGGGACACAATGAAATCAGTGTTCAGGGGAAAATTCATAACACTAGATACCCACATGAAAAAACAAGACAGCTCACACAAAAGACCTAACAGCACAGCACAGCTGAAGACTTTAGAACAATTAGAAGCAAATTCACCTAGAAGGAGTAGGTGTGAGGAAATAAACTTAGTGCTGAAATCAGTACAATAGAAACAAAAAGAACAACAAAACACTCAATAATTCAAAGTTAATTATTTGAGGTCAACAAGATAACAAACCCTCATCCAAACTAACCAAAAGGCAGAAAGACAGAGTGCAAATTAACAGAATCCGAAAGGAAAAAGGAGACATAACAACAGACATCCAGGAAATCCAGAGAATTATCAGGTCATACTTTGAAAATCTTTACTCTACAAAAATTGAAAACCTAAAAGAAATGGACATCTTTCTGGACAAGTACCAATTACCTAAGTTAATTTAAGAACAGATTAAAGACCTAAACAGACCTATAACCCCAAAGGAAATTGAAGCCGTTATTAAAAATATCCCAAATAAGAAAAGACCAGAACCAGATGGTTTGAGTGTAGAATCTACCAGACATTCAAAAAAGAACTACTATCAATATTTAACAAATTTTTTCATACAGTAGAAACTGAAGGAACACTGCCAAATGCTTTTTATGAGGCCAAAATCACCCTGATACACAAGCCACTCAAAGATGCAACAAAGAGAGAGAATTACAGACCAATCTCTCTCACAAACATTGATGCAAAAATACTCAATAAAATACTGGCAAACTGAATCCAACAATATTTTTAAAATGTCATCAACCATGATCAAGTAGGCCTCATCCCAGAAATGCAGGGATGGTTCAACATACCAAAAACCGAAAATGTCCTCCATCATATAAAAATACTGAAGGAAAAATATCAACATGATCATCTATTTAGATGCTGAAACAGTCTTTGACAAAATCCAACACTCCTTCAGGATAAAAGTCCTGGAGAGATCAGGAATACAGGGAAAATATCTAAATATAATAAAGGTTATTTACAAGAAACCATCAGACAACATCAAACTTATTGGAGAAAAACTCAAATCAATCACTCTAAAATAAGGAACTAGACAAGGATGTCCCCTCTCCCCTTAACTATTCAATATAGTTCTTGAAGTTTTAGGTAAAGCAATAAGAGAATGAAAGGAGATTAAGGGGACTATCAATTGGGAAAAGAAGAAATAAAACTATCTCTATTTGCAGATGATATGATTATATATATATATATATATATATATATATATATATATATATATGACCCACAAAATTCTACCAGGGAACTACTGCAGCTGATATACACCTACAGCAATGTAGCAGGATACAAGATCAACCTAAAAAATATCAATAGTCCTCCTATACACTAAGGAGTAAAGGGCTGAAAAAGAAATAAGGGAAACATCACCCTTTATAATAGCCTCAAATAGCATTAAATACCTTGGTGCAGCTATAACCAAAGAAGTAACAGATCTATTTAACAAAAACTTTAAATCACTGAAGAATGAATTTGAAGAGGATATCAGAAAAAGGAAAGATCTCCCATGCTCCTGAAAAGGTAGGATAAACATAGTAAAAACTGCAATTTTACCAAAAGCAATCTACAAAATCAATGCAATCCCCATCAAATATGCAACAAAATTTTCTTTACAGATCTTGAAAGAACAATATTCAATTTCTTTTGGAATAACAGAAAATCCAGGATTGCCAAAGCAATTCTTCTGAACAAAAGTACCTTGGGAGGCATCACCATCCTTGACTTCAGTCTGTATTATAGAGCTATAGGAATAAAAACAGCCTGATATTGGCATAAAAACAGACTTGTGGATCAATGGAGTCAAATAGAAGACTCTGACATTAATCCACATACCTATGAATGACTAATTTTTGAAAAAGAGTCCAAAAATATTTAATGGAAAAGAGATAGTATGTTCATCAAATGTTGTTGGCAAAACATTGTGGTGGTGTATAGAAAAACACAAATGAATCCAAACCTATCACACTGTACAAAACTCAAATTCAAGTGGATCAAAGACCTCAACATAAATCCAACTACACTGAACTGGATAGAAAAGAAGGTGGGAAATACCCTCCAAAGCATTGGCAAAAGTGACCACTTCCTAAATACAGCACCAGTAGCACAGACACTAAGAACAATAATCAATAAGAGGGACCTCCTGAAACTGAGAAACTTCTGTAAGGGCAAGGACACAGTCAATAATATAAAATGACAGCCTACAGAATGGGAAATGAATTTTACTAACCCTACAAGAGACAGAGGACTGATCTTTAAAATTTAGAGAATGCAAGAAACTAGAGCCCCAAACATTGAATAACTCAATTAAAAGTGGGCTTCAGAAGTAAAAAAGGAATTCTCAGCAGAAGAATTACAAATGACTTAAAGGCACTTAAAAACTGCACATCTTTTGCCATCAGAGAAAAGCAAATCAAAACAACTTTGAGATAACCCCCTATTAGAATAGTTAAGATTAAAAACACAGATGACAACCTATACTGGAGAAGATGCAGAACAAAGAGAAACCTTCAGCATTGTTGGTGGAAGTGTAAACTTGTTCAGCCACTCTAGAATGCAGTATAGCAGTTTCTCAGAAAACGGGAAATCAATCTCTTCAAGGATCCAGCAATACCATTACTGGGCAGATAATCAAAAGACACACATTTGCACCCAAAAGACATTAGCTCAACTATGTTCATAGCAGCATTATTCATAATAGCAAGAACCTGGAAAAAGGGTATCCTTCAACTGAAGAATGGATTAACAACTGTGGTACATCTACGCAATGGAGTACTACTCAGAAGTTAAAAAAAAAATATCCTATTCTAAATTCCATAGGTAATTGGATGTTACATGGATTTGGAGAATATCTTCCTGAGTGAAGTATCACAAACCCAGAAAGACAAGCAGGGGATATACTTACTCATTAGTGGACTTTATACAAAAAGCAAAGAATACTCAAGCTGTAAACTACAACCTGTGAACAGCTTGGGATCTGAAGAAACTTAAGAGAGACACCCAGGTAGTCCTCTAGGAAGAGAAATAGAGAAGATCTTCTTACCTAATTGCAAGCATAAGGGGATGCAACCAAGAACAGGTAGGAACAAATCATGAGAGAAGATGACTGATTGAGAGGAACAAGGAAGGAGAAAAGAAAAAGCAATAGAGATATTAATAGAGAAAGCTAAAGTTGGGTTAACAAAAGACCAGGTGCTAGGGAAACCTCCAAGAACTCACAAGATGTTGTTGGCTAGATCTCCAGCCAATAGTGAAGGTTTAGTCTAGACAGAACTTTGCCTATAATCAAATGAATAGCCACCCTAAGTGTCATCACAGAACATACATCCAAACAGGAATAGTGTTAGAGGCAGAGATACACGGCTGAGCACTGGGCTGAGTTCCTATGTTAGCTGATAGTGGGAAAAGAGAGTATATATGTGCAAGGGAATAGGGATTATTAGAAAAATTGTCACAGTGATGGCTAGCTAGAGCTTTGAGGAGCTCACTGAATCAAGAACAGCCACTGGGAAATAGGTAACTGTCCACTGACATTAGCAGTATGTGACTCTTCAAGGTAAAGGATAAGACTATGTTTCTGTTGATGGACTGGCACCTCAGAGCCCATTCCCTCCAGAAGAACACCTGACCCAGTCTTGATATTAGGATGAAAACATCTGACTTGCCTTGAGTGGATGTTGAGCTGATCTTCCTTTGAATTTCTTGCCATTTCTAGGGAGAGGATAGGGGATGGGGAGGAGCGAGGCTGAAGGCTGACTGTGAGGAGTTAACTGGGAGGGGTGAGGGAGCTGGAACAAGGGGATACATGGATAAAAATAGAGTTTATTTTATAAATAAAAATAAATAACAAAAATATAAAAGCCAAGGTATAAGTTTTTTTTAAATGCTTGTTAAAATTTATCACAGGGATATTTAGACTCAAACAGAGAAATGTAAAGGTAAATCAATCCAACATTGCCTTACCAAGTTATAGAAAATTAGCCTAAGACTTTCAAATAGACAAGATTAATACCTCCAGTAACCTTTCTGAAATTGCCAAATGATAAATACTGTATAAGAACTAAATGGACTCTTGTGGAAAAGGTAGAATTAATGACATTAAAGGAAGTAATAGTCACATATGGTATGCACTCACCATTTGTAAAGCAAATATTAAATTCCTGGTCAAGTTATAATAAAATTATCCCTAAAGACTGAACAGATATGGTTATAGCAGTGTTAAAGCCTGGACCTCAGTTACAATGAATAATCTGGTGAAAGAATAGGGCTAAAATTATAAAACAACTCAGAAGAGTGAGAGATATAGAAATATTCTAAGATTAACTACTTAGTGAGGGAAATTATGCTAATATAAAATGCAATGTTTATATAATGATTACACCCTGGATTTATGCCAAATGAGGGCCTTGAATGCTTAGGATAGAGTTGAAAAAGTAGGAAAAAATTTGAATCTTTTACAAAAGCGATCAAGGACCAAAAGTATCTTTATAGATTTCTTACAAATATTGACTTCAGCAGTAAATAAAATAGTACCAGATTCAGAGGCAAGATGAATAATAATTAAAACTGAGGTTTTTAAAAATGCTAACGCACTATGCAAAGGAGTAATTAAGCAATTAAAGGCAAGATCAGCACTGTTGGAGGGTGGGATATGAGATAAAGGTAATATGTAATCTTGTAAATATCGTAATAATTGAGTGGGACAGTTTGTTTCTAGCGATTGCGATTTAAAAAATAAAAATATCAAGATGGTGACAAGTGGATCACATGAGCCTCCCTATACACAGCTGAACAAGAGATGAGTGGTACAAGTCCATCATGCCAAGCAGAGACCTTGCTAACCTCTGAACCCAGGTACAGGGACACATCCCCCAACACCACAACCACAAGCAGCTCTGCCATAAACCAAAGATAGCTGAGAGAGCAATCCCAAGCCCAATTACTAGCAAAACACAGCCAGAGGGACATCCCTTGTGCCAAAGTTTGCCCAAACTACAATCTGCATCATTACACTCTGACAATTAGACTACCAAAAACCTCCCAAGATACAGCTAAGAGCTGACTAAGAACACTCCCTGAAATAATGGGAAACACACAGCTCCTTGGCTTATAGCCAACTAAGAGTGCTATTGAAGACACACAGCTCATGGGCTTACAACTGACTAAGAGCCAACCAAGATCTGAATAAAAGTGAACCAAGGAAGCAATGAGCAGACACCACTGCAAGAATACATATAGCAGTATAAAGATCAACAACACACCACCAGAAGAAACTGGTGGTTCTACAACATCAAGACCTGAGCATCATAATGAAGAAGAAAGAGAAGGAAACAACCTTAAAAACAACTTTATGAAAATAATACAAGCTATAAAAGAGGATATAAAAAAAACTCCCTTAAAGAAATAGAAGATAAGACAAACAAAAAATTGGAAGAGATGAAAAACCTCTTGAAAAAAAAAAGAAAGAAAACAAAGAAAAAAACCAAACAGGTGAAAAAAATTTCAGGAATTAAAAATCAAAATAGAAACAATAAAGAAGCCATAAACTGAGGGAAATCTGGAAATAGAAAACCTGAATAAATGAGCTTGAACTACAGATTCAAGCATAACCAACAGAATTCAAGAGGTAGAAGAGAATCTCTGGAGTGGAAGATTCAATAGTGGAAATATATCTGTCAGCTAAAGAAAATATTAAAACTGAAAAAGTCTTAACACAAAATGTCCAGGAAATCTGGGATACCATGAAAAAGCCAAACCTGGGGCTGGAGAGATGGCTCAGCGGTTGGGAGCACCATCTGCTCTTCCAGAGGACCCGGGTTCGATTCCCAGCACCCACATGGCAGCTAGCAACTGTCTGTAGTTCCAGTTCCAGGCAAATAAATAAATAAAGTTTTTTTTAAAAAAAAAAAAAAAAAGAAAAAGCCAAACCTGAGAATAACTGAAATTGAAGAAAGAGAAGAATACCAGCTCAAAGGAACAGAAAATATATTCAACAAAATCATAGAAGAAAATGCTTTCAACCTAAAGAAGAAAAATGCCTATAAAGGTACAAGAAGCTTACAGAACACCAAATAGAATAGAACCCCACCAAAAGTGTGCTCACCATATAATAATCAAGCCACTAAACCTACAGAAAAAAAAAAATACTAAGACGCCAAATTACCTATAAAGTCAGACCCATCAGAATAACACCATACTATTCAATGGAAACAATGAAAGTAAGAAGATTCGGGTCAGATGTCATATAGACAATAATAGAGCGTGGCTAACAACCCAGAATAGTATACCCAGCAAAGCTATTAATCACCCTAGATAGAGTTAACAAGATATTTCATGACAAAACCAGATTTAAACAATACCTATCCACAAATTTGGCCCTTCAGAAAGCATTAGAGGAAAAACTCCAACCTACTGATACCAAATACACCCATGAAACCACAAACAATCAATAATCCCATAGAAGAAAAACCCTAAGAAGGGAAATACATACAAGCTACCACCAAAAAATAACAGGAAATAGCAATAATTGGTCATTAATACCTCTTAATATCAATGGACTCAATCCACCTATAAAAAGACACACACTAACATGATGGATACAAAAACAGAAGTCATCCTTCTGCAGCATTCAAGAAATATACCTCAACTTCAAAAACAGACACAAGTTCCTAATATATGATTGGGGAAAAATTTTCCTGTCAAATGGTTCTAATAAACAAGCTGGTACCATCATAATATCTAACAAAATAGACTTTAAATTACAATCAATCAAAATGGACCAGGATGGACATTACTTACTCATCTCAGGAAAAATTAACCAAGATGAAGTAAAAAAAAAAAATGGATGGATTTGGAGAATATTCTCCCGAGTGAGGTATCACAAGCCTAGAAGGCTAAGCATGAGATGTATTCACTTATAAATGGACTTTAGACAAAAAGCAAAGAATACCCAAGCTGCAAAGCACAATCCCTGAACAGTTTGAGATCAGAAGAACCTTAAGAGAGACATCAGGGATTCCCCTAGGAAGAGAAAATAGAAAAGGTCTCCTTACCTAATTGGGAGCATAAGGGGTTGCAACCAAGAAGAGGTAGAAACAAATCATGAGAGAAAGAGATGATTGAGTGAAAGGAGCAAAAAAAGAGGGAGGAAAAAAAGAGATGGAGATCTTAATAGAGGAAGCCAAAGTAGGGTTGGAAAAAGACCGAGGTGCTAGGAAAACCTCCAAACCTCCATAAACTCATAGGATATACCTAGCTAGGTCTCCAACCAATACTGAATGAAGGTGGTGCCTAGATAGAACTTTCCCTATAATCAAATGAATAACCACTGTGAGTATCATCATAAAACCTACATCCAACAATGAATAGAGGTGGAGGCAGAGATACATGGTTGAGCAATAGGCTGAGCTCCTGATCTAGCAGAGATCAGGGTAAGAGAGTCTGTAATGAGCAAGGGGATAGGAATTATGAGAAAAATTCCCACAGTGATGGCTGGCTGGAGCTCTAGGGAGCTCACCGAATTACTAGCCACTGGTTAACCATTGGAAAAAGGAGCTAGGCCCTGTAAGGGTAGGCCACTGTCGATTGACATAGGCAGTAAGTGTAGTCTCCAGGGGTGGGAACAGATTGTGTTTTTGTGCATGGGCTGGCACCTATTCCTTTCAGAGGAACACCTAACTCAGTCCTGATATTAGCATAAGGAAATCGGACTTGCCTGGAATGGATTCTCCATGCTGAGTTGACCCTGGTTGGGACTTCTTGCCCTTTGGCGGGAGGGGATGGGAAGGAGGGAGGCTGAAGAATAACTGGGAAAGACTGTGAGAAGGGAAGGGAATCAAGGGGATACATAAATAAAAATAAACTTTGTTTTATATATAAAAGGTTAAAAAATTGAAATATCAACTAATACAACTGTGGAAAACAAGGTCTCCTAAAAAGAGACTAAAAACAAAGCATTCTGAGAAACAATAATTTGCTAAGAATAACCTCACCAAAACATCACTGCCTTCTGGAGTTTGCAGAAGGTGTGACAAAGGCAGACATTGGGCCAATGGATGTATGTCAACAAGGGACAGATAAGGTAACTTTTTGCTTTTGGGAAACACATTAAGTGTTTTTTGTTTGTTTGTTTGTTATTTTTTTTTTTACAGACCCTCCATATTACATCCAGTTCAGTCTTGTCCTGTTAGCTTGAAGGAAATTCTTTCCCAGAACAATTAAATAACCTAAAGCCTATACTAAAAAAAGCCAAAACAAACAAACAAACAAAAAAAACCAAAAAAACCCAGTAAAACAGCTGTAGAAAAAAATAACAAAAATTTTGGAAAAAAACATAAGGCAAATATTTTGGCAGACTTCTATAAATGAACAAAAACCAAAATAAAAAATATGAATAATTGATGTTGTCACCAAAAGTCTCATAGAGACACATATACAGATGTAACAATAATTTTACTATAATCTTAGTATCCAAATTGTCTTCTTCAGCAGGCAAATGTTCAGCTTTGAAAGATTGGAATGTTATCCCAGATAAAACAGGGTACAAGATGACTTGAATGAATAAGGAGAGAAGAACAGAGACAAAAATTAAAGCCGTATGTGGCTAACATTGCCATGAATTTATGGAGACAAAAAGTATTGCAGTTAAATACTCAGATTAACAGTCCTCGAATCTCAGAAACAAACTATAAACTAACATATGCTTCTGGGGAAAAGATGAGAAGGTATGAGAAACAGTCACTGACCATTCAGGTTGTGAATTGAAAAGATAAAACAACTAATGATATTTAAAAGGTACCAACAAATAAGCCTTTAACATACTTAATAGATAAGCTTATATGGGTTCAACAATAGCCTTTAGCAAAAGATAAATTACAGATCTTAGAATAGCTAGTACAAAATTAGTTAAATGCTCAGCATATTAAAGAATCATTAAGCTTTTGGAATTATCCTGTGTATGTTATTTAAAAAATCTGAAAAATGAAAAATGATAACAGATATAAGAGCAGATAGCAAGGTGATGTAACTATTAAGCTCTATATAATCAGGAATCCCTTTGCCTTTTTTATTACCTAAAGTATGGCCTATCATAGTTATTAATTTTAAAGATCATTTCCTTACTATAAACTCTACAAGAACAGGGCAAGGAAAAATTGCCTGTCCACTTATAATAATTCTCAGACTTGTAAAGAGAAATCAGTGGAAGGTTCTCCCACACAAAATGTTAAATGTTAGCAAACAGTATTTTGTACAAAAGCCATTAGAAGTGATATATAAGCAATTCCCACAATCTATTATTTGCTACTACACAAACAATATCTTACTGAGTAATTCACATATAGATACTTTAGAAAGAATGTTTGAAGAAGTGAAAAAAATTTTGCTTGAGGACTACAAACTGCTCATGAAAAAAATACAAAGCAGAAATTGTATTAATTATTTAGGATATAAGATAGGTCTATAAATATTAGACTCGAAAACGTGTAAATTAGGAGAGACAGATTGTGAATTCTTAATGATTTCCAAAGATTGCTAGGAGATTTTGCAGTATATGGCCTACGCTTATAGAATTTTAAGACAAAGGAAATCATTATATTGGAATGAATAATTCTACCACATAAAACCAATAAGAAAATAAAGACATGTATGCAAAAATTTTCTGATTTGATTTTTAAAGAAAATTTAAAACTTTGTCAATTGACAAAAAAATGAATGGACACAGCAGAAATTGTTGTGACTTTAACTAATAAACAAATTGTCCAATTATAAATAAAAATTCAGCCATGGTAAAGATTTTGCAGTAATTTTATTGAGAGAGAAACAACAGATATCCCCAAAGCAAAAGAATTCAATTTATAAAGGGAGCCAACAGGACTTGTCCTTATGTTGTATGAGAAACACCAGTTTCTGGAGTTTGTACATTTTATACTGATGCAAACAAATCAGGAAATGTAGGTTACAAATCAAAAAAAATAACTAAAATGGCTCAATGCTCTTATAATTCTATCCAAAAGTCAGATTTGTATTTTCTCATAATGGTATTAATGAATTTTAAAGAATCACTTAACATAGATACTGGATCTCAGTATGCAGAAAGTGTTGTTTCACACATTGAAACTGATGACTTTCCTCCTAATGAGTGAAAATTAGCATTATTTTTTTCTGATACAAGAAACAATCAAGAATAGAAATAGTTCTGTTTTATAGCACACATCTAATACTATATGTTCTTGCCAGGCCTCTAGCACAAGGTAATAATAAAATGGATAAATTATTAATAGGAAATGTTCTAGAGACCTCACAGTTTTATTAAAAAAATACACAAATACCAAAATTTAGGAAACAACTATTTCATTACTTGGCAAAGAAATTGTAAAAAGATAACTTACATGTTAATACTATAACCAAACTTTATTACCAGGAGGAAGTAATCATAAAGATATTCATAAAAATGAATTTTGGCAGATGTAGTTTATTTTATAGAATTTGGAGAATTAAAATATATAATATATGGAATATATATTTTTAGGATTTCATTTTTTAATTAATTTTTTGAGAATTAAACAAGATTGGTAAATTCTTAACCAAATTAAACAAAAAATGAAAGACCTACTTCAATAATACTAGAAATTGAAAGGCAGCCATCATAACAGATATGAATGAAATTCTAGAAAATCATAAGCACATACATTATCAAATTGTTTCAATAAATTGAACAATCTGAAAAACTGATGAGTTTTTAGATAGCAAAATTAAACCTAAATTCAATGAATAATTTTTAACAAATACATACTTAGTAATCTGTTTGAAATACTAATAAAATACTCTATATTCAAACAAAAAGCAGTAATGACAGAAAAAAATAAGAAAATGTGGACTTACTACAAAATTTTACTTTAACTTAAAAACCTAAGAAAATACTTATTATATAATTCCATAAAACCTTAAAAATAATCAATGCCTTTAAAAGTTACAAAGCCAGTGAAACGTTGATCTTAATCACAGTATTTATTTTTTCTTTACATATAAATATGTATATATATATAAAAAATATTTGGAGTTTTTACATCATGAACGCCATCAAACTCAGATATCACACCTCTCAGAATCATGCCCATTCTTATGATTTCCCCATTTGCAAAAAATGCCCATTCATGTTGTTTTTGTTTAATCATGTTCTCTCATATCTTGTTAGCTCCCCAGAATCAGAAACCACATCTTATTTTCTGTCAATTGCTTTCTTAATTGTTCCAAGCTGTAGGAAATAGACGCTTAGCAGATGAGATTTCTGAAATGCCTCCAGTACACTTATCTTTCAATCTAACTCTAAAATCCCTCCACAATTCTTATCATCCTAAAATGAAAGAAGCCTTCAAATTTGTTTCACATATATCTAAGTTAGCTTTGTCTATTTTTTTCTTTTAGTAAGATGACAACTGATTTTCTGTCATTAACAACTTGTAAAGATTGAAAGATTCCTAAACTGAATAACTAAAATTTAACAACTTTAAGGAGTTTTCTTTAACAAATGAAAGTGAAGCTACTCTTTACCCTACTTCTAACTTATTTTAACACTTTATCCTCTCCAGTTATTCTTCAGTTTTTCTTCCACCTTTTTTGGTTTTTTTTATCTATATATTTATTATTTGGTGATTTTACATCATGCACCCCATCAAACTCAATTAGCTGACCTCTCAGTTTCATGCCCACTTTTATAATCTCCCCATTTACAAAAATGCCCATTCATGCTGCTCATATACTTACTGGAGCATAATTATTAAGTGTTTGGGGCTTTAGTTTCTTGAGTTCACTATAGATTTCAGAGACCAATTCTCTGTTACTTTTAGGATTGGTGAAAAAAAATTTTCCCATTCTGTAGGCTGTAGTTCTCTCTCATTGACTGTGCCTTTGGCCTTATAGAAGCCTTTCAGTTTCACGAGATCACATTTATTGATTGTTGTTCTTACTGTCTGTCGTACTGGTGATATATTTAAAAAATGATCACCAGTGCCAATGTGTTGGAGGGTATTTCCCATGTTTTTTTTCTTTCAATTTCAGGGTAGCTGGGTTTATGTTGAGGTCTTTGATTCTCTTGGATTTAAGTTTTGTGCAATTTGATAGGTTTGGATCTGTTTTCATTTTTCTACACATTACCATATACTTATGGCAACATCATTTGTTAAAGATACTATCTTTTTCTGTTGAATATTTTTGGCCTCTTTGTCAAAAACCAAGTGTTCATAGGTGTGTGGGTTAATGTCTGAGTCTTCAACTCAATTCCATTCATCCACAAGTCTGTTTTTATGCCAGTACAAAGCTGTTTTTGTTACTATAGCTCTATAATATTGCTTGAAGTTGGTGATGGTGATGCTTCCTGAGATTCTTTTGTTGAGCAAAATTGTTTTGGCAATCCTGTTATTCCAAATAAAGTTGAGTATTTTTCTTTCTATAAAAATTGTGTTGAAATTTTGATGCGAATTGCATTGAATCTGTAGATTGCTTTTGGTAAGATTGCCATTTTCACTATGTTGATCCTACCTAACTAGGAACATGGGAGATCTTTCCATTTTATTATATCATCTTCAATTTCTTTCTTCAGAGGTATAAATTTTTTGTCAAACAGATCTGATATTTCATTGATTTTAGTTACATCAAAATATTCAATGCTATTTGCAGCTATTATAAAAGATGATGTTTCCCTTATTTCTTTTTTTCAGCCCTTTTATCTTTAGTGTCTTTAGGGCTACTGATTTCTTTGAGATAACCTTGCATCCTGCTACATTGTTGAAGATGTTTATCATCTGTAGAAGTTCCTTGTTAGAATTATTTTTTCAATTTCAAAGGGCAACTGCTTTGGGTTCATAAAAGGCTGATTCTGTAGTTACATATTTGTTAGCATTTATGGTCATTACAGTAGTTTCTATTAAAATTTGCAATGATCCATCATATGTCTCTAGTAAAATAAAACAGTTTTTTTTTTGCTTATTAAAATATAAAGCATACACTACAGGTACTACAAAATCCTACAGGGCAAGCAGTCATAGAAAGATCAAATTAAACTCCAAAGGATATGCTAACTGAGAAGAAAGAGATAGATATGGCCCCTACATCTAAATTACATAATGCTTTATTAGCTTCGATTTCTTTCAGTACTAAAGATAAACTACAACCGCTGCTGAAATGCATTGGACTATAGAAAAAAGTGACTGAGTTAAACCAGCCTGTCTACTACAATGACTTGTTGACCTCAGAGTAGAAGCCAGAATATGTGCTATGTTGGAGAAGGGGTTTCTGAAAATGAAGAAAAGCTATGAATAATATCAAAATTAATAAAGACCCAATTTGAATTGGAGAAACTACTTAATAAAGATAAATGATGGTTCATTCACGCCTTCTTTAAGTGTAAGAAAATCTCACCAAACAAGGGTTAGAGAGGGAATTTGTTTTTATTCTTATAGACAACTATAAATAACCATGTTTAAGTTAAAAAGTCTTGAACATCTAGACATCTAAATCAGAAGCAAAGGCTATCCAAAAAAACTTACAAGCAATGGTATATTGGACCTATTGGTTCTAATGCATTCTACAGTATAAAATCTCACTGCCTGATATCCATGTCTCTCTATTTATAAGAAACATGAATTTCCAGTTAAACTGAAAATTAAAGCTGGCTTTGGAGTTGGAGTGTGACTCTATCCTTCTCTGGACTCAAGCATGCTTGTGAAAGAAAAATGCAGTATCTCTGTATTGTATTAGAAAAGCCAAATAATGTGGAGTGAAAGAATAACCAAATTAAGGGTCTACTTTATTGCTACTAATCTTATGATATATAAATTTAATGTCAAAATTCATAAGAATTATGTATATATGTTTTAAACATTTTGTTGTGATAGTAATGTTCATAAACAGTACTAATTAATTCTAGAAAAAGATGTTTTCTAGCTTTTTGTACGTTGTTTTTTGGTCTGAGTCTCTTATCAGTTTTTTTTTGTTTTTTGTTTTTTTGCAGTGAACTATATGGATGCCTACCTTTGACTTTGAAGTCTCCACAAAGCAGATGGGATCCTAAAACAATGGTTATTTTACATAGACTATGACAATATCATAGGCTGATAAACACCAGAGATTAGTTTTGGGCTACAAACTGCTCAGGACAACTTCAATGTGGCTAACTAAGATGAACAAGCCTCACAGAATACTCTAAACAGAACTTTAGACAAGCCCTGCATTTTTCCATTATGCAGAGACTAGACAACAAATGATGCTTATCCTACTTATCTCAGGATCAAAAATCAACAAATAATTTTCTTTTTAGGATCTCCTAAGGCTTCTGTCACTCAAAGTAAATTTAAGAGCAGGACACATTCCCAAGAGTTGGGGTGGGTGAGTTTTGGTCTTTATATGTGTTATGGATAATTGTCATTAGTTAAGACAATTGGTTTCAAATTATTATTGGTAATGGTTAGAAAGAAAGCTAAGTAAGGGAGATTAGACTTGGATTCTTTCTTGGAAAAGAAGAAAATAGACATATGATATAATATAAGGGTAGATTATTGAATCTACTTTTAAAAAGCAATTATTACTTTTAAATATTTTACACTGGACTTTTGTATATTGTATACAAATTATGTGTATTCATACAAAGTTGAGATAATTTTGTTACTGTATATGTATTCTATTCTTGGTCAAGATATTGTACCTATGCAAATCATCTAACAATGTAATGAAAATTGCCAGTCCTTTATATTCTTGTTAGGATATAAAGAAGTTTGTAGTTAGTCATTTTAATCAAACTTATAGTCATATTAGAAATGTTTTCAAGGTCAAACAGAAATATATTTTAAATAGATCATCTCTAAACAATCCAGAGATCTACACAATCTGGCATTTAAAATATTTTAACAATGCAGGTTGTTTTTATTTTTATGAAAATGAGACATGTCTGTTCTTGGCAGCACCAATCTACTTCCAATAAGATGATGGGCATCAAAGAAACTTCATGTGGTGTTTACTTTCTTTGTGGAAAAAAATTAGCCCCTGGGCAAGAAAGTACTCTTGCTTCAACTGCTGACAGTGTGATGTTCAAAATGGACAAGAAGATATACACAAAAGAACTGATAAACCTTGCCTGGATAAAGTCGGAAGGTCTTTTAAGAATATCTTACTTCACAGATAAGCCTATCAGAAATGTTAGACTTGTAGGCCTGAGATGGATACACTAACATTGCCAAGAAAACTTTTTACAGTCAGCTGTTTCTGTCACTTTTTACATATTTTGGAAATTGTTTGCTTGTTCTTCCTAGTTAATATTATTTTATTCTCAAGTCTCTAAGGAAGTTAAAGATGAGATTGATGCATTATAGATCTCCTAGTTAAAGTTTCAGAAAAAAATTACTAAGAGGTATAAAATGTATAACTTTTGAGAGATATCAAAGATAGTTTTCAGTGGATAGTACAATTTAGACTGAAAGTAATTAGGAACAATCCTTTGGACTTACCAAAATCAGATAAATAATGAAATATTTTCCTTAAATTTGTCAATTGTGAATGGACTGGACATTATTGATGTAATCATTGATTATATATATTGTGTATCATTATTGTACCTATTGTATATAATTATTCTTTTATTTGTTATGAACTCCTTTATTTTTGACACAAAAAGATATATGTGGTGATACTGTATATTAAATCGAAATTGTCTAGAATATCAGAGGACAGAGTCACCCACAGGGTCAAGCCATGAAGGTCAGAGAGTGAATTAAATGTCTTCAATTCTATCACTCTGAAGGCAGAAGTTTCCTCTGGGTCCCTCTGAGTTCAATGCCAAATGGAGCCTGGTGGTGGTGGCATCCACCTTTAATCCTAACTATAGGGAAATTGATTCATGAATTAAAACAGCAGGGCATGGAAAGAAAGATAAGGCAAGAGAAGTCAGAGGTTCTCCCTTTGCTTGCTTGCTCAGTCAGTCTAGGACTCTTGGATATTGGACCAAGCCAGTTTTGTCTGGGGAGTTGGCTGGGTGAAAACTGACTATGGTTTGTTCTTTGGCTCTCTGAAAATTAAGCTCCTCCTCAATATCTGGCCCTGGGCTTTATTATAAAACAAAATAGAATTCATGCAATAGTCTCCATTTCCCAAAAGTTAGTAAACAGTTACATTGAAGTCTGAAATTTTGGGTATACAGAAGAGTCTCTTATAATCCACCCAGACAGACAGATCTTTATATCTGGAACAAAACTGGCCCAGAGAAAATTAGTATATCCTTTGGGAAGAATTATGGCACAAACTTCTGGCTTCCTAATGTTTTTCTATCATTCCCCTTAGAGAAAATGTAAACAACATCAAACTATTCATTTCCTTTAAAACCAAGCTAAATATTTGTTGGAAATAAGTTTCTATTTATCATTATTAGTTTGAAATTCTAATGCCATGTATATCTGATTAGTTTTTGCCTTATTGAAGA
This sequence comes from Sigmodon hispidus, assembly GCA_004025045.1. Classification (NCBI taxonomy): domain Eukaryota; kingdom Metazoa; phylum Chordata; class Mammalia; order Rodentia; family Cricetidae; genus Sigmodon; species Sigmodon hispidus. The sequence continues at coordinate 367,120 of PVIH01000301.1, forward strand.
TACAGTCTCGGGCACCTGATTATGTTTTTTATTTTGTTTTGTTTTGTTTTTGTTAAAGAATAGAATTGTAGGGTTTTATTGGCAAGGCTAATAGACAACAGCAATTACCAGAAATACCAGAAAGATTATGAATCATTGTTAATCAGAGGATGTGGGTCTTAGTGTCTTAGTGGGGGAAGAATCTTATTCATCTATAAATCATTGTCTTTGTTAGCTGCCCTGAGGCCTTGTCTCCAGTTCTCCTTCTGATTCACTGAATAATAATAATAGATGAGTCAGTTCCTCCAGTGAATTTCAATTTTCTCATCTAAAAAATCATAAAATTGACATTGTTAACTGCCAAATTCACTTCATTAAAACTGTGATTTATAATAGTATTTATAATTATCATATTTAAAAGTATATTCTCTAATAGTTATATTATAACTATGCAAATATATGTTTGTACATATTGTATTACCTATTTTCTATAACACTCTGATAATATAACCTTTAAAAAACTTGCACAGAAAGTGTTTAACTCAGAGCTCAAGAATAAGTCCATCATGGCAGGGGAAGTCTGCAAATGGGAGTTTAAGGTACCCAGTCATGTTGTATCTTCTGTCAGAATTCAGAGAACAATAAATTCTGAAATCCAGTTAAATTTCTCTTTTTTCCCAGTCAAGGAATTACATTCTGGGAATGATGAAGCCAAATTTTAGGTGGGTCTTCCAATCTCAATTAATCTAATTAAGATAATCCCTTACTGGCATCTAACCAACTAAAGTTATCTAGGTAATCCTGCCAGGGTATGCCCAGCAGTTTAAATCCTAGATGACTCTAGATCCTGGCAAATTGATAATTAATATTAACTGTCACTCGGGTATATCACTATGTGCATATTTATAGTTATTTATATATGAGTGTTTCAGTTAGCATAAACATATACTCACATAAAAAGAATGTAATAATATATGTCCATACATCTATATCTCTATATATTTTTGCATGTTGATATTGTGTATGTATTAAGATGGAAGAAAAGATTTGGCTTCAGCATGGAGCACAGCCTGCCCATAACATGTCTGGCTTAATGGTAGCAGGGAACAGCCATGTCCCTGGGCATGCACCTGAGAGGTGAGAAGTAATGATATGATGGCTGGCATAATAGCACTGCTACCTCACAAAAGCAACCAACCCTCTGAACATATAGCTGATTATGAGCCCTCACACTAAGAGCCAACCAAGAACTAACCAAGAGTGAACTGGAGAAACAGTGGACAGATGGCAGTGCAAGAATACATACAACAATACAAAGGCCAACAAGATACCACCAGACGAAGCAAATGCTTCTGTAGCTTCAAGACCTGAACATAACCATGAAGAGAGGACAGAAGGAAACAACCTTAAAAACAGCTTTATAAAACTAATAGAAGCCTTAAAAAAGGACATAAAAAAACTCCTTTAAAGAAATAAAAAAAAAATACAAACAGAAAATTAGAAGAGATGAACAAAGCTCTGAAGGAAAGTAAAGAAAACCAAGAAAAAAAAAGGTGAAAGAAATTTACCAAAAATTAAAAATTGAAATAGAAGCAAGAAAGAAGGCAAAAACAGAAATAAAGCTAGAAACAGAAAATCTGAAAAAAAAAAAACATAACCACAACTATCAAGCATAATCAACAGAATCCAAGAGCTGGAAGAGAAAAAATCTGGGTTGGAAAACTCAATAGTGGTAATAGATATATCACTTAAAGTAAACACTAAAACCAAAATAGTCATAACACAAAATGTCCAGGAAATTTTGAACACCGTGAAAAGGCCAAATCTGGGAATAATTGGAGTTAAAGAAGGAGAATACTAGCTCAAAGGCACAAAAAATATATTCAACAAAATCATAGAAGAAAATTTCCACAACCTGAAGAAGAAAATGCCTATAAAGATACAGGAAGACTACAGAACACCAAATAGACTAGACCCACAAAAAAAATCTGCTCACCATAGAATAATCAAGCATACAGAACAAACAAAAAATGCTAAAAGCTACAAAGGACAATGGCCAAATCACCTATAAAGACAGACCCATCAGAATAACACCAGACTATTCAATGGAAACAATGAAAGCAAGAAGATCCTGGTCAGACATTATACAGACACTAAAACTACATTGATGCCAACATAGACTACTATACCCAGCCAAACTATCAATCAACATACATGGAGCAAACAAGATATTTTATAACATAACCAGATTTAAACAATACCTAACCACAAATGCTGCCCTGCAAAAAGGCCTAGAGGGAAAACTCTAAACAAGGAAAACCAGAAACACCCATGTAACCACAAACAATTGATAAGTCCACAGAAGAATCCACAACCCACTGCAAAAAAAGGAAATACAAGCTACTACCAAAAATAATAAGAAATAATGATCATTGGTCATTAATATGCCTTAATATCAATGGACTCTATTCGCCTATGAAAAGGCATAGGCTAGCATGATGGATACAAAAACAGAAACCATTCTTTTGCTGCATACAAGAAACACACATCAACTTCAAAGACAGACACAGGCTCAGAGTAAAAGGTTGGGAAAGGACTTTCCAATCAAATGGCTCTAAGGAACAAGCTGGTATAGCCATTTTAATATCTAACAAAATTGTCTTTAAACTAATATCAATAAAAAAAACTAGGAAGGTCACTACTTATTCATCTCAGGAAAAATTCACCAACACAAAGTTTCAATCCTGAATATCTTTGCCCATAAAACAAGGGCACCTACAGATGTAAAAGAAATGCTGCTAAAACATAAACCTCATAGCAAACCTGACACACTAATACAGTGAGACTTCAATGCCCCACTTTCACCCTTGGATAGGTCAACCAGACAGAGACTCAACAGAGAAATAAGGGATCTACCATAAGTTATAAACCAAATGGACTTAGTAGATATATACTGAACCCTCAACCCAAACAAAAAGGAATATACATAATTTTCAGCACCCCATGGAACTTTCTCTAAAATTGACCACATACTAGGTCATAAAGCAAATATCAACAGGTGTAAAAATGTATATAACTCCATGTATCATATCATAGATCACCATGATCTAAAGTTAGAGTTCAACAACATCAAAAATCACAGAAAGCCTACCAACACATGGAGACTAAATATCCCTTAGCTGAATCACCTCTGGTTCAGGAAAGAAATTAAGAAAGAAATCAAAGACTTCCTAGAATTTAACAAATGAAACCACGACATACCCAAATGTACGGCATACAATGAAAGCAGTCTTAAAAGGAAAATTCATAGCACTAGATGCCTACATGAAAAGTCTAGAGAAATCCCACACAAGACAACTATCAGCACAGCTGAAAGTTCTAGAACAATGAGAAGCAAACTTACCTAGAAGTAATAGACAGCAGGAAATAATCTAACTTAGAGCTGAAATCAAGACAATTGAAACAAAAATAACAATACAAAAATATCAATGATTCAAGTGTTGTTTCTTTGAGAAATTCAACGAGATAAACCCTTATCCAAACTAACCAAAAAGCAGAGAGAGAGTATCCAAATAAACAAAATCAGAAACAAAAAGGAAGATATAACAACAGACACCCAGGAAATCAAGAGAATTCTCAGGTCATACTTTGAAAATCTATACTCCACAAAAATGGAAACCATAGAAGAAATTGACAGCTTTCTGGACAGGTACAAGTTACCAAAATTAAATCAAGATTAGATTAAAGACATAAACACTCTTATAACAGCAAAGGAAATTTGAAGCTGTCATTAAAAGTTTCCCAAATAAAAAAAATCCCAGGCCTAGATGGTGTCAGTGCAAAGTTCTACCAGACATTCAAAGAAGAGCTAATACCAATATTCTTCAAACTGTTCCATACAGTAGAAAGTGAAAGAATACTGAAAACTCTTTTAATGAGGCCACAATAACCCTAATACCCTAGCCACTCAAAGATGCAACAAAGAAAGAAAATGACAGACCAATTTCTCTCATGAACATTGATGCAAAAATTCTCAACAAAATTGTGCCTAACTGAATACAACAATATATAAAAAGTAAAATCAATAAGTAGGCCCTTTTGAAGCTGAGAAGCTTCTGTAAGCACAAGGACATATTCAATAAGGCAAAACTCTAGTTCACAAAATAGGAAAATATTTTCACCAATCCCTAAAAGTGACAGAGGATTGGTCTCTAAAATATATAGTAAACTCAAGAAACTAGAGCCGCAAACACTTAATAACACAATTAAAAAACGAGGTTATGAACTAAACAGGGCCTTCTCAGCAAAAGAACTAAAAATGAATGAAAGGCACATGAAAAAGTGCTCAACATATTTAGCAATCAGAAAAATGTAAATCAAAACAACTTTGACATACCACCTTACACCTGTCAGAATGGCTAAGATTGAAAACACAGATGACAGCCTATGCTGGAGAGGATGCAGAGCAAGGGGAACACTCCTCCATTGTTGGTGGGAGTGGAAACTTGTTCAGCCACTCTGGAATGTAATATGGTGGTTTCTCAGAAAACTGAGAATCACTCTCCCCAAGGATCCAGCAATATCACTAGTGGGCATATACCCTAAGAGTGCACATTCTCACCCCAAAAGCATTAGGTCAATAATGTTCATAGTAGCAGCACAATTATTCATAATAGCAAAAACCTGGAAACAACCTAGATGCCCCTCAACTGAAGAATGAATTAACAAACTGTGGTACATCTACACAATGGAGTACTACTCAGCAGTAAGAAAAAATGATATCCTGAAATTTGTAGGCAAATGGATAAAATTGGAGAATATCCTCCTGAGCAATGTATCACAATCCCAGAAAGAGAAGCAGGGAGTGTACTCACTCATTAGTGGACTTTTAAAAAAAAGTTTAAAAATGAGGGAGAAATGTCATTGTCCTCAAGAACTCAAGGCTAGAATATAGCTAAATGACACAGTGCCTCACTTCTGCATTGATGGCCTCTGACAGGGGTGTCGGTGAGTAAAGACTTGTTTTCTTTAAGGATCTGGTCACAGGGAGTTTAATTATGCTCCAGTAAGTATATGAGCAGCATGAATGGGCATTTTTGTAAATGAGGAGATTATAAAAGTGGGCATGAAACTGAGAGGTCAGCTAATTGAGTTTGTTGGGGTGCATGATGTAAAATCACCAAATAATAAGTATATAGATAAAAAAGAAAGCAAAAAAGGCGGAAGAAAAACTGAAGAATAACTGGAGAGGATAAAGTGTTAAAATAAGTTAGAAGTAGGGTAAAGGGTAGCTTCACTTTCATTTGTTAAAGAAAACTCCTTAAAGTTGTTAAATTTTAGTTACTCAGTTTAGGAATCTTTCAATCTTTAGGAGTTGTCAATGACAGGAAACCAGTTGTCATCCTACTAAAAGAAAAAAATAGAAAAAGCTAACTTAGATATATGTGAAACAAATTTGAAGGCTTCTTTCACTTTAGGATGATAAGAATTGTGGAGGGATTTTAGAGTTAGATTGAAAGATAAATGTACTGGAGGCATTTCAGAAATTCCCTCTGCTAAGCGTCTAATTCCTACAGCTTGGAAAAATTAAGAAAACAATTCACAGAAAAAATAAGATGTGGTTTCTGATTCTATCGACCTAATAAGAAATGAGAGAACATGATTAAACAAAATCTTTAATTAGTGAGAAACATAACTTGTTTCGGAATAACATGGCAAGGTAGAAGAGAGAAGGAAACATGAGGGAAAGCAGGAAAAACAAACAAACAAACAAACAAACTTATTGGCAAGTGGTGTCAGAGGCAACTAGACCAGTGCAGGAATCATACGCATCAATGTTGATAAAATGTAAACAAATGACAGAGTTGAAGAAAGGGTAAAAACATTGGACCAAAAGACAGAAATACTACTCTGAAGGTTCTGGAGTTAGCAATGCTTTAGGCCAGGATGCACTGTATTTTTTTAATGCATCTTTTGATGTCTACTTGGGAAAGAGGCCAGACTAAATTCAAAAGAAAAACAATTACCATCACTCAAAATTAGAACACCAGCATGGAAAGAAGAGGATTCTATTAGCTTCCTGAAGGTACTGTGACAAATCATCACACACATAGAATTTAAATGTACAGAAATTTATTTTCTTACAGTGTTCTAAACAACTCAAAATCAAGTGACAAAAGGACATACTTTATGTACATGCTCATAGAAAAGTCTACTTTCTTCTTAACTTGGTAGCTGTGTATTTATTATTTATTTATTTATTTATTTAATCTATTGATTTATTTTACTTTTCTTTTAATCTTTATATTTTTATTTAAAAAGGTTTTTTCCCATACCCACCACTGCTCCTCCTCTCTCCCCTTCTCTCAGTCCTCCTTAGCCTCCCACCCCAACCCTCCATGCATTCTCCAGGGAAGGCAAGGAACCCCAAGGTGGGTTAGTTCAGTCTGGTATATCCAGTTGAGTGATGTCCAAGAAGTGTCCCGCCCCCCATCCCTTAATGCTGGGTTAGGTGTTCCTCTGTAGGGAATAGGCTCCAAGATATCAGTTCATGTACCAGGAATAAACTCTTGTTCCTCAGCTGTCATTTCAGAGTTAGTGAGCTCCCAGTAACTTGGTAAGCCTTCTATGTGGGTCTCCCCCTCATGATCCTGTTAAAATACTCTCCTTTCTCTCTTCAGCTGGACCAGGAGCTTGACATGCTGCTTAGCAATTAGTCCCTGCTTCTGCCTTCATCTATTGCTGAATGTAAGTTCTATACTGAAAATTAGGATGTTTTTTTATTTGATTATAGGGGAAATCCTGTTTAGGCACTCTCTCTACTATAGCTTGAAGTACTTCCTGGGGGCATCTTGTGGGTTCTTGGATGTTTCCTTAGCACCATGTTTCACTCTAACCCCCCCCCCAATGAATCCCTCTATCAAGATATCTTTTTTGCTCTCCCTCTCTGTTGCTGCTCCCACTCAACAATCCCATTTTCTTATTATCTCTTCACCTCTCCCCTTGTTCCCCATCCCCATTATGATATCAATTTGCTCAGGAGATCTTCTCTAGTTCTCCTTCCCAGAGGGGTCCATGGATGCCTCTCTTAAGTTCCTTCTATTACCTAGCTGCTCAGATATTGTGGATTATCCTTTGTGCTTTTTCTAAATTCTAATTATGAGTGAGTACCTACCATGTCCATTTTTCTGGGTTTGTGTTACTTCACTCAGGATGATACTCTCCAAATGAATCCATTTGCCTGCAGATTTCAAGATGCTATTTTTTTTCTTTTTCTTTCTTTTTTTTCTGATAAGTAGTTTCCCATTGTGCCAATAAACTACAATTTTTTAATCCATTCTTCAGTTGAGGGGCATCTAGATCTAGTTTGTTTCCAGGTTCTGAATATTATTATAAATAGCATTATGAATAATGCTGCTATGAACATAGTTGAGCTAATGTCCATGGGGTCAGAATGTGCTTCTTTTGGGTATATGCCCAATATATATTTTGGGTAATGCTGGGTCATTGGGTATATTGATTACCAGTTTTCGAAGGAACCACTATACTGATTTCCAAAGCTGCTGTACTACTTTACTCTCCCCTGGTGGCTGTTTATACTAGTGGATATTTTTTGCATTAAGTCCTATCATCACTCTTATCTCTGTCTTTCCATGTCCATCACCTGTTTGGGACATCATAAGTCCCTATCTGTCTTTTCATGTAATAATATTTATAATATTCCATATGGTTCATCTCAATAACCCTGAGTGATCTCCTAATCTCACAATTCTTTTTTATTTTCTTAGAAATGTTTTTACTATGTACCCTTAGCTGGTCTGTAACTAACTATGTAGATAAGGCTGACCTCAAGCTAACAGAGATCCACATGCCTTTCTTGACCCAAAACTGATTAAAGGTATAGGCCATCATATCTAGCCATCATATATCCTTAAAAATATTTACAAGGTAATTTTTTTCTGAAGAAGCTTATACTTACAAATTCAAGAAATTATAATGTAAGCCCGTATATATAAAATATTTTACATCAGTATTTCAAAAGTATATATGTATATAGATAGAAAAACTATAGTATAAGGATGGGGAAAATAAAATATAACTTACATAAGTGTACTTTACATGACTGGATACATGGTTCTTGTAGCAATAAATATAGAAAATATTAATCAGAACACAGTTTAATATTTATTATAATGTTGAAACATATTTTTAGTCTGAATGAATTAAAATTCCTCTGAGTCATCCAAGCAAAGAAACACAGCTATGAGATTGAATAAAGAGCTCTAAAAGGATATTTATTTGGTAGAACCCATCTATCAGAAAGCCTAAGAGAAAGCATGATAATTCAGAGTAAATCCTTAACAATGTAAGCACTAGTTCAATACTACTCTGGAGAACACCAACTTATAAAAGATAGAAAAGTACAGAGAAATACAAGAGTAATAAAATATAGACAGATAAAGTGGTCATACTCAAATCACAGAGAGTTATGCTGCATGAATGTCAAGAAACATAAACATCAAGATTTAAACGTTTCAAATGTCAAATCTTAACAGACTGTTAATAATAATAGCTGACATTTTTTTCAACTTCCATATTACATGGTGACTGCTTTAAATACATCCCAGCATTAACAACTGTCCTTGAAGGTAGATATCCTTGAAGGTATACACTCTATTAATAGATGCCCAAATAAGGCTCATGGAAGGAATTTTGAGTTAATGCTAGTGAGTGGAACAACACAAATCAAATGACGAACACTAGACACTCGTTCATATCATGCATGAAATTCCTTTCCAAGCACACTTGGTGAAAATATAAGAAAAGGAAAAGCGTGACAATGGCATAGGTTATCAAATATACCCAGATATTGACTACTAAAATAATGGAGATGACTTCTGACCAATAGAGAATCATTGTAGGTCAGCTTATTTATTTTTTTATTTATATTATTTATTATTATTATGAACAAAGAAGTCACATTTTCTTTCCTTGTATATCCTTATTCAAGGTTCCTTCCGCATCCCACCACATTAGGTCATTCTTTGTTCTCCACAACTCCCCACTCACCTTCCCCAGGCAGGCAGCAGGTGGTCCCAAGGTCCCACTGTTCCAATATTGCTTAGTTCCAGCCTTGACTCCAGGCAGATCCAGGTTTCTCCCCTCAACCTCAAGACTGAGTCAGGTGTTCCTCTAGAGGGAGTGGGATACAAGGAGTCAGTCCAAGGAGTTTCTGATAACAAGCTGTTCAGTGGTTGTAGTTTGCAGATTGGGAATGCTTTGCTTTTTTTCTTGTTTGTTTGTTTGTTTGTTTAGAGTCCACTAATGAGTGAGTACATTACCTGCTTATTTTTCTGAGTTTGTGATACCATGCTCAGGAGGATATTCTCCAAATTCATCCATTTTCCTGCAAATTTTAGGATATCATTTTTTTTCTTACTGCTGAGTAGTACTCCATTGTGTAGATGTACCACAGTTGGTTAATCTGTTCTTAAGTTGAGGGCCATCTAGGTTGTTTCCAGGTTCTTGCTATTATGAATAATGCTGCTATGTACATAGTTGAGCTAAAGTCTTTGGAGTGTGACTGTGCATCTTAAGGGTATACACCAAGAAATGATATTGCTGGGTCATTAGGGAGATTGATTCTCAATTTTCTGAGATACCGCCATACTGCGTTCCAAAGTGGCTGAACAAGCTTACACGTCCACCAACAATGGAGGAGTGTTTCCCTTGCTCTGCATCCTCTCCAGCATAGGCTGTCATCAGTGTCTTTTATCTTAGCCAATCTTACAGGTGTCAGGTGGTATCACAAAATTTTGATTTTTATTTCTCTGTTGGCTAAAGATGGTGAGCACTTTATCAGATGCCTTCCAGCCATTCGTAATTCTTCTGCTCAGAATTCCCTTTTTAGGTTTGAACCCCAGTTTTTGATTGGGTTATTCAAGGTTTCGGGCTCTAGATTCTTGAGTTCTTTATATATCTTAGAGATCAGTCCTCTATCACTTGTAGGGCTGGTGAAAATCTTTTCCCATTCTGTAGGCAGTCGTTTTGTCCTATTGACAGTGTCCTTGACTTTACAGAATCTTCTCAGCTTCAAGATATCCCACTTATTGATTGTTGATTTTGGTGTCTGTGCCACTGGTATTATATTTAGGAAGTGGTCCCCTGTGCCAATTCATATAAGTTTATTTCTCACTTTCTTTTCTATCAAGTTTAAAGTGGCTGGGTTTATGTTGAGGTCTTTGATCTACTGGATTTGAGGTTTGTGCAGGGTGACAGGCTTGGGTCTATTTGCATTTTTCTACACACTACCATCCAGCTATGTCAACACCATTAGTTAAATATACTATCTTTTTTCCATTGAATATTTTAGGCCTCTTTGTTTAACATCAGGTTTTCATAGGTTTTTGGGTTAATGTCTGGACCCTCAAATCTATTCCATTGATCTACATGTCTGTTTTTACACCAGTTCCAGGCTGTTTTTATTACTGTAGCTCTATAGTGTAATTTGAAGTCAGGGATGGTGATGCCTCCTGAGGTTTTTTTGTTGAGCAAAATTGTTTTGGCAATCCTTGCTTTCCTGTTATTCCAAATAAAATTGAGTATTGTTCTTTCAAGATCCAAAAAATATTGTGATGGGATTTAGATGGGCAGTGCATTGAAGCTGTAGATTGCTTTTGGTAGAATTGCCATTTTTACTATGTGGATCCTACCTATCCTGGAACATGGGAGAGCTTTCCATTTTCTGATATCCTCTTCAATTTCTTTCTTTAGTGACTTAAAATTTTTGTCGAATAGATCTTTTACTTGCTTGGTTATAGTTACTCCAAGAAATTTAATACTATTTGCAGCTATTATGAAGGGTAATGTTTCTCTTATTTCTTTTTCAGTCCTTTTGTCTTTAGTGTATTGGAGGGCTACTGATTTTTTTAGATAATCTTGTATCCTGCTACATTGCTGAAGGTATTTATCAGCTGTAGAAGTACCCTGGTAGAATTTTTTGTTCCTTTATGTATACAATCATATTATCTGCAAATAGAGATAGTTTCACTTATTCTTTTTCATTTATATCCCTTAAATCTCCTATTGCTCTCTTATTGCTTCAGCTAAAACTTCGAGAACTATATTGAATAGATAAGGGGAGAGAGGACATCCTTGTCTAGTTCCTGATTTTAGTGGGATTACTTTGTGTTTTTCTCCATTAAGTTTGATGCTGTCTGTCAGCTTCTTGCAAATCACCTTTATTATATTTAGTTATTCTCCCTGTATTCCTGATCTCTCCAGGACTTTTATCATAAAGGAGTGTTGGATTTTGTCAAAGGCTTTTTCAGAATCTAAGTATATGATCATGTTGTTTTGTTCCTTTAGTTTTTTTATATGATGGATAACATTTATGATTTTTTGTATGTTAAACCAGTCCTGCATTTCTGGGATGAAGCCTACTTGGTCATGGTGGATGATATTTTTTATATATTGTTTACAGTTTGCTAAAATTTTGTTGAGAATTTTAGCATCAATACTCATTAGGGAAATTGGTCTGTAGTTCTCCTTCTTTGTTGTGTCTGAGCTGCTTGGGTATTATGGTAATTGTGGCCTCATAAAAGGAATTTGGCAATATTCCTTCAGTTTCTACTATGTGAAATACTTTGAGGAGTAACAGTGTAGACTTTAAGCTAAAAGCAATTAAAAGGGACCAAGATGGTCATTACTTATTCATCACAAGAAAAATTGGTCAAGAGTAGATTTCAATCCTGAATATTTATACCCCTAATATAAGGGCACCTAAAAGAAACACTGCTAAACCTCGAATCCCACATCAGTTTTCAAACCCTAACAGTTGGAGACTTCAATACCCCACTTTCACCCCTGGATAGTTCAACCACACAGAGACTCAACAGAGAAATAAGGAGTCTAACAGATATTATGATGCAAATGGATTTAATAGATATCTACAGAAGCTTCTACCGAAATGCAAAGGAATAGACATATTTCTCAGCTCCTCATGGAACTTTCTCCAAAATTGACCACATAATTGGTCATAAAGCAAATATCAACAGATACAAAAAATGGAAATAATCCCTTGTAATATATATGACCACCAGGGCTTAAAGTTAGAGTTCAACAACATCAAAACCCAAAGAGAGCCTACCAACTCATGGAAACTAAACATCACTCTGCTGGACCACCTCTGGGTCAAGTAAGAAATTAAGAAAGAAATCGAAGTCTTCCTAGAATTTAATGAAAATGAATCCACAATGTACCAAAACTTGTGAGACACAATGAAGCAGTCTTAAGAGGAAAATTCATATCACTACATGCCTATATGAAAAACCTAGAGAAATCCCACACTAGAGCACTAATAGCTCAGCTGAAAGCCTTAGAATAGTTAGAAGCAAACTCATCTAGAAGGCGTAGACAACAGGAAATAATCAAACTTAGAGCTGAAATCAATACAATTGAAACAAAAGAATAATACAAAGAATCAATGAATCTAAGAGTTGGTTCTTTGAGAAAGTCAACAAAATAGATAAGCCCTTATCCTAACTAATAAAAAAGCAAAGAGAGAGTGTCCAAATCAACAAATCAGAAATGAAAAGGGGGACATAACATTGGACTCTCAGGAAATCCAGAGAATTTTCAGATCATACTTTGAAAATCTGCATTCCTTATTGGGTCAGGGGGACCATAGGACTGTCTGCTCCCTGCCCAGGGAGGGGATGGGGAGTTGCAGAGGAAAAAATGACCAGATGTGTTGGGAGGGGGAAGAGACCTTGATTAAGGATATACAGGGATGGGAAAAAAAATTCAGAGGGAAAGATGAACACAAAGAAAATATAGGTGTAGCAATCTTATTTGTATTTCTCCCCTTGATAAGCCATGCTTATCATTCTTATCCTCTGTATAGTTATTGTTAACTCTTCCACATTTTAAATTCTTTTTACTGTGTTTTTTTTTGATAAATACAAAATAAAGAAGGAAAGAACAATAAAAAAAAGAAAAAAAAAGAAAATCTGCATTCCACAAATTGCAAAACCTAGGAAAAATGGACAGTTTCCTGGACAGGTACCATTTACCAAAATTAAATGAAGATCAGATTAATTACCTAAACAGTCCTATAACCCTTAAGGAAATTGAAGCTGTCGTTAAAAACCTCCCCCAAAATAAAAGCCCTAGTCCAGATGGTTTCAGTACCAGACATTCAAAGAAGAATTGTTACCATTACTTCTCAGCTTAGTTTTAAAGTGAAACTGAACCTCGTTATATTATCAGAGTAAGGATACTGAAAGAAAATGGTCACATGTAAAAGGAAACAGTAGTAATGTAGACTACTTCTAGATTATAAAAAAGAAGGACTTCAGGGCATCTGTGGTTGAGCTGATTCTTCATTATCTGTTTCCACAACTAAAAATATGTTCAATTAAATCACCACTTAGAAAAGCAATGATTAAGAACAACAAAAAAATAAATAAACACGTATCTTGTAAAGTGTTAATTACCATGAAATGTTGTTTTATTATTTTTTGATATGGTAGGAAAGAGACTGGATGTTACATTTATGCACTCAGAAAAGTTATCTAAGGTATATTTGCAAGAGATAAGTGGGGAGTGATGTTATCTTTTGCCTTAGAAATTGTTTTGTTTTCTTTTAAACAGAAAGCCAATTGACCAATTTGTCTTCTCTCTGTCTTTGAAACGTCTAATTCAGGAAACTTTTAGTGGATATTAATTGTGGCAGCATCATCTGTTATGCACATACATGCTAGAGCAGGGCTTTCTAAATGTTTTCACTCCCAGCTCCATTTTTTTTCCAAAAAAAAAATGTTTTAAAATGATGAATAGATGTATACTTTTGAAAATTTCAATAAGACATTTACTAATAACTTATCATTTAAACTTTTAAAAGCTTTTTTGATATACATAAATTTTTATTATTTACTAAGGACAAGAGCAAATGTGCAGACTAATGAGATAAGTACACTTATTAATGATATTTTAAATAATACTTAGGTAAATATTTGATACCACAAGATATAGAATATAGCAAATGTTTTTCAGATCTGATCAATATCATCCCCAGGGTTTAAAACGCCACTTTGCATAAGTATATAGTGCAAAATGGCAAAGGTACATATAGGGTAATTGCATAAATTGTTGGAAATTCCCTTCTAGAACAAAGCTTAAAATTATTAAATGATTTATTTTTAATTAAGCTGAAGTCCACAATTCAAAAGGCAATTTTCAAAATCAAATAGTGTAAAGATAATATGCATTTAAGATTGAGAGTTGGCTTAGCATGTAAAAGCATTTGCTACCAAGCTGAGGATGTGAATTATATCCCCAGAATCCAGAGTAGAGGGAGTGAATACATTCAAAAATTGTCCTCCCGTCTCTACACATGAAGTGTGGCATGTATTACACAAACACACACACACACACACACACACACACACACTACATAACCATGATGAATATATTAATTTGTTGCTTATATGCTGAGGAATGATAGCAGAAAAATACAAAAAGCTTTTGTTTCCTGTAATTAAAATTTTGCATTTTTGTGAAAGCAGAAAACTTGGAATATACTGTAAAATCATTGAAGTTGATAATGTATAATAATCTCAAATATGATCTGAGACTTTTTAGACAACATTTATTGTCATTGTACAGTGTAACAGCAAGCACAGTACAAAGTGTACATGTGTGATCAGGATCAAGGATCCAACAAGGATGCAGGATATAATTTGGGAAGTATGCCAAGAAACAAACAAATAAGCTACCCAAAAAAGCAAAACAGGAAAAAACAAACTAACAAAACAAAACAAAAAAAGCTCACAAAGTAGGTATATTTTCTTTCTATCTATATATGGAGAGATAGAAGGTGTGGAGTTGAATGGGTTGGGAGGTAAGAAGTATCTGGGAGGAGAAGTCGTGATCAGAGTTCCTTGTATAAAAATTTTATTTTCAATTAGTAAAATAAAAAACTGAAATCTCAAGAAAGAAAAAAGGAAAAGAGGAGGTAAAGAAGGATCAAAGGAAGGAAAGAATGAAAGAAAAGAGAGAAAAGGGGAAAGAAAAAAATTATGAACCTTTGAGTCACAGGAACTCCAGCCAACCATTTGTTATGTGTAAGAGAAACACAATATAAAGAATGAATATTTTGATCCCCATTTTCAAATATGGAAATGGAGGTTTAACAGGATAGAAAGACCTGCCTTAATATGTTGTAGTTACTCTATAAGAAACAGCATTTATTTTTTTTTTTTAAAGATTTATTTATTTATTATGCATACAGTTTTACAGAAGAGGGCACCAGACCTCATCATAGATGGTTGTGAGCCACCATGTGGTTTTGCTGGGAACCGAACTCAGGTCCTCTGGAAGAACAGTCAGTGCTCTTAACCTCTGAGCCATCTCTCCAGCCCCAAGAAACAGCATTTATAAATGCCAACACTGTTTAGCATATCTTATCTTTAAGTCTGACTCAGGTGTTGAGTTTTCAAATATTGTATGGTTTCTTTTACTATCCACAGTTAACATTTGCTTAGTTGCCTCTGATTATTTTTTTTTACTGTTACTTCTTGATAAGTATGATGAAAGAAGTTCCGTTTTTGATATTGTCAAATTTATGCAGCAAAATTCTGCACTCAGATATTATGCAAACTGAGAAATCAAACAACTAAGGTAAGAGTGTGAAACATAAACATGTGTCTACAAGTAAAGCTGAGGATGGAAAAAAATGACCTATTTTGCAATAATAGACTTCCTTATGATTAATCACAGTATAAAAAACCCAGGGGCCAACATCTCTAATGAATATAGATAGAAAATTTCTTAGCAAAATACCATCCAAATGAATCTAGCAGCATATGAAAATATTATAAAGTATAAGTAAGTTATATTAATCTTAGGAATGCAAGGTTGGTTCAACATGAAAAAAGTAATTGATGTTATATGCATACTGGAAGAAATATTTTTTAAATCATTTCAACATATATAGAGAAAACATTTTACAGTATCTGATAGCATTCCATAATAAACATTTTTGATATAACAAGAGAATGAAGCACCTATCCATAAAATTCAAGCAGAACTTTCTACAACAAAGAAAACCTCAAAAAAATAAAGGGTCTCTATACTAAAAACAAACAAGTAAACAAAATAATGTAAATTTGTTCAATAGTTTTAATTTTATGAGCTATATATAGGCATGCCAGTTTGTAGATGTGATAATTGTTATAGTGAGAGGAATAGAAGAAAAACATATAAAACAGATATTAGTAGATTTTATGATAAAGTCACATAGATCTTGGTTTGGTTAAATTTTATTTCCACTTTTTATTTGTTCTTTAATTTGAGACATTTTATGTCTTGGAAACTCAGATACTCATCAGTGGGGTGTTTTCAGCAACACTTAGTTCACACTTAGTTTGTGAGGTAGTTTGAAGTTAAGGGTTAGCTGGTGTGAATGGTGTGGTCTGTATCAGACTCAGAATGGGATCTTCTTGTGAGTAGTTTTATTGTTATCAGTAGTTTTCAAGAGCAGCATGTTAAAATTAATGGGATTATGAGGTTGACTGGAGGAATGCTTACATGAGAAAAAAATAAGAACAATGCCATTACTGTGTTTTCAAAACAACATCTGAAGTTATAAGTCATGCACCCAATTCTGACAATTTTTTTCTCTGATTTATAAAAATGCACTATGTTAAGACATTGGGAGGCCTTGTTGGCTGAACAGAGGTTCTCATCTATTATAGTCTGGCAGCTTTTTCCAAAGCTCAAGAACATGGGAAGCCCTCTCCTGTTCCTTAAAAGTTTCTGCTCTCTGCCTGACCTTATTTGAAGAATGTCCTTGGGCCGAGAGGACTAATCTTATCTAAAAGCTGTTTCTAAGCAAGATGCCTGATTTATCTTCAACATGACCTTTAGCTCAGATCTTTACTAGATCTCCTCCTGCACATATGTTAACTAACATTTATACTAGATGCCTTATAATAGAAGAATGTAACTTAATGCAAATTTGGGTTTGTTAGACCAGATCCTATATATTTTCTATACTCTGGAGTAAAGTTGAGCTGATTCACCAAGGTTTGTCTCCTAGTGGGCTGTCTCCATCATGTTCACAGGCCATACAAGGTCTTTGTCATTGTTTCTGCCTTTTTGTCCTCATAGATTGATGGCCAACTGACTGCAAAGAGAAAGGGCAACACCCACATTAAAAGATCTTTGGAATCACTCTAAATTTTAAAGTTCAATGTCCCAACAAAGTGGGGGATGACACAGAGGGATGCAAGCTTTTGCACAAAGTTACAAACTTTATGTTAATATAAAGCCTAATTTTCTTCTAACAAAGCTATCAAGAAAGAAAATCCATATGACATAACATTTTTTCATGGCTTGAAAGACTTCCAGATTGCATCTAATTTTAAACTACTTTATGGAGGCCAAAGAGGTGCCTGTGGACAGCTTGATGATAAATCTTTCAGCATACATAATTCTTCTCTGTGTCATCTCAGTATGAGAACATGAGCTCATCAAGCATCCTCCTCCAGAGTTGTCAATCTGGCAGCTGTCACTAACATCTGATCTACTACAAAAATATTTAATTATCCTAAGATGAACCAGCAGAAGGTCCACAACAAGAGAAGATGGGATTCAGGGGAGATGGAACATTCCTTTTTATAGGAGCTTCTGCTTGACTCAGAACATATTTTCTTAGAAGAAAAATCCCTTGGTTTTCTTCATTATCAGTAGAACCAAAATAATTCTGGACAAATTTTTAAGTCTCATTAGAAATGCATGACTGTCCAACTCTTATATTTCTCCCACATTTTTTCCTGTGGGAAATTTGACCTCAATAATCTTGGCAAACCCACAGAGTCACAGAGAAGGGGTTGATCATATTGGCAAGTATCTCCACTTGGAATATGTCAAACTCAAGAATCCCTCTC
Source organism: Sigmodon hispidus (assembly GCA_004025045.1). Classification (NCBI taxonomy): domain Eukaryota; kingdom Metazoa; phylum Chordata; class Mammalia; order Rodentia; family Cricetidae; genus Sigmodon; species Sigmodon hispidus. The sequence goes on from PVIH01000301.1 coordinate 385,050, forward strand.
TATTATCAAAATCTTAAAAGAACTTTGAATGCTTCCCACACCTATAGGATGATGTTGAAAACCCTTCCTCCCAGAGATCAATTGTCAGCTTTCTTCCATCTAATTTTTCCATATCAAGATATTTCCATCACTCTGAACTGATCATGACATTTGGCTTTATATTAACCTTGTTCTGAAATTTCTTTTCTTAATATCAGAACTATTTATATTTTGGGACAGTTAACTCATTGTTCTATTGGCTTCTTATAAATTACAGAAATGCTTTGCAAATTCCTGGCTATGTGCTTGTCAGGACCTAGTCATATTCCCCAAGTTATAATAAAATAGGTAGCTAAACATGCTTTTAATTGAGAGCTATTATTCTATCTTGAAAATGTTCTAATTAGTCTCCAACATCCAGTTCAAATACTACTATTATACAGTTTCATCCAATTTTTCTAGAGAAGTAACTCATGGCTTCATATAACTTTATTATAAACATAGTTAGAAATGTCCTGCTGTTATTTCAACAGGTTCTTGTCTCCTCAACTACACTGAGATTGCCAGGTTTAAGGATTTTACCCTACTTGTCAGTGTAGTTTTATACATCTTTGTAGTTAGAAGTTTCTTTCCTGCCATAAGGTCTTAAATTCCTCGCAACCACTTTCCATATAATTGACTTAGAAGCTTAATATTATAGTATCTTCTGGGCCAGTTGTTCAAGCATATTGCTATCTAGTTCTTAAATTAACCCACAGTTCTTATCTATGTTTAGACACTTGACTTAGTACCTATTCTCAGTTCAGCATTCTCATCTTGCTTTTTCTGTACCTGGCTGGTGACTCCTTCTCTCTGCCTTTACTCTTCCCAGAATTCTCCTAGTCTGGTCACCTGGCCCCTACTTTTTGCCTGACTACTGGCCAATTAGAATTATATTAAACCAATACCACTGACAAATCTTTACAGTGTACAAAAAAATTATTCAACACTTTGTCATGTAAATAAAACATTCATTGATAAGCAAAATATGTTAATTTTTAAAAAATATTTGTATCATTTCTCAAAATAGAAACATCAAGTTTGGAGGATTATATGAATTAGATATACATATTTCCAATTGCAATTAACAAGATTTTTTTTTAAATTGGCCTGAGTGCAAAAATTTAGTTAATGCATTTAGGTAAATCTAGATTTGGATTTTATGTACAGTTATACCATATTGAGTTAAATATATATTTACAAGATTATGTTCAGAAACATAAGTATAAAGATAAAACCTTTATAAACTACTTCAAATGACAGGCAGAGTAGTGGTTGAAGTTGGGGAAAAGGATAACATGTTTTTTTTTTTTTTTCTCTATCTGCTTTAAATTTGATTCTTCTACTGTATCTGTGAAAGCAGAGAATGGTAATACTGCGAAATTGACCTGGATGATGGCTATGGATCTCTATTGTCTTCCTTCCTTCTTATAGAAATATTCATAATTCACTGATTTTAATATCCTCTGTAAAGCAAGGTGGTTCTTAGGTCAGTGGAAACTAGAGCTATTAAATTTATAGCTTTACTTAAACCAGTAGCTAGGAATAACTAAATTTTATCAATAAATCTGCTGATCCTTGATCTTTTCGTGGATAATAATGTCTAGGTTTTTGTCCAAGTTTTATTTATTTATTTATTTATTGGGCAGTGGTAAACTACCATTGTTCTAACTGAATACAAATTTATCTTTAATTAGGTAGCTTTTTCCTGAGATGTATATCTATATATTTACAGATTTTTATATATCTTTATAAATGCATATATAAACCATAGAGTAGAAGAGATAGAATTAGTTTTTTAGGCTTCTTTACACACTGGTGAGGTTTTTCTTTATTAATATTGTTCTGATAAACATCATGAAATAAATAACACTGGTTGGCTAGTGGGTAAATCCCAAGAGACATAGTTGATGATATGAAGATAGTGCTTTAGAATGAACCAATCATACCAAGAAGCATTTATTTTGAATAATGTTCTTTAAAAAGCAAAAGGCAAAAATTCTGAGTTGATATTGTAGAGAAAGCTTCCAGACAAGGAAAGGAACAACCTAAGCTTTATCAACCATAATAGAGCTTTCATCAGGTTCCAAAATCTTAAAATAGGAAAGCTTGAAGGGCTTTTAGTTGTTAGCTGAAAATCCTTCATTTAATTTTTTCCCATTTTTTGTGTATGCATGCACATGTGTCTCTCTGTGTGTGTATTTGTGTGTGTGCACACATTTGTGTGCTCATGAATTGTCACACATGTATAGCATGATGTGCATGTTGTAGACAGAGTATAATTTGTGAGTTTCTGTTCTATTATTCAACCATGTGAACTTCCAAGACAAAATTCAGGCCATTGTTTTTGAAAACAATGTCCTTTATCTGTTCTATCATCTTATAAATTCAAGTCCTTTGTTTTTAATGTACAGATATTACTGCTCAATAGAGGCAAAGTGGGTGCACTACTTTGTATTCTGTCACAATTGAGATTAAAACTAAGATACATTAGGGAGGTAATTTCACCTGGACATGTTCTTTATGTCCATGACATATGAACATTAGTTATTACTTTGATTTTGAGTATCTAAATTGACTTCTTGAAGATCCTCATATTAAATTTAAAGTAATAACCCTGGAGATAGTCTTTCAATTATAGTCTCAAAGTTTTAAAACACTTTACCACACAATGAGCTGACAACAAAAGGACTTTCCTGACCTCTAGTTGCTGACTAGTTGTCTCTGCCTACTGGAACCTTTTTAAGAAGGTATTCAATTCAATCCATTTTTATTAATCTGTTCTGTCACATGGCTGTGGCCATGGCCCATGGCTCATCTGTATTTCTACATGCTTCTTTCTTGGTGGCTGGATCATGTCTGTCTGACCTCGACCTTTCTCCTACCTGAACCTCAATTTGCCTGCCTACCTATGGTATCCCACCATGGCCAAAACAGTTTATTTAAAGAATGATTTTCAAAGCATATAGAAAGATATTCCTACATCACACTCCTTTAATCTTAACCTGTATGTGAAACAACTGGGCAAAGAATGTATTTAAGGCAGGCACAGAAAAACAGATACATACAGTAGAAGCAACAATGAGGGAGGCTGAGGTAATTGGAAGATAGCTGGGTGAGATTTGAGTATGGTGTTTTCTCTCTTTGATATTCTATCCTTTACTGATATCTGGCTCTGAGTTTCCTTTATTATAACCAGAATTCATGCTACAGATTTTGATAGGGATTACATTGAATTTGTAGACTGTGTTTGGTAATTTGCCCTTTTTGGTATTTTGATCCTAACTTTATAAAGATGATAAAAGCCTTTAAAGAGGAAAATAAAGAGTAAATTAAAAAAAAAAAACTTCCTTGAAGAAATAGAGGAAAAGACAAACAAAATATGGGAGTAAATTAATAAATTCCATAAAAAATCCAAGAAAATCAAGAAAAAAGCAATGAATCAGATTAAGAAAACAGTACAAAATGTGAAAATTGAAGTGCAGGCCATAAAGAAGACAAAAGCAAAAGTAATTTTGAAAATAGAAAATCTAAATAAATAAATAGCAAATACAAATGCAAGTATAATGAACAGAATGTAAAAGATGGAAGACAGGCATGAAAAATGCAATAGAAAAAACATGTTTATCAGTCAAAAAAAACCCCACTAAAATCAAAATAGTCATAACACAAAACATCCAGAAAAATCTAGGACATTATTAAAAGAGTAAACATAGTAATAATAGGAATAGAAGAAAGAGAAGAATACCAGGTTGAAAGCACAGAAAAGAAGAAAACTTTTTCAACTTAAATGATATGCCAATAAAGATATAAAAAGCATACAGAACACCACATAGACCAGTCTTTCAAAACACTAAAGATACATAATAAAGAATATCAAGAGCTGCAAAGGAAATATGCCTAGTAAATTATAAACACAGATCCATCAGGATAACATCCAATTTCTCAGTGGAGACTATGAAGATAAGAAAGTACTAGAAATAAAACTTTACCTAAGGAAGTTAGGTACACCCATCAAAAAACAAGCAATTGATTAACCCACAGCAACAAATTCCAAAGAACGCACACACACCACCACCAAAAATAATGGAAATTATCAATCACTTGTTGGGTTTCATGAAGCCTGGGCTTGAGGTCCAGTGTAACTTTCTGAGCCTAACTCGAGTTTGGTGACCTGTCCCTGGCTATAACTTCCATGTATGAGTGACTCAGCACAGCCAGGCCTAAAATCGCCTCTGCTCAGCCACTGCTAACATGATAAAATATTATTGGCTTTTAATCCCCATTCCAACTCACCCTTTCCCAGGACTCTTATCCCCTTTTAATTACCCTATATAAGTTCCTGCCTGATACAATAAAGCGAGATTCTGCTTCAACAAGACTCTTGACTCAGTGTGTTTCCCTCTGGTGACTGGCAGGGGAGGTCTGGATCATCCGTTGTGGACACTCACCATTCCATTCAGCCCCAGGCAGAGAATGGTGGGACTGGCTCTGCCACAGCCTTATCTGCTGGAGATCCCAGCAATCACTGGTTATTAATATCTCTTAATATTAGTGGACTCAATTCACCTATAAAAAGACACAGGCTAACAGAAGAATACAAAAATAAGATTCATCCTTCTGTTGCAAACAAGAAACTCAGCTCAACTACAAAGACAGACACTACCTTAGAATAAAAGTTTGGGAAAAGACTTTTCAATCAAATGGACTTAAGAAACAAGCTGATATAGCTATGCTAATATCTAACAAAATAGACTTCAAACTAAAATCAATCAAAAGAGATCTGTAAGATCATTGCATATTAAACTCAGAAAAAAATTCAGCAAGAAAATTTTAATTCTGAGCATTTATGCCCCAAATAAAGGGCACCCAGGTATGTAAAAGCATTAATAAAGCTTAAACACATATCAAACCACATACACTAATAGTGGGAGACCTCAACACCTCACTTTTACCAATGAATAGATCTGCCAGACAAGAACTTAACAGAGAAATAAGAGATCTAACAGATGTTATGACTCAAATAGACTTAAGAGATATTTACAAAACTTTTCACCCAAACACAGTGCAAATTAACTTCTTTTCAGCACACCATGATACTTTCCTTAAAATTTATCACATACTGGGCTATAAATAAAATATGAATATATACAAAAAATGGAAATAGTCTATTGAACCACCATGGACTAAAGTTAGAGTTCAACAACAATGAAAACAAATGACAGCCTATAAATATATGGAAACTGAACTACTCTCAACTGGGTCAAGGAAGAAATAAACACATGAAATACTTCCAAGAATTCAACAAAAATAAATTCACAATGTACCTAAACTTATGAGACACAATGAAAGCAGTACTAAGAGGAAAGTTCACAGAACTAAGTGAATGTATAAAGAATTTGGAAAAATCTCATACATATGATTTAACGGCATACCTGAAAGCTCTGAAAGAAAAAGAATCAAACTGACACAGAAGGAGGACAAGGCATAAAATAATCAAACTCAGTCCTGCAATAAACACAATTGAAACAAAGAGAATAATACAAAGAATCATTAAAATAAAGAGGTGGTTATTTGAGAAAGTCAACAAGATAGAAAAATCTTTTTCCAAACTAAACAAAAGGCACAGAGAGAGAACATCCAAATTAACAAAATCAGAAATGTAAAGGGGGATATAACAAGACAGAGGAAGTTGAGAGAATCATTACTTCATACTTTAGAAAACACTACTCCATAAAATTGAAAAAAAATAAAAGAAGTGGTCAGCCTTTCAGATAGGTACCACTTATCTAAATTAAGACCAGATAAATGACAAAAATAGGCCTATAACTCCTAAGAAAATAGAAGCAGTTATTAAACGTCTCTCAACCAAAATATAGCTCAGGGCCAGATGGTTTCAGCACAGAATTTTGGTAGAATTCAATGTAGAATTCAAAGAAGATCTAAGACTAATATTCCTCAAATTGTTCCTTACAATGCAGAGGACACCTGATCCAGTCTTGACATTGTGGGGAGGAAAGCAGATCTGCCTGGAGTAAATGCTGAGTTAAGCCACCTTGGGACCTTGGGACCTCCTGCACTTGCTGGGGAGGAGATAAAATGATGGGGAGAAGAGAGAGTGACTGGAAGGGGCCACAGCAGGAAGGCAGTTTGAAAAAGAGAATACATGGATAAAAAAATATGACTTTATTAATAATAAAAAATAAAATAAATATATAAGCATAAACACATGTACAAAAAAAGAAGTAGAAAAAGCATTGTTAAACTCTTTTTATGAGGCTATAGTTACCCTGATACCCATAACCACACAAAGACACAACAGAGAAAATGAATTTCAGACCAAGTTCCTTTATAAACATTGATGCAAAAATAGTCAATGAAATACTGGCAAACTATATTCCAGAACATATGAAAAACAACTCTCCATCATGATCAAGTAGACCTCATTCCAGAGATGTAAGAGTGGTTCAACATAAGAAAATCTGTCATTGTCATCCATCTTATAAACAACCTGAAAGTAAGGAACAACACAATCATCTCATTAGATGCTGAAAAAGCCTTTGATAGAATCTAACACCCCTTCGTGATAAAGGTCTTAGAGAAATAAGGGATATAAGGTATGTACCTAAACACAATAAAGGCAATATATATTAAGCTGACAGCCAGCATCAAACTAAATAGAAAATCAAAGTGATCTCACTATGACCAAAACAAGACAAGGCTGTCCACTCTCCCCACATCTATTTAATATATCATTTAAAGTTTTAGGTAGAGCAAAAAGGCAACAAAAGGAGAACAAGGCCATACATATTAAAAGGAAGAACTCACTTTTGCTACTTTCAGAAAATATGACAGTATTGATAAGTGTTACCCAAAATTCTGTTCGGGAACTCCTAAAACTGATAAACTCCTGATACAAGATTAACTCAAAAAAATTAAGAGCTGTCCTATATACAAATGATAAAAAGGCTGAAAAAGAAATCAGGAGAGTATCACGGTTTTAAATAGCTGCAGATAACATCAAATATCTTGGGGAAATTTCAACCAAAGAAATGAAAAAGTATGTATAACAAGAACTATAAGTCACTGAAGAAAGAAATTTAAAATTTATCTGAAAATAGAAAGATCTTCCATGTTCATGGGTAGGTAGAATCAACATAGAATGGCAACCTTACCAAAAGCTATTTACAGATTCAAGTGAATCTCCATGAATATACCATCCCTGTTTCTCTCAGATCTTGAAAGAACAATACTAAACTTCATAAGAAAAAACAAAAACTCAGAATTGCCAAAACAAACATATTTAATAACAGAATTTATGGAGGTATCACCATTCCTAACTTTAAGTTTTACTTTAGAGCTATAGTAATAAAACAGGCTTGTATTGACATTAAAAACATAAAAAAATGGAATCAAATTTAAGACCCTTAATTAATTTAAAACATTAATTCATATACCTATAAATATCAGATTTTTGACAAACAGATCAAAAATGTACAATTGAATAAAAATGATAGTATCTCCAACAAATGGTGCTGGCATAACTAGATGGTAGTGTGTAGAAGAACGCAAATAGATCCAATCCTATCACCCTGTACAAAACTCAGGTCCAGGTGGATCAAAGACATCAACATAAATGCAGTTATATTAAACTTCATAGAAAAGAAAGTGGGAAATATCCTTGAATGCATTGGCACAGGCAGCCACTTCCTAAATATAACACCAGTAGCACAAACTCTAAGAACAACAATTAATAAAATGGGCCTCCTGAGACTAAGAAGCTTCTATAAGGCGAAGGACACAGTCAACAAGAAAAAAATTATAGCCTACAGAATGGGAAAAGATTTTTACCAACTCTAAATATGACCTAAGTCTAATTTCTAAAATATATAAAGAAATCAAGAAACTTGAGATAAAAAATAATCCAATTAAAAATTGGAGTACAGATCTTAATAGAAAATTCTCAATAGAAGAATTTCAAATGGCCAAAATACACTTCAAGAACTGATCAACATCCTTAGCCATCAGAAAAATACAAATCAAAACAACTCTGGGATGCCACCTTACACCTATCAGAATGGCTAAAATCAAAAACACAGATGACAGCCTATGCTAGAGGGGATGTGGAGCAGTAAGCAGAACACTTCTCCATTGCAGGTGGGAATGTAAACTTGTACAGCCACTTTGAAAATTAGCATGGCATTCTCAGAAAACTGGAAATCAATCTACCTTTATCCAGCAACTGTTGAAAACAGATGATGAGATTCACAGCTAAGAACTGGGTCAAATTTCCAGTCCAGTTGAAAAGAGGTAGAAAGAATATATAGGCGAACAGTCAATATGATAAAGAAGAAACTTACAGAGACAGCTTAACAGAGCTGTAGAGAGCTCACTGACTGAACTGACAGCTGAGAACTCTGCACTGGGCTAAACTAGGTCCTTTGAATGTGGATGTCAGTCTAATGGCTTGGGAAATTTGTCGGGCCTAGGGCGGTGAGACCAGAATTTATTATAGGTGAATGAACAGACTTCTTTTTTTTTTCCTTTTTAATTTATTGTGTATTTATCAAAAAACAGTAAAATTAATTTAAAATGCTAAAAAGTTAACAATAACTATAAAGAGGATAAGAGTCATAAGCATGGCTTATCAAGGGTGATAATGCACATAAGATTGCTACACATATATTTACTTTGTGCTCAGCTTTCCCTCTGAAATTTTTTTTCCATCCCTGTATATCCTTATTCAAGGTCCCTTCCCCCTCCCATCACATCAGGTCATTTTTCTTCTCTGTAACTCCCCATCCCCTCCCTGGGCAGGAAGCAGACAGTCCTATGGTCCCACTGACGCAATAATCTTTGGATCAGTCTCCACTCCATTTGCCTGCAAATTTTAGTATATAATTTTTTCTTACTGCTGAGTAGTATTCCATTGTGTAGATGTACCACAGTTTGTTAATCCATTCTTCAGTTGAGGGACATCTAGGTTGTTTCCAGGTACTTGCTATTACAAATAATGCTGCTATGAACATAGTTGAGCTAATACCTTTGGAGTGTGAATGTGCCTCTTTAGGGTATACACCCAGAAGTGGTATTGCTGGG